>JAFBJR010000243.1:336924-577841 GCA_016785285.1 Brachirus orientalis | reverse complement strand
ATATATATATATATATATATGTGTGTGTGTGTGTGTGTGTGTGTATACCATATAATTGTTTCTATTTTATCTAATAGTCAGTATCTTCTATATTGTATATATAGATGTGAAAATACTTCATTATTATGAAATCATTAATTCTTTATTACCTTCACTTTTACTGTTTTTGCTGCTGTAACAATGTAAATATTTCATCTTATCTTATTTATGTTGTTTATATGGTAATGTTCCACCATGTTTTGAATCTGTTTACACTGTCACCATTGAACAGAGACTCCACTTAAAATAGTTGTATCCCAAATCAAATCACAGTCACAATGTCTATCCGAAACAAAATCACAGTTTATTATTGTTCAACCCTACTTTATGGTTGGAGGACACCATATGGAAATGTAAAAAATGGTCTACTGTAACATAATCAGAAACTGGTTAGTTGCATTTTCTACTTTGGAATTAAACTAACACACAGGAAGGAAAATAAAGAAGGAGATTAGGAAAGCAACAGATATAAAATATATATTGACTGTAAGTTGAAATATTAACATGACAAGAAAAAAATGTACAGTATATGGAAATATACCGAGAATGTTGAGCATCAACATTAAAACTGGTAACTGCTTCTAATTTTGCGATAGACTGAAATATACCTATACCTTGTTACTCTACTTTACTTTTTAATGTGTTTAACCTGGCTAGTTCAAAGTTGAGCTGACACATAGTATAAAAAAGGTCATTTCCAGTAAAGATGTTCATTGTTACATGATACATGACAATAAAAAACTCTGAATTTTGCATCTTCAAAGACTTAATTCTGGAACATTAATGTAACTTAAAACTGTTGTGCATTATATTTAAAGTTAGTTCACACAATGAGCTTGTCTGTTTTTCTCAGTTTAGCTACAGTTTAGATCTTGTGTTTCCTAGTTCACGTGTCCATGCTGCACACATGAAGTGATTTGTTTTACGTCAAGACAGACAAAGGCCACAGCTACAATGTGTATGTAAAGCTATACAGCTGCGAACAGATTTGACTGAAAACCCAAAGAAGTGTCCACATCAGGTTTCAGAAGTGAATTCTACTGCTAAATATTGTGGTTGCTGTGCTGCTGTTGTATACACACAAACCCTTCCTCATTCAGGTCTGATAGTTTTGCTTGACATAGCCTGTTTTCAGATGAAGGACACAGCATACAAATAATATGACATTGATTCTGTTCATGAAGACCAAATATGGGCAAAATAATGACATCAGTAACTATAAAATATTTTACACAATGCTATACACTGAAGCATAACACATTTTGTTTGAGTTGTCACGGTTTCATGGATTGAATAAATCAAAAAAATTCACAATATTGTGGCTGATCATTGCATGCTCATATTGTATAAACAGATCGCTACATTTTTGAATAGAGACTTTTTGGCAGAATCTGCAGAATTATTATCTACAAACCTTTTTTTTTTTTTTTTTTTTAATTTATGGTCAGTGGTGAACTCTCTGAACTCACTGCATTGGATTCGCTGTGCTCACACTGTGATGTCCTGCTGCAACATTGCTGTTCTCTCCAACCATAAATTCTGAGCCTCCCTAGCACACACACACACACACACACACACTCTCCTCTTAGTGAGGACACTCATATACATACAACATTATCCAGCCCCTTAGCTGGACCATAACCTAATCCTAGTTCTAACCCTTAGCCTAAAACTAAGTCTTATAAACAGTCCATCTAAGGAGTGACAAACATAAGGACAGATTGTCCTCACCTTCACAAAATGTCCTCACTTCCTGTGAATTCTACATTTTATGGTCCACACACACACATACACACTGGTTCCCATGTCTTCAGAGGACATTGCATTAACATACTGTACATTAAAATGTAGTCATTTATGTTATGGGTACTTCATTTTGTCTCCATAAGGAAGACCCAGGTACTGGGGACCCACTGCATGCTTTAGAAGTGTCCTTGCTGCAACACACCTGGTTCAAATTGTGGGGCATTACTAGACTTCTGCGGAGCTTGATGACCATTTGAATCGTGTGTGTTGGAGCAGGGCAACATCTCACACATGTAGGACAGTGGGTCCTCAGGACCAGAGTTGAGACACACTGACATTAGGTGACTGTGTAAACAGATTTAGGTCCCCACAACATAAGGAATACCAGGTACACACAGACACACACGGATCCTGTGTGAGTTGTGAGTGTCTTCCCCTCACAGCACAGTTTGATCCTGCTTTATCTCACCCTGTTCACACAGATCTATGAACAGCTCACAGTCTCACCAAACCAAATCCAAACAAAAGGTCAAACAGGGAGCTACAGGTGAACTATTTCCAGGCCCTGTGTCATTATTTTCAATTGCCTTTTTTTTTTTCTTTTTAGATGGCATGAAAATGTGATTTTTTTTTGTGCATGTCCTCTGCACCAGGACACTGCTGTGAGATGAGAAGAAGGATGTTTCTGTATGAAGCCCAGCAGAGATCAGCTGAGGTTGACGGCCTTGCTTTGGCAGGAACACGATTTCTTTTGCTGGTTGTGCAGACTGAATAATGAACCTACTCGTGTTCTACTGGCACAAAAACAACCTTTCTTATACATTTATTTGTTGCACTTTTGCAGCTTTTCTAGTTTCAACTGCCCGTTATGCTTCCCTTATTGTACTTAAAGCTGCAGTAGGCAATCTTTCCACCCATATTTACCTGTTGTATTGTTTGACTTTAATATACTTTTTTTCTTTGCAAGTTGTTGCTAGTGCTAAAGTTACTAACCATTATTCTTCCGATTACAGGAAGGTGTAGTTGATCAGTCTATATATCATCTCTCTCTCTCTCTCTCTCTTTATGAACCTCCCTGTGATTGGTCAAAGTCTTCCACTACCTTGCAGGTTTATTTGTGAGGCTCACAGCTCAGATGAGTTACAACGCTCTTGCTCTGTGACTTGATTTAGATTAAGATGACAGGTTATTATCAAATTATCAATCAGTAATACCAAAAAAAAAAAAAAAAAAAAAAAACCTGCCTATTGTGTGTGTTTTATCCACAGATTAGACCCATGACTTCTTTGTAATTTCTAGTCATGAAGTGTAATGAAGGAAAACTGAGGCTGTGATAATTTATATAAGGTGTAGCAGAAAAGAGAACGGAGCTAAGACAGAGCAATCAGGGAGCTTTGCAGCAGGTTAGCAATTTCAAACAGCTGATTGTTTTTCCAGCAACAACAATTATCTGAAACCCCCCTTGATTTTTATGCTGCAATTACACAATTTATTCAAATGCAAAAAACTAGTCCCGGTGCCCCTTGGATGCTTTGGTTTGGCTTGGATGCAAGGCCCCTTGGGTCACTTTTGCACAGGGCCCTGAAGTCATCAACATTTAAATAAACATTAAAAAAGAATTCATGTCATGATCAGGGCCTGGTAGTGAGCAATGCAGGACAGCATGTTGTGCTGCATCATGGGACTTTGAATATATAACAGCAGCTGTGGCCTCTAGCTTTATAAGAAAGTTATTGCTAAATTAGTGGAAGAAACAGCTCATTCTTGCACATACGTGCCATACATTAGTTGGTAAAAGAAAAGTTTCCTACACTTTGTAATGCCATGGACAGCTGGCCCCAAGTAATAGTGTGTGGCGGTAAAAACATTTAAACATATTAAAGAAATCTAGATACAGTATATTGAATAGTGTTTATCTAAAATTATTTAGTTTTATTTTGCTATCGAAGATTGTTCTTTTATTGCTCATTTGCACAGCTTTTATGAAAACCAAAGTCATTACAGTGGTTTACTTGTTAATTTTTAATGCAAAAGTGCAAATGGACACTTTTGATGTTACTGCCCTTTAAAGTAAAAATAAGTAAATGAATAAATAAATAATAATAAAAAAGTGATATTGGTTTGGTGTAAATAATAATAATTAAAACTATAATTAATGCAATTTATAGTGTTACATTTATATCAATAATAATAAAATACTGGCTAAGCACCCCCAAATCAAATTCTGTTTAGGGCCGCACTGATGTCATGCACAAATGTATTATTGGCTCACAGACTGCAGGGTTTGCAATAATCAATCAGATCTCACATCTAAATCAGTATAAATTGAGGACAAAGTGTACTCGAACAAAAGAAAAATCAACTTATATTTAATAAAGTCTTCTACTGGCAGATGGTTTCCGTCAGTTTTGCTCTGTGAAGCATGAAGCCAGGGCATGAAGTTCAAGGACGATTCAAGTTTCCAAAAGTCTCCAAGGTTCAGAGAAGACACGGATCACTGCAACAATGAAGTGGTTGGGTGTGAAGAAGGAAAAAAGACAGCAGAGACACATAGCTCGATGCTGAGCTGCAGAGCGCTGATGGACATCTCTGAGTCTCACGAGCTGGCATGAGCTCGCTGCTTGTAATTGCCTGTTGGTTGCAGTAATAGCCGACTGTCTCTGCTACAGAGACTCTTCATTATGCTGATGTATTCATTAAGACCCCTTTTTGTTGACCTTATCAATCAGAGTTTAATTTCCTACAAATTTCTTTTTAATTAGGGGTCCAGGCTTGAGGCACATGCCCAAGCATGTGAAGCAGTGTGGGCCTCAGTGGCACCAGGACTGGGAACATTGTTTTTGTTATTATTGTTCAGCTTTTCCGTGTAAACTGACACCTCTTAGGTGTAGCTATACTCAAGATATATTTGTACAATATCCACTCATTTCTTTTTACAATAATCTAGGTACAGATTATATCCATTAACATAACTCACCTGTAATAAACTAATTATAAAACCAGTGCCTGTTTAGGTGTACAATTATGTTTATTGCATTATCTTACCTTTAGACAGCATTTTCCGTCTGGAAACTGAAAATTGTGTCACATTTCAAACTGATTCCTACCTGCACTAAATTCCACAGAGAAAATCTGTAATTTCACATCAGGGCACACAGGTGTTGCTGATGCACTGCCGCCTCCAACAGTAAGTTCAAATGTTTGAAATCTTTTGTTTAGATTCACTCAGTGACACAATCTGAGCAAACAAGGCGGCAGTAGACCAGCAGCTCCTGTGTCCCTGCAAGCTAAAAACACAGTTTTTCTCAATGGCCTTTGGTGTGGAGGAGTGACAAATATAGACCTGATTTTGCAGCTGACTGCAGAAGACTGTCTAATGGCAAGAAAAAGTGGCAAACATATTACTGAGATATTGTCGACTTAGGCAGGCATAGATTTTAGTACGTGGCTAAAATCTGTTTCCTTGTGCCCCTGCCTGCCATGCCAGAGCCATGTTTTCTGTAAGAGCAGTCATCCGTTTCTTAAGCTTGTTAACTGCGTGTCAGTACTTCAATCATCCAAACTTCAAAACCCAAAGTATCACTTTGACTGTCCTATCCAATAAAATAGGAGTAGTTATGACTTTTGCAACAAAATGAAAAAAAAAAAAAGATAATATTGTTTTAATTTCCTTTTCTGTTTGCAATTAGTGAGATCGTGACACTTTATCATCTATTTTTATCATCACAAGTTACTAAAATAGGTCACAGTCTTGTATGTTCACATACAACTTTCTGAATTAACGGGAAACTCAAGGATTTTTGAAAATATGCAAATCTCGGTGGAATGTGTTTCAGTCCTTGTGCTGCCCTGAACCTGGACTTGCGTTACATTTGTAAGCCTGCAGGTCTAACTTTTTAACATTTTAACAACCTTTCGACTGCAAATCGCAGGACTGTGGGAGTGGGGTGGTATGTTGGGCGGTTGTTATTAGGCCCTCGAATATCTATATGCTGCTCTAGTTACAGCATTTTCTGCTCACACCTTCAGCTGCTCAGGTATTCATCAACCAATACAGCAACTCTGCCATGCACAGAGCCTCAAGTCAAATCCACGACTCTCGGTTTAATTGACAGTGAAATGGCACAGGGAGATAGTCCCGCTGACCGGCAGCCAGTAGTAAAGGGCAGCGTTCACCTCTCGGCTGTCACACAGCCTGATTATATTAGCCTGTACAGGTGTGATAACTGAATCCTTCCAACCCTGAAATTAAATTGAACTGAAGAACAAAAAGGGTTCAGTGGCCTTTAGCACCACTCATTAATGAAAAGACAAAATTACAAGGGAGGGCTTATTATTGAAACATTTTGTGTAAAACAAATTTGATTAGTCTAGGAGACAATATAGAGCGACAAAAGGCAGCACAAGTTGAAAAGTTGTTTCTTGTGTGAAAAGTAATATAAATTTAAAGGTTGAAATAAGGCTACAGGCTTTCCGATAGAAATTATATGAGGTTAGAATAATTGATTCAAGTCTGTTCTTTTAGGCTCCTGAACAAAATTCACCCAGCTGCTTTCCCTACTGTGTGGTAAAAGGTTATGACATTTGAATCCCAGCTCAGGTCTAAATAAGAAAACATTACTATCTTGTATGAGCAGTTTCCTCTCCTTGTTAACATATACAAGAAAGAAAAAAAGACATGTTTTAGCCCCACTCTGTCCTTCAGTTATTAAAAGCCTTTCGTCATGTTCAGCCAAAGAGCCACACGGTTTAATAAGACGCTGCAAACAGAGGTTATCACACGCCATTTACGAAAGGCCTTTAGTAGCCAGTGATGGTGTTTACCTTTAAAAATTGAGGTCACACTGAGTGCAGCTACGACTTTTACTGTGTGTGTGTGTGTGTGTGTTTCTGTGTGTCTGTGTAATTGCTGACTTTTTTGTTTTTTAAGCACACATGCTATTAGAGGTTGTGTGAAGCCTGAAGGCTGAACCATAGACAGGCACAGCACCTTTCAATCAAAATGTCAGCGGGACAAATCTTCTCACTGGTGTGTGTTGTTATCAAACAAACACTAGAAGACTCAAAGGGCAGAGAGCAACTGATTCATTCAAACGATGCAGACTCGTTTTAATTGTGTGTGGTGCCATCTTTGATTCATATCGATTCGATTATTTCCCAAACTTTCTACATGGGAACCTACTTTTTAAAGACGCCAAACTGTTGTGACACAAATCACAATAAAGATCATGATGAGAGCAAAACAAGTCATTTCCAAGGGATGTTTGTTAAATTAATTGCTAAATTCTGCTAATTTGTTTGGGGATGCACAACAAATTTCCTATGACAATCTGTGGGTCTTGACCCAGACTCTGATTGTCACTGGATTGAAAGAGTGACAGTGTTTAATTTTGTTTCAAGTGGCAATAGATGAAGATAATCACTAAAGACTGATTTTAGACAGTTTTGCTTCTCTTTTTAATGCCACGCAAAAGACATTGCTTGACATTAACAGACAGAGAAAAATTGTCACTTTTCTCTCATGTCATGGACCTGTGAATTTTTCTTTTGTCACTGACACATGCTGTATTTTAGTGAACAATTGTGATCAGTAGTCAGTGTCTCCTTGTATGTTTCAGCTAGTTGAAGGAAAACCTATTCTACTTGGTGCAATCTTGTTTAATTTCATTGTTTCATGACATCAATTCATTATCAAAACCAAGAGAAAGTCATGCAGATACAGATGCAAATATAAAAGCTGGCAGCAGGTCAGGATGAGCATTGGAGCAAAAAAGGACACACTACTCAATAAATTTTATACTTATTTTTTATTAATTAAATTTTGTCAAGTGATAATTATCCAACATATAGAGTGATGGAGTATAAACAAATGCATCATACATTTTTAGGGTAATTACACTCACAATCAATATAGAGACAAAAAATAGGCAGAAAGTTTGACAGTGTTGAAATTCTCCTAACCTCCCAGAATTGTATCAAAAATTAAAAATGGAAAAGGGAAATACTTGAGTCTATAAATGCATGGAATATCTGTCTCTTTACTATCACAATATAACTTTTTACAAAGTTGAGTTTGTGCATGTAATCATGAATGACCTATGAGTGGTGTGGGTGCTGGTGCTACTCCCAGCTGACATAGGGCAAAAGGCGGGGTGCAACCTGGACAGATCATCAGTCTGCATGAGTAACACAAAACGAAAATTAGCTTTGTGTTTGCATCAAAAGCATCAATATTGTTTGGGACCATGCCCTATAGGAATGATCAGGTTCATATCGCTGCTCCCTCCCTCTCCTCCTCCTCCTCCTCCCCTCTTTGACCTCTGATACAGGAGAGAAGCGTAACCATCCATTTTTTTCTGATAATGACTGAGGAGCATGACTCAAGCTGCCAGTACATGGACCCCAGAATCATTAACATGCAGTCAGCACTGTATTTGTTCCCAGAGACTGGATGAGCTGCAGTGATGGGTTAGGGTTGGTGGACGCTCCTTTAATGTCCCCATCACTCCTACCTGAAAAACCATTCTGTCCCACGCATGCATCAACCAGCAAGTCTTCCAGATGTCATTAGCTATAAACCACATCCTAACTGGTCCTCACTCACTGATGGAGAGATGCACTCCATCGTGGGTACTGGTGATTTCATGAAGGTCACCACTGTGGAGACCTCATCAGGCAACCTTGTGATGTGTAGCTGTGCTGCAGTGAGTGTTGTATGTTGTCAGTGTGACAAGAGAAAGGGGTTCATTTTCACAGACGTATCAAGACACTGCAGCAGGATCAGTGTGCTCTTACAGTGGAAGGTTTTTGTAAATGCTGATAGCAGAGTGCTGAGATTTAACAAGTTGAGGTTGAGGACAAGTGGCGTCAATTCTCCCAACTCCTCATTAGCCGAGCTCCAGTCATGTTATACACATTTGTTGAGATTGTGCACTTGTCCTGATTTGGAGCAGCAGATTGGATACATCTGCTTTTAAAAGCTCCAGTGTCAAACTTCCTCAGGTTTAGCAGCAGAATTGGGAATTTTTTCATGAGCATGTCATGATTTTCAGCTGTAAAACAAATCACCTGGACAGCAGTGGTTCAGTGGTTTAGCAGACTGTCTTTCGATATAGGTCATGGTTTTAATCCCCAACTCAACTAGCCTACATGCCGATATCTCCCTGGGTAGGACACTGAACCCCAACCTGCTCCTGACAGCAGCATCTGACTGGGTATGACAGATGTGTGCTGCATGAGTGAATGGGCAAATGCTAAAATTGTTGTGTAAGTAGCTTAGAGTAGTCATCAAGATGAGAAAAATGCTCCATAAGCACAGCTCATTTACCATTTACTTCGTGTGTGCAGCACAGGTTTGAGAACAAATCACCACTGTATGGAAAAATACAGCAAATTTGGCATTAAATTGAATCTAACAGGCATGCCTTTGTATTAAAAGAATTACACACTACAGCTTTAATTTGTCTTTACAAAAAGGTGTCCTGCTGAAGAGGTCAATTGTTTTGTAGAATTGTGCTCATTTTCCCTTGCCTGCATTACAAAATATATGAAATGTGCCCAGAAGATCTGGTTCCAGCAAGTTTGTCCAGAGCTTTGGCAGGAATGTCATCTACACATCATGTTTCCCGTTGAAATTCCTGTACAGCCACGCCAGCAAGCTATTCATTTCCAAAATGACATGGTTTGGCATTTAAAGTTGAGATCCGGCATCATTTTACCCCTCACTGTTGCAGCAAACTCATGCATATTTATCACGTTCTAATAGACTAATGGGCTCCTATCTCTCTTTCCCCTGTAAATGATCTTCTCTGACTGTATCAGGGCCGTTAGCCATGCTTTCAGGGCTGACACTCATAAATATGCATCTGTGGAGTGCACCATGCTTCCACCCCCCAGCACTCACTAGCATCTTGCTGCTACCACAGTCCTGAAATATAATTACACACACTCAAGATTGGTCCTTTCATCCATACTCATTATACCTCTGAGTGCCACTATGTGTACAGTGTGTTACTGTTGTTAAACCTCATAAAGTTTGTTTGGATTATGTTTGGATATTGTTGGATATTGTTTTGCTATTTTGCTATTTCCACTGTTTGGGTTGGCCAAAACACAAAACACATTATTTATGACTTAGAACTTTGTTTTCATTATTTCAGTAGTTTTGACTTCATGTCTAAACTACTAACCACTTGCTCTTTCTTTCTAACCATATGCTTTCATGTTAAATAATGTGTTTGAGGCTTCATCCACACTCATGGTTCACAAAACAAACTACATCCATCCTAATGAGCATTTTCAATTTCACGTTAGGGGTAAATTTGTGTCCATTGCTAACACTAAACATTCTTTGTTACATGTACATGTATAAAAAAACAAAAAAACAAAAAAAACAACAAGTATAAGTCATTGTATTAGTACTTATCAATTAGGAAAGAAATTGTGGTGAATGCATATTTTTTTTATCCTCATGCAGATTACAATGAAGGCCTGAAGTTTTTAAATGTGAACAGGGCCAGTAATTTGGGGTGTCAAGAAGTTTGCATTAGTGGAACACCATGCATAAGCATAGTAAAAATTGAAATACAGTATATCACAAAGTGATATCATGAATCATTTCTGACTTAACAACATAATCAAACATTTAGTTTAAAGTATCTTCCACACTTTTTCTGCTAAACCCCCTCACAGATACCGATTAACTTTCTCGGCCAGTGTTCTCCAAACTTTTTACATGGGGACCCATTTTTATACTATTGGGACCCAAATCATAATAGAAGAATTTCCAAGAGACAATTGGCAAATGAAACTTAATTTCATGCATGTTATTTAAACCTAGTGTATTAGTTTTACATAAAACTTTGGAATAATTAAGCAAATTTGTTTGGGGACCTGGAAAAAACCCTTGAAGCCCATCTGTGGGTCCCAACCCAGACTTTGAGAATGACTATTCAAGGCTACAAGTGCAGCTGATTGGTAATCACTATATTGAAGTGATACACAGAAACTATTTGTGAAATGTGAGTGGAAACAGACAGTCACATCTGAATCAAATGCAACTGCATTTATTTAACAACAACCAAAAAAAAAACATTCTTTCAGTGCTCAGATTAAAAGACTGTGATGTCGCCCTAATGTCAGTGTGTTTGGGTTGTTGTGAAAGTACATACTTGTATGTGAAGTACTCATTTTAGCATTGCCAAGAGGATTTAACTGGTGTTTGTATCATGATTTACAAAAATCAACTAACGTGGTAAAAGGACCAAAAGCGGAAACACAGGTAAAAGGGAGTAAGAGGATTTATTAACACAAAAACTAAACTAAAAAAAAAAAACAAACAGTCGAAAGTCTAAACTAAAAACACTGAGGCTGGCCAGCTGGTTAGGCAGAGCTCAGGAATCAGCAGACACACTGAACAAGGATCAAAAAGGCGAGTGTTAGAAAAAGTCGACAAAAGATAAAACAGTCCAAGAGCATAAGAGAGTCAGACTAAAGCACAGTGTGACAAGGGTTAATGAACGTAACTGGGAAGACTCTCTGACACCAGGCAGCAGGAAACAAGGGTGTAAGTAGGAGATCAGCTGATCGGAAACAGCTGCTCTGATTAAGTCCCCGTCTCACCTGTCAGTCAGCCTCCTGCAACAGAGGAACACAACACTTTCCAAGGAAGCAAAGCAATATCTTACAAAATAAAACAGGAAATAAATAAAACAAACAAGCAACTCAGACCAGATGAGAGACATGACAGTTTTGTGAGTAATTGAAGTAGGGCATAACAATGGTTCCTTCTCTGGCTCTCCTAAGTTTCTCTGCTTTTCCTTTTGTTGAATGGAGAGTATCATCAACATGAACTTGAAATTAAAACAGTAGACTTTGGTAGGGGTGAGCACTGATATGACAAAGAGGTACAGTGTATAAAAATAACCACGGTATCACTTTCATTACCCTCAAAAAAATTGCTGTCCACTGTGTTTATATTAAGTGCCTTATTTAATGTGGACTAGGCCTTATTTAATATCAAAACAGTGTTTTTTTTTCCAACACATCTGTCTGTGTGGGTGAGTTTTCCATTAAGCCTTGGCCACACATGAGTAGGTGTTTTTGAAAACGGAGGTTTTGCCTCCTCCAGTTTTGAAAAATATCCAGTCACTGAACGTTCTTCAAGAAAAAGTTCTCAAAAAAAAATCTTCATCCTCAAAAGCATGCAAATTTACCAAAGGTGGTGATGTAACAGTGACTGTAAAGCCTTGTTAGCCAGTCAGATATGTACAGTATGTGTAAGCATGTTCACTTTCCACTTAGCAATGCTAACACTATAGAGCATGCCCTTACACCGCTTGCCTTTGGTGTGGAGTTTGATGCTGTGAGACAAACACTCCTGTTTTTCCTATAAACAAAGCCAATAAGAGCATTCTTGTGGGATAGGTTTTAAAAATAAATGATAGGACAGTCACTGTTGCACCGTTACTGCCTTTCTTATTTATTGTTACTTTTTTAAATGTAATTTTACATATTTTGGCCTACCCTCTGAGCCTTGAGATGTAATTTTGTTAATTAGTCATAGTGACTTACTTGCTCTTACTTGCTCTAGAACAAGTTGTCTTTCAACTAGAAGGTTGTGGGTTAGATTCCTGGCTCTGCTAGTCTACAACGTTCTGATGTGTCCTTGGGCGCAACACATGTTGCATGTGAATGAGTGTGAATGGGTACAACAGCTTTAAGTGGTCATCAAGACTATAAAAATACAGACTGGTTACCATGACACTGTATACCATGGTATCAAAATTTGGATATTACCCAACCTTAGTCTCCAGCAGCAGTTTTCCACAGTGGCTTTAGATGTGCTTCTGTTTGTAGCTTCTTTGCTGTGTGTCTTCCTTTTTCTGCCCCTTTAATGCTGCAGTTTGTGCTCTCAAAAGAGGCTTTAAAATGCAGAAAATAAATATAGTTACAAACACAAACCGAATTTAATAGTAAGAGTAAAATGCACTAAAACGCACAGAAAATGACTTGAGGCTTCAGTTTTTGTATTTATGTGTGTGTTTTCTCCGGAACTCTTTCTTCTTTTGTCTATAAGATGGAGAAGAAATGGCGAGTAGCTCGGCGTGATGCCACCCAGGGAGCCACGTCTCAATTATGGCCTCTAATCAGGCCCTCAGCTCATGAACTTTGTTTTGACTTGGCCTTGGATACAGTTTTCCACTGGCAGCACAGTAGCAGTCATTGATCAAGCTTGGCAACATACTCGAAAAACCTGCAGGGAATGTTTGAGGGAAGAAAAGAAGAAAAACAGACTCCAAAAAGTAGTATGGGGAGACTAGCATTATAAGAGACGAAAGCTGGAGGAGCTTTGCCAAGAACAGATTACAAAGTGCATGGATTAGGGTTGTGCTCTGCATTTGCCCACATGTTAGGACTGTCACAAATTTATAATGAGGCCTTATTGATTTGAATACATTCAAACACCCTCTTACCTGCCGCAGTGTTGTCGCTTCCCCTAATACTCCACAGACGTCACAGTTTTCATGTCTTTGTTAACTATTTTACATAGTTTTACCTTATCAACAGTCCTGCTACTGTTGGAGTATTCATAACATACAACACTCAGAAGAGAAGAATGGAATTAACACTTTCTTAACTGGGATTTACTGAAAACAGGAGGAAGCAGTCTTTAACTAAAATGTAATAAGGTTACCCTGGCTCTATGTTAAAACATATCCCAACTTAATTTCTGATATTGTTTGTCAAAATACATTTGGCTCTTTCACAATACTACCTGTGGATTCATGCAGAGTGCATAGATATTTATGAGTCAGTTCACAGAGTTGCAGAGATGAGTCTCCCTTAGGTCAGCTCTCACTCCAAGGTGCTCTCACTGCTGCGGTTACCTTCGCTAAAGTCACTTGGTTTGTACGGCTCCATCTGTGACACCGTCACTGTCATATGTTGGATCCGAAGAGTTACTGCTTCACATTGTCATTTCAACCTGATTTCAGTTTGAACATAGCATGTAAAGTTCATAATTGAAATGAAATTACATTAAACAATATTGGATTTTAAATCTAAAAAAAAAATGTCAGCCCTATCATCTGTGAACTTCAAAGTTAAAGTGTCAACCTGTGGACTTTCAAATGGAAATGAGGAGACACATCTGAACCTGTTATGAATGACATCTCTGCTCTCTGTCTCCACAGTGAATAAACACAAGCCGTGGATTGAGACTTCCTACCACGGGGTGATCACTGAAAACACTGACATTGTTCTGCTGGATCCTCCTCTGGTGGCTCTGGACAAAGACGCTCCCATCCCCTACGCGGGTATGTACACTCCAGTCCGAATTTTCACCAATCAGAGCAGTGAGGGTTGGTTAACTTAGACCTTTTCTTCTCAGGAAAGTGTAGTTGTGGGATATACATATCAAGCTTTAAAGTGATGTGGTGTCATGGTAAAGTTGCTTAAATTGGCTTTGTGTAGTATACCAGCTACATCAGAGCTTTTTGCATGTCTGACGTCATACTTTGATGTCAGACACATCTATACTGTCATTCCTGGAAAAATCTGGACATATCAGCGGTATGAATTTGAAAAAAGGGCACACGAAGCCAACTCCATGTGGTCACGGGAGATATATTAGGTGTTAGGTGTGCTGTTTGCAGTAATACCAGGTCTGAACGGGGCAATAATGTTTCTGCTTTGTGATGCAACCGTTTAATCCAGAAACTGATTCCCGGTAAGCACACATCACATTCAGGGCTCATATTTCATGTTTATTTGGAGTGGAACATGGCACAAATAAGGCCCATGCTGGCTGAGGACACTGCAGGGGGAACAAAAAGGAGTCAAACTGGATTAGGTTCTTCCCACTCTGTGACCATAGCAGCTCATCTAAAGGGTGCCAGCTTATGTGGGAGGAGGATAGCTGGAGGCTGTTGGCGAGCACAGCCAGCCTGACACCTGCCAGGCTACTAATGTGGCCAAGGACCTAGCATGGGGCTGTGATGCGGCTCTGGAGCCCACTCACAGAGGCCCTCGAGCTGGGCTGAATCAATGGATGTATGGAGAGGATGTGTGTGTGTGCGTGTGTGTGCGTGTGTGTGGGTGTGCATGTGTGGCATGGCCAGAGGGAGCTCACTGTAATGGCCACGCTACAGGGAGAAAGAGAGAAAATGATGAGGCAGTAAGGAGGGTTGCTGGCTGACCAAGCATATGTCCTCTGGCTTTCCGCAGACTGACGGACACACAACAATGAAGTACACACACAATTGGCAGCACATAGCAGGCGGAACACAAGAGCATTCCTGGATTTCCTCAGGGAGGCTGGTGCAAAAAAAAAAAATTCTCACACAATTATGAATAAATATACAAAAAAACATTGACATCACTGCTCTGTTTTGCTGAATCCATTTTTCTCTCACCTCCTCTCTCCATCAGTCCTCTCAAGATTGCTGCCCACATATTCACATAGATGTTCACCTGCGTGCTCATATGTGGATCTCACCTTTCTCCCTGTCTCCCTTTAAGCTACATAGAGTGGTAGAGCCTGCATTCACAAATACTTGCGAATGTTTCGATCCTGTGTAGAGTCCGAACCTGACCGAGCCCAAGACAGTACTGACCAAACCCGTCCGAGCATGGCCCAAACCAGATTCTATAGTTTCTGTACTTTTTGTGGGAGCTACGCAAACATCCCTGACCTTAAAGGTACAGTGTGTAGGAACAGGCAACATCTATAGTGAAGTTGCATGTGGCAGCTGATTACCTCTTAGCTCACACCTTCCTTACTGTACAAGCACGTGGGAGAACCTATTTTGACTTTCAGTTACCATCAAACGTCAAAAGATGTTTAGGTTGTCCTTTAAAAACTTAACTTAGGCTTATTCTGCTGTAGTGAGAACAATAATTCATAGAATCGCTCAAAAGAATTACTTTTATTATTTAAATTCCATTTTATCCCAATTAAAATAATAATACAGAAATCTTACACACTAACAGGGAAATAGGAGGAGAGGGAGAGGAGAAAGTGTGGTGTGTCTGTTGTGGTGTGTATATTATGTGTGCATTGTCTGATGATTCCGTCCCAGTAACAAACGACAAAAATAGCGTTCCACCTAGGATGATGCAGGTACTAGCCCCATGAACACACGCACAGACATACTCACACATAACACAAATTGAGTTATCACCAGAACGTAGGAGTATTATAACATTTCAAACTCACCATAAACAAACGTCATTTCTTCTTTGTTAACTTTTGTCGAAGTGTAACCGCTGATAGCTATTTCTTTAAACCAGCCATTGTGGTTCATTTTGAGTTGGAGACAAAGTTTCTGGCTGTGGATGACTTCAGCAGCCTCAGTGATGCATTTACTGTCCTGTTCCGTAAACAGTAAACTCTGTTTCAAAACTTAAACACAAGGTCAAATTCTTCTCAAATTCTTATCATTATCACTTATTTTTACTTATATGTGTATTTATTAAAAATGTACATTGTATTTCCAATAGAGCAGTTATTATTATTAAAAATTATTCACCTTTTTTTTTTTTTATTATTCTAAAATAAAAGATTACCATGTCAGTTGACATAACAGAACCCGGTTAATTAAGACAACAATTTCAGTTTTTTGTCCAAACCTGTGTATCCATGCTCTGGATTTCAGTGTGGCTCTTCCTCAGGTTAGAATGATCTTCTTATAGATACACGTAAGTACCACATACGTATATACTGTATATGCATCTTGGCCACCATAAAATTACTTGAAATACAATAATGCGTTACACTTGCAATAACATAAGTGTTAAGATAAAAGTTTAGCAAAAAAATATGAAACAATGAAAAAAAAATACAAAACATTTCATTAAAGGGGCAAGTTTAAACACCACAAATCCTACATGAGTCGGAAATGAAAAACTGGTCGACAGTATTAAGTTCTCTATTCCATATTGATTATTTATAATCAATCAATAAATAAATGTTGCTAAAAAGGGGTTTTTCCATGGTTTTATTTGTCACATAACTTCCTATCACCAGCAACCCTGTATATCCCCAACAAGACAACACACACGCACACACACTGCGCCAGTCAAACTCTTTTCTCTAACTCTATTTAACCAGACAGATGCAGTTCAGGGCACAAAACATTTATCCAGTGAGTAGCTATAGGCCAAGCCTGCCTGCTTGAACCGAGTAACTGGGGTGAAGCATCAGGGCAGAGCTCAGGTAGCAGTTAAAGCCTCATTTATTAGGGCAGTCAGGTTTTAATCACATCAGTGATGAATGCCTATGTTTGATGATAATCTGCTCAACAGGTGACGACCCATAAAGACACACAATCACATAATCACCATCTGTTTCCACACATTAGCACATTTCAAAGATGTAATATTCACATACAGGCATGTATACCTGATGTGCATTTATTTGTTAACTAGACTTTTAAAATGCTATTACGTAAATCCCCTGGTACCTTTACGCTTTGTTTTAATTACACGTTTTCAATTAAAATGCATATCCAAATGCATGTGAAAACAAAAACAAAACAAAACAAAAAATCCTTACATCATCTATTTTGCTAATTTACACCTAAAACATTTGGGTTTGACATGAAAAAATGGATAGAAGACAAGAGATCAGTATTTCATCTCTTATTTCCAGGTATATGTTGAACATCTTTGAAGTTGGTCTCGTTTGTAATGGAACCCGATTTTTTTAGGTGAGCAAAAACATAGGAACAGAGAGGCTTGAATTAGATTGAAATGAATAATACTTAATATTTAGTATCAAATCCTTTGCTGTGCGTCATGTGTGATCTTTAGATGTTTTATCAAATGACTTTGTGATGAGGGAGCTACTTTTCTCCTCCTCCTCTTCGTGACAGTCTGGCAGAGCACAGGTTACAGTCTGCTCTACTTCTGCTGTTATCGCAGATCTTGAAGTCATGAAGTATTTCCAAACTGCTGACATCGCGTCACATTCGCTTATTGCCACACACCTGCTCAGCTCTCTTGAAGATACAGTATGTATATTGGTATGGAGTGCGGCACTATCAGAGTAATTTTACAAATACAAATACCAGTACGCCACAGCAGCATCAGACCCCATGCCCAATAATTGGATCAGTATCAGTGCATCCCTAACTAAGATACTGCACTGTCCTACTAAAATGGAGCAGATAATCAAGAGAAAGAGAACTTAAAACACTGCAGCAATGAAAAGTTTTTCCTGTGCCTATATTACATGATTTTGTTAGACAATCATTCATAATTTTAAACCCTGCTTTGTGTTTCTATTTAGAAAAAAATCATATCTAAAATAAAGTCACTGGCTTGAGGCAGGCCTTTCTATGACTGTATTGTGGTGCAGTCCTTGTAAAATAGAGCAAAAAGAGCTGTGCTCTCTAGTGATGTGCATTGTTGTTTCTGCCATTCCCAGCTGTTTTTGAAAGAGGATTATTTTCAACCTTAAACAATATTTACAGCTCTGCTCTGTCTGCTCTGACTATATGCATGATATCAGTGTGAGCAAATGAAAGACACATAGTCACAACGATTGAGAGGATCTTTGTTTTTTAATTTGTGATTTGTAGTTGTAGCAGGAAAATGTGTTTTTAATGAAAATACTTTCTTGCTTTGTCTGGCCTCGGGCCTCCTTTGTTAAGATAAGATCCCTGAAAGCTGGAATTTGTTTGAAATCAGTTTTTTTAGCATTTATTTTCTATTATTAGCCCTATTTTTAACCCTAAGTGGAAAATATGTTCAAATTTGACAAGAGCAAATAAAAACCAAATAAAAGTAAATTGTATTGATTGTTTGTTTTTTTAGAATGGAAAATAAAAGACTTGAATCAAGTCTGGTTTAAGAAAATCTGAGGTTTTCTTTTTTAGCCACATCACCCAGCCCTGTTTTCTCTTTGATTTTTGGCATTGGTTCATTAGCAATCAAAAATGAATAGGAATGTAACTAAAAATCAAGTGTTTTCCCAAGGCCTTTTTCAAATGCAGTTTTATTCAGCAGAAAAGTATGAAAACAGTTTCCCCCCATTTCCCTCCTCGTCCTTGTCCAGTGTCCGGTCCAGTGATCGCCGTGGACTGCTGAGCGAGGTGCGACTGTCACTACACTCACTGGTCTGGAACAACAGGAACTGTGGTAGTGCCAAGCCTGAAAGCAGGCAAAAGCACCAACCACTCCTGCGGTGCCACAGCAGCTCACCATGTCAAAAATCACATCAGCGCGGCAGCAATGCTTTGAGACTGTAATGCATTTGGTTGAAAAATCCAGCTCCTTAATTCATTCTGTCAGTTCGTTTACTGTATCTCAATTCAAATTCAGTTCTTCATTCAACATTTGTGCCACACATCCGGTTCCTTGAAGTAGGAAAAAAAACAAACAAAAACAAATGCAGACAGAAAGAACTCTGTTGTTTGACTTGCTGCATTAACAGCTGATAGGCTGTGGACAATGTGATGTCCACACACAACTCTGAGGTGTGCGATAAAGTCATAGCATACATGAAAATAAGTGTCATGTATGTATAAGAAATGTTATGACCCGGGCCAACTAAGTTTGTGGTTTTTTTTGGGCATGTGTGCGTGTGTGTCTATCAAGCAATATGTTAGGAGAGCTGCATGATTCATAATCCATTTGCGCGGCAGCTGGGCCTCCACAGAATCCACTTTCTTACGTTAATTCTGCTCTGTTTCTCTCTCTCTCTCTCTCTAAAAAAAAAAAAAACTAAATATGAATTTGAATGTAGAGAAGTGAAACTGAACGAATTAGGGAGCTGGATTTTTCAACCAGATGAAATACAAATTTCAAATTTATTGTGACACACTTTCAAACCAATACATTCTTGATTGACATTTTTCACATTCCAATTTAAAAGCATGTATTTAAATTGTTCAATGAAGGTACACATGTGTGCGTGATTCGCATTTAGTTATTAAAAAAAAAATCTAATTTAGGTCCTGATGGCACACATTTTACCCCATAAGGTATGCTCAAGGATTTATATGTGAATTTTAAGTGAATATTATTCCTGACACACTGCAGGTGCCTTGCCCAAGGAAGGGAAGAAAATACCAAAGAAAAAAGTGCTTTCGTATACAGGTTTAGCTCTCTGCCTCGCCTTTTATTCATGAGTTACACGCACATATGAACAAATGTGGAGCACAGGCCTTTCGTTTGTCACAACGTATGCTTTTCATGGCCGTAAAGTGCATGAACTGCATGAGCTCATTCAGTCACCAGTATGATTTTTTTGTGATTGTGATATTGCATCGACGCAAAAGGTGGATACTTCAGTACGTTGCACCACTGAAAACGGCGGCCAGTTTTGTTGATGTGCTGTGAAAAACATGAGCTCAAAGTTACCCCTCACCCGACGAAAGGCAGTCAGAATAAAGAAACGAGCACCACAAACAATATTGTATTGTTGTATTGTTACAAGGGAAGACTTCTGGTCTTTGGCTAACTTTATGAATTATAATAGCAGCCTGCCAGACCAGGCGTTCACATCAGTTTGAGTTGATTGCATTTAGCTAACATTAGTTAAACTTACCACAACACAAAACCAAGCAGGCCCGCAACAGTACCCTATTATAATAAATGTTACTTATATACTGGGTTGCTGAAGTGTTGTGTATTCCTCTCTATTGCTTTTTGTTTATAGTTGAAAATGAAGGGGAAAAAAGGACATTACATCCTATTTCTGCACCAAAAAGACAAATAACAATGAGACGGACACTGAGACAGAGCCTGATGATGGTGTTAAGAGAGCTGAGGAGAAGCAAGTCGAAAGCACCACAGAGAGAGAGAGCCCGAGGACTTGGGAGACACTGGAATTCAGAGAGAGGGCACACAGCACGAAGGAGACAGTAGATTTAGATGAAGCTTTAGTTCAGACATTGAATGATTTCAGGCAGGAGTTGTTTTTTGATGAAGTGTGGGATGAAGTGTTGAATGTTTCTGGGCAGTGTGATCCAACACCACCAGCTGCAAAAAATGCTAAGCTCTAAACCCAGCGAGTATTGACCACTGTTGGGCAGAGAGGGTCAGAACGAGATAAAAGACAAACTTTTTCCACCCTGTCATTGATCTAAGGCTCAGTGAGCTTGAAAATGATTTTCTAGAAAAAAAAAAACTGTGACATAATGAATAGCATCCAGGCTCTAAATCCCCAAAAAGATGCATTCCTGAAAAAGACAGCTCTGTTTTCCTTTGCTCGATTGTATGATTCAAATATTGACGACCTGGAGCATGAACTACATCAGTTCAGAAGGAGCTTAAACAGAAAAATACAGACTGGGATGCAGAGACCCTCCAGTAGAGTGCAGCTTGTATAGTTCATTGAGCCATACAAACAAGTGTGTTTTGAGCTCTACAGACTCTGTAAAAATAGCAGTTGCAATCCCAGTGAGTACTGGGATCCTGTGAACAGAGTTCTTCTATGTTAAAGCTCAAAACATACCTCAGATCCACCATGAATGATGAGAGATTAAGCAATCTGGGTGTACTGAGCATCGAGTCTAGGAGGGCACAGGCATTGAATCTTGACTCGTTTGTTGATTCGTTTGCCAGAAATCACCAAAACCGAAGAATACAGTTGCTGTAATAGTAGGGCGGCCAATGTATTTGTATAATTTTGGACTGAGAAACTGAACCAACTGTACCTGACAGTTATTTTCATTATCAATTAATCTGCTGATTATTTTCAGTCAATTCAGGCTATAAAATGTTATTATCACTTAACCATTCACTTAGTTACAATGGTTAATTACTAGTTTTCTAAAAATAAAAATAAATCAAATAAGATAAGGTTTTGAATCTTTTGTCTCTTTTGAGTTGAATGTGCCCCTCTGACAAAACCCCTGGTCCCAGCCAGGCCCCCTCAGTAAAACTGGGCTAGAACTGCCACTGGCTTTATCCTCACTGTTTTAAAAACTCACCCACCCACCATACACAAACCAGCAACAGACATCTTTCATAAAAACTGTCAAGTAATCACCTTTACAGTATAACAGCAAACATAAAGAAAGTGAAAATGTTCTTGCCATTTAAAAAAAAAGCCAGTCCAGGCTTTACTCGTGTGTGGCCCCTCAACAGGCCCCCTGCAACAAGACATTTAACCATCACAATGACTCCACATTAGATTTTCTGTTTTTAGTTCTTTGGCTTTCACATCTTAATGTGTCAGAAAAATGTTCAGCTTGTGTTTGAACTCAACCATTTTCCAAGTGAGCAAATCAATTTGTACAAAAACATGACTGACAGTTTTTTGTTGTTACTTGTGTTTACAGTTTAAATTGATTTCTTAAACGGTAAATAGTTGTGGAAGTCTACCCTCAGATTTCATACCTTTGAAGACTGACATTTTGAAGTTGAGTTCAGAGGCAAATTTGATCGGAGCCATTACTCAAACACTGTCCATAACCAATCTGGAATCTCCCGATGAAAAAGAAACTACAGGTTCACTGAGACACAGACATCAAACAGCTCGTCCAAGGACAACAGCCAACAACATCAGCCACCATAAAGAAGGGAATGTGAGGTGAAGTTCTGACTTAAGTGACAAATGTGGTTTGATGGACTGATGAGACAAAGAGTGAGGAGTAAGAAACTCTGGCAACTTTTCTCTTCCTGTTTTCTCACCTTTCAGGGAAAACCTAGAAAACTCTAGATTAAAGCTCATCTAGAGTCGAACCAGCAAGCCCTAGGCTGAATTCCAGTTCACCCCAGAGTAGAATGTGCCATTATTTTGCCATTTTGACAATTTTTTTGATTACAACGTGAAAACACTGCTAGATGTACTGTAAAATAAATATTGAAATTCTCAAGTTATATATTCATGGTGGATCATAATCAATAAAGGACAAAGGTTTTGCTCTTCTATTTGTTGTAGGGGGGGACTTTGTGAAATAGAACGATGCTCAAATTGTGCTGCAAATTAACAGGGATGCAAAACCTAGGTAGGTATATAGATTAGGTTATTAGATTTAGTGTAATAGGTTGTACATTTATTGCGTTCAAATATTTGTACAATATTGGGTATAATATGGACAAACTACCTGCAACGTAATTCATTTTGTGTCAGTCGTGAGCCTGAATAAATCATCTGTTTATGGTTTCCCAAAATGGTAAAGCCCAGTTTGCAGTTTGAGTAGCAACAACCCAAATGCATCAATGTCATCATCATCATCATCATCATCATGCTCCAATGCAAATCCTTGCGTCAAACTGTGTCCTAATGTAGGTGGAACTAACAATTTCTATAAACTTCCCAAAAACCAAAGGCCTAACATTCACCTCTACGTGGCTAGAGTTTAAAATTTTCCTCGTAAACTTTTTTCTTTTACTCAACTATTTTGATCACATTTTGTTGATACAAATCATGGACTTCCTGAAAAAACCTAAACCACCATTGGCGTATTTGAGCATTTTCTTTTGTGTTTTACTTGATATGAGTTTAAATATTTGGGAAAGCTGTGAATCATGCAATAGACAAGTAAAACTGTATGGCATACAAACTGGATGGTGTAAAAACTACTTCTACCATAGAAAGTACAATCTTTTGGAACAAAAATTGGCACTGGGCATCTACAATGCACTGCGCGATCGGCCAATGGACATTGGAGCTACTTTTAAAAGCTGTTGTTCTTTATGGCCATTGAATTGTGAACTCGCAATTATCCTCTTCTACTGACTAAAGCCCGTGACACACCACATCAACGGTCAGCCATGTGATACCGTTTGCAGCGGCTTTGCAGCTGCATGTTTTTGACTGAATTCACTGTTAAGCTCCAGGCAATGACATGACAAGAAAATACATGGGAGTGATGCAGCAAGCAGACAACTTGCAGACAAGAGGATGCACACCAAGGGCTTAAATCAATCAACCTTTATTTTTATTTAAAGTGTAACTAAACCACTCTTTTCATCCATATACTCTCTAAACCAGTGTAAAGGGATATCTAGTGATATTTGTTAAACCAGGTGCAAATCTTTACAGTTTAGTGTAAATTAATGTAATTAGGCATTTTATCCACTGCCTCTGGGGTCAAACACCAGCTACTGCATTCAATTCAATTTTACCATCACTTTTCTTCAGCCACTCTGGTTTTACTAGCCTTTTCGTGAGCCTCACGTGGGTCGGAGAAGAGGTTGATGAAAGCACCCATGGAGCACTGTGTGACTCGTGCCACTGAGCACCTGCTGTGGGGATCGCACACTCGGCTGCAACTGGTGATAAAATTCACCGCCAAACCACGCCCCCTCACTGCTCCCACTGTCCCTCCTCACTTCTCTCATTCACTCAGCTCCTCTTGGCATTTTTCAAAATCAGTCAGGGTTCAGTTACCCTGAAATTTTGGAAATTTTGGGCTTAAATAAAATATGACAAGATCACCTGGTGTGACTGTTTTCTGTGCCCCTGCTGAGTATTTCTTCTGGGTTGCCTTTGTTGGCCACTCGGAATTGAACATAGGTGTGAATTTAAGAGTGAATGGTTGTTTGTCCCTGTGTATTTGCCCTGCAATGGAGATGTGTCCAGGGTGTACCCTGCCTTTTACCCTTTGTCACCTGGGATTGGTTCCGGCTCCCCTTCATGACCCTCATAAAGGATAAAGCAGTAGATGATGAGTATCCTGGGCTTTATTGAACTTGATTCAGCAGAAAGGCCAAAACATCAGATTCAAAAGAACATTGTGTAATATTAACTTTGCTGCCTTTTCAAGTGTGTCCATGTCCTCTTGGACACACTTATCCAATGTGTGAGACCATCAGGTCACGTTATTATGCTGAATCAACATTTTCTAGACTAATGCCACTGCAGTGAGTTGGCTCCCAGAGTGCCAGGTTAACAAGGTTAATGGGCAAATGCTGTGCTGACTACTGCAATTTTGGCATCAGTTAGTTGGTTGTCCATCACTTCTGGTGCGTTGTCTTGCCAGCAAACTCAGACACTGACACCCTCACATTTTCTCATGGTGAAACAGGCTATTCATGTGTAAATCTGTCAGTTTCACTGTTCCCCAGAGCACTGCAGCTTTTGTTTAAACGCCAAGCTAATGTCTCACCAGTGACCTGCGTATGCATTTGCTGCTCAATCACCAACCGTTGGTGAGACAGGTTCATAACAATGTCACACAAACACACACTCTCACACCCATTCTTATACAGCTTGCTATGTAAGGACACTCATAGTGTCTACTGGCAGCCCATGGAGGAGTGTCAGGGCATTAGGCTTGTAACCAGAGGGTCACCAGTCCAAATCCTGGCACAGGTCAAGGGCTGGGGTGTGCCTGAGCAAGGTACCTAAGCTCTAAGCTGCAGATTAGTTCTGTCCACTGCTTTGGTGTCCAGTCTGTGTGTGTTCATTACTGTTTTGTAATAAGGATGGGTTAAATGCAGAGGTCAAAATCCCAAATCAATGTGTGTGCAAATAAAACTGATTCTAACTTTAGACATAATGCATCCCAATCCCCTTACCCAAACAATAACCATCACAACTAAATGCCTATCCTGAACATAACCCTAACCCTAAAACCAAGTCTTAACCTACAAACAGCTCTTTTAAGTTGTGAGAGTACATGAGAACCAGCTAAACTGTGTCATCCATTTCTGTAGTTTTATTCATTTTTTTGGTTTTCACAAAGATGTATGTACAAGCACACACTTGTACACACACATACAGTCAGGCTGCACAAATCACGTCAAAGCCTTTGCGTTGCTTCGGGTGTGTGATACACAGTTTGCCTTTTCTCAGCTCTGAATAGCGGAGCACTTGCGTACTTTCCACTCGTGCTCTGACTGGCAGCAGAACTCAGTCTGCTCCCACGCTCGTCTGGTGTCTGAAAACAACAATGGCTCTGAATTCTAATTTTACTGCATCTCAAAAACAAACCTCTCACGGCATTAATAAACTAATAAAAATCAATTATCTCTGACCTTGGTTTTTTTTTAGTGAAACCAACAGCTTCCCCTGACTCTGAAAACAGCAGGTGGTATCATACAGTCATTCTCTGCTGTTGCACAGGGTAAATAGATAAGATTAAACATACAGGCCTGCTAATGTGCCTAGATTAATTAGCCTCTTACCGTCTGTCTGATTGGGAAACATATCTCAAGCTAATTATGAAAAGTACCTCATTAGCACAGTGGATGTGAGCTTAGTACAGTGGTAGGTGGGAAAGCATGAATATGTTTATTAATGTGTTTGTTGGTGGTTCCCGTTAAAATGAGAGAAGTTGCATCATGAGTCGGGCCAGCTATTGAACTTTTGTGCTATCGCATATTAAAAATGTGCTGTCACTCGATATCAAATTTCACTGCCTGAGGAATTAATCTCATCAGCATCAGTGAGCCAATAAGCATGCAGCATGTTTAACTGAGATTTAACAGAGATTGTGATTGGCTGTCTCAAGATGGAGCTCATTCCCCAAATGATAAGAGAAAGACAGTAGGGCTGAACATTTAATAGAAATTTCATCAAAATTGATGAAAGGCCTACTGCAATTTTCAAATCGCAGGACATGCAATATTTCTTAAAGCCAACGTGTGTCAAATGACCATTTTAGATTAAAAATTGTCCTGACCTATACACATCATATTCTACAGACTGTAAACATCTTTATTTCCCACAGATCTGCACAAATATCACGCAGTAATCATTTTAAATATGTTATTCAAATGAACATTTGAATAATTATGTAAAAATGGTCATTCCCTCTCATACCACGAATCATATCGCAATCACAATTTCAGTCAAAATAATCGGAAGTAGATATTTATTCAAAATCGAGATTGACAGTGACACAAGTCATGACAAATTGAAACATTAAATATGTCATTACCGATTAAGAATTACGTATCTCTAATTATCAGGGATTACAGTATGGCATTATGTACATCACATCCTCTACTTCAGGGGATATGAAATAGAGAATCATTTTTAGTATTTACCAGGGCTGTCTCGTATCACAGCTGAAAACTGATAATACCAGTTTATATCACTGAGATAGACACATTCTTAAGGCAAAAAAAAAAAAAACCTTATTCTCCAACAGTTTCCTCAGAGAAAAGCAGTGTGCCAGTGTTAGAGTGTGCTGGATTGGCAATTTGGTCTGTGTTCAAATGCATGACGATAACAAGGCCAGGTAAGACTGAATACATTTACCATAATGTGTAATGTATACTGGTGGGACTTGATTAAAAAAAAATAATCAAATTAATTAGAGGCTGTGTAATTAATTAATCGCCATTAATCGCATATCAATATTTGACACAAGAAGCAACATTTTTCAATTTAAATGGATTTTGGTTTATGACATATAAATGAGCTGAAACAACAAAATTGTGTTTATTTTCATCACGTAAAGGGCAATACAAATATAGTGCATTGTCCCTGTTAGTGACGTCAATAATGTGTGCGGTCACACTGTACAGTAATTTGTATCGCTTACCGAGGTCCAGTGATCCCCACTCACAGCAACACATTCAGATTTCTCCAATAAATCAAATTTCGCTTGCTTTTCAGTGCCATAAAGCTGATGAAATTTGCTTGAAATTGTCTTTCTGCATGGCAGTTTATAATTTGGGTCAGATTTGTAATTTGGGTCTGTAGCACTGTTTAAGCCCCTGATCTTCTACCACCCGTAGTGGTCGACAGTCCACTGCAATCCATTTCACCAGTGAGTTTGTTCCTTTGTCAGTCGTGGACTTACTCATTTTGGCTCTGAACCCTGTCATCTTGTCGAGTGTGGATCGGCGACACTGCCTTCTCCAACTAGGAGCGTTGTATGTGCTGGCCGCAACATGTTTGGCATTGTTTGGAATGCAAAAATAAATTGCCATTAAATGGGTTATTTTTTATTTTATTTTATTTTTTGTCCTAGCCCTAGTAATATAATTTCTTTTCGTTTAAAAGGATTTCATAAAATTGTGTCAAAAAAGTTGGTGAATTGCTATTGAAGTCCAGATAGAATATTGATAATGTGTAGAAAATATTAAATCAATACTGAGCCCTAATCATGAGCAGGAAGGATTAAGGTTAAGGACACAGGACACAGTTGGTATCTATCTTATGTTTTTTGGCTTCTTACAAAATGCTTCAAAAACATGCTATTGTGGGGACATCTCACAATTCCTGTCACAATTCTTTTCTACAGCTAAATGTAGTCAAATAAACTCTGTCAGACTGTGGAAATTGAATCTAAAAATTGCTTTTAATCACAGCTCTCGCTCTCGCTCTGTTTTGTTTTTGCCAACAGGTACGGCTTTCTAAATTCCCTCAAAATCCCCTATTTCAATGTGGTGTCTGGAAAGTGTGATTAAAAAAAATGATAGATTAAAAAAAAAAAAAAAAACAGTTCATACTATCTGTTCATGCTCCTCCTACCCGTTTCAGTCATTTGGCTTGTCTTTTGCCCTCGGAGAAAGCATTGCTTTCTTTCCACTTTTCTGTGGACTCTCACTCTAAATAATTTCCACCTGTCAGTTTTTATCCAGCTCTGGGGCATTCAAGGGTGAGAGTGACATCCTTTATCTTCCCCAGACTCAACGCTCGATGCTGTTTTAGATGACAGCTCAATCTTTTGGGAGGATTTCAGTCTAATTATCCTTTTGACATTGTTTATGAGGGGGCTGATAGTAAAAGGACGGAGAGAACAAGTGTAATTGCAAACACAGGAAAGTAAGTAGAAAGTGAACTAAAAGCAGCATTGCTTAAGCACCACTAGTCATTGCAGTTGAACATGTGTCAGACAAATACAAGCGATGGAGACAGCCGATGCCTATATTTTAGCCACCACTGCAAACAGATGTGTGAAATAATTGAAGCATCAAAGTAAATTAGTGTTAGTAATATTATAATGTTAACTTTGGTTTTATTTTTTTTCCATGTCTTAAGGCTTTTCAGCCATAGAAAATACAAGATGTCTATGGAAGTAAATCCAAAGAGCTGCCTTTAGTTGAATACCTTGACCTACTTTTTGCCACTGCTGAGCAGCTCGTTCCTCACTGTGTTTATTGCTTAACTTAAAAGTGGAGCTCCTGAACCTGAATCCAGACTGTGAGGAAAAAAGAACAACTCACAATTCTGAGGTTAACATCAGAATTTTGAGATTAATGCCAGAATGAGAAAATAGTGAGGATTTTTAATCTCAGAATGCTCAGAATCTAGTCTCACTTATTTATTTATTTATTTAAATTTTGTTTCCAAAGTCATTTGCACATGTGGCCCTAATTTTGTTTCCGCACATTGTATTTTTTATTTTTTTATTGCTATTTTTTTTATTTATTTTTTTTTGAAAATGTTAGAAAAAAAGAACTTCTGAATGAGTGCTCAAATGTGCTTATCTCATGCACATGGCAAACAAAATCAAATCAAATGTGTGGACAGGTGTTCCACTGTGGTGGCCCCAAAAAGAGAGAAGCTGAAAGACAATGAAAAACATATTTATAAACAATAAACTAGAGTTTATTGTGGCGATCAAATGCAACAGCTGGACCACTGATTACACAACACACTGAATAGGAGCATATGGTCACTCTTTGCAGAAGTACCACACTATATATTTTACTTTTATTATTTGTCTCCTGGTATCTTTTGAGGCAGGATGTTGCATTTTGGACCTTTAATGGGTGATAATATTGATTTATGTAAATATTGTTCAGACTTTGGTGCTGAAAACCACAGACAGCAGACAGACTGTTGTGCTTCTAGCATTCTGAGTGCTTTATTCTTTTGCTCCAAGACAATGGAGCCATCACTCTGCCATTGTTCACACATTCATTTATTAATGAAGTACTGAAATACAATCTGCCTCCTCACTGAACCACACAGACGAGGGAAATAGTCTTTTTAATGAGATTTTTTTTCACAGGCTCTTAGCTTTTTTGTCTTTTGATGAGATACAGAACCGGCAGAGGGGAGCAAGTGGAGTCAGTGCTGTGTCTTACTCCTTTGTTCTTTCAAAGAGAAGGACAAAGGAACATGTGTTAGGTTTTGTTGAATGCCATTAGTAAGAAAGAAAATTCAGTCAATTACCTCCTCTTCCCGCTGAGAAGCAGAAATGGTTGCGTGATGCTGCTCTTTTTAAAACAAAGCATCCATTGCTCTTGAATTTAGGCTTGTCCGTCCATGTAGTTTGCTCAATGCCGGAAGTATATTTGCATCTGCTGACAATCTGATGTACTGAAACCATATTTTGGGGTTGTTAATTAACAAATCTAAACTTGTTGATGTTCTAAGTTGTTCCATCTCAGGTCTTTATAGAAATGCTAGCTTGGTACATCTGATTACTCTCTTTCAAGCTGGATAGGTACTGCACATGATATTTGATATGTCGCAATATGTACCAGATGAAATGAGTCATGATTTAGTCATGATTTTTTTTTTTTTTTGCCAAACATTGACAATTCTGCCTCAGTTTTAGGCTGTTTTCAAACACTGGTTGTTTTACAAGTTGAACTTACTGATGGAGACACTTCTGGTGTGAAATTATGTAAATGTGTTGGTAAAATCTTTGATTTTCTCTGTGGAATTTGGTGCCAGAAAGTGTGCTTTATACATTTTCCAGTCATAAATACTGTTATTCATTTTATGCCATCAGAGTATGGTCCAGATGGATTATGAAGCAGGCCAACAATTCCTTTATAATAATAAAGGAATATATAAGTGCCTACAGAGTATAACAGTCTGTCTGATAATAATAAATTGATGATTATTCCTTATTTAATGTTTCATAATGAAGGAAGAGAACAAAAACATATCTTAAACAATTTCATGTTTTACCCATGACATGAAGATAAAACAACCAGCCAATATTTGATATAGAGCAATCCCCTCTAGGTATATCATAAAGAATCCTCATAACTACTATATACAGTATACATATCAAGATTTATACAACATTAATTAACACTGAGAGCAAGAGACTTAAATGAATCTTTATCAGAGGGGCTGTAATTAGTTTCAGTCCATGTTGTCATCCTGCCGTGACATCCTCTCGGTCATGTACAGTTAGTATACACAAATGTCATTATATGACAGAATGGGAACAACGAGAGCCTCCGGGGATGGGGGGAGGCTTCAGCTCTGTACTTATACAGGTTTAAAAGGTACAAACAAGATGAGTGGCATGAGTATTAAAGGGTCTGGATTTGTCTGATTTAACCTTAACCCTAACCCTCAAATCCATCAGAATAGGAATTAGGTCAAATTACTATTAAATACCTGTTTAATAGTTTGAAAACGTGACACTTCAACAAATTTCAGGCTAAAAGGCTAAATGGGTGACATTTTTTTGTTTTTGTACCACTGACAAAATGGATCAAATATGATGTGAATAGTGTATGTAAAAATAAAGCTGTCATGGATTTTATGAGGTGAGCTTTTTAAGTGGTGAAAATGTTCCTCTCCTGGTGTTCTCACTGGCAGCCATGATTTCAGAACTACAATTCTTGTCTTAAGTTTACCGTCACTGCAGACGGCGAGCAATGGGCACACAGTCAGTAATCCATACAACCACCCTTAAAAAAAAAAAGAAGAAGAAGAATGAGTCTGTAAAAGGTGTAGTCACCTCCCACTTGCAAGAGAAAAGACAGCTGCTCTTCAGTGGCTGCCATATTGCACGTACACAAACAATGTAAGACGTTGCTTCTCTGTCGTCATGGCGTTAAACCCAACTCTAATAAGACATAGAATTGGACACACACACACACAAACATTGTTCCCTTTTTTTAGTCGATTCTGAAATTGGCCAAAATGACGTCCTTGCCAAACATAGATTCCCCCAGGCTATCACTGCAGCATAACATGTAAACCCACACAAGTATACTGTTAGTACATCTGTCATTACATTTCTTTGTATAACACACAGTTCAAGTGGGACAGATCAGTTTGGTGCAGTACAGTACACACTTTTTTTTGCATTTTTTTGCAGGAATAGTAGCAAAATAATGAAGTGTGTACATTTTTGGCACACTTCCCTTGAGGAACTGGAGAAAAATGGTACAGTAAGGTCAGGGTACCTGTGATAGTCAGCTGATTGGGTGATAAATGTAATGGAAAAAAGAGGTGCTGGATGTCCTCCATTATTGTCTGTTGTGTTGTTGTTCATTGTCGTCGCTCCAGTACAAGGTGCTATGTATCTCACTGACAGCCAAACCCCCCATCCACCAAGTAAAGGTCCTGTTTTCAGTTGAAACACAAGCCTGACCCGGAGCTTTACCATTCCAAACCACACCATTCTAAACCAAACTGAACCGCATAATGATGGAAACATTGCATAAGGGACTTCCAGTTTCAGAGTAAGGAAGTGAAGTTTGACTCTGGAAGGAGCATTCTGTGACTGGCATCTATGTTTTAGCAGTTTGTCAAAATTACATCCATCACTTGGCCACACACGACTGCACTTTAAAGAGTTCAACTTCACTTTTGATATATTACTTAAGGTTCATCGTGTCTAACCTTGAATATTAGTGTTTCCCATCACTCTATCTCTGATCTGGCACCAAGTCTATCTCCACATCAACCTGTCTGACTTTCAGTCTTCTCTGTCTGTTTGTGTTCTGATGAGAACCTCCCTTTTCTCTTTGAAGCATGACAGCCTACTTTTATCCCTGTAGCCACTTTGTGTGTGTATCAGACAGAAAATAGCACAATTGATGTTAGAATGCAGTAGACAGGAATATAAGACGCACTGCTCTGTAAACAACCTTGTGAAAAACTTCAGATGGATCCTTGTAGACTCAAGTAAACACAAATGTAGCCTGTTTTTTGTCAGGATGTTGAAAATATAGAGCATTTACCACAGCAGCAGACAGCCTCTGCCTCCACTCCTTGATTTACCTGTGTAGTCATTTATTAGATGGATAGCTCACATTTTTTGAAGTGTGGTTGTCTGAGGTACAAACACATGGTCACTGTTGACGGCACTCAGTGCAGTCGCGCCAATGCCAGTGTATCCTTGGTGAACCCAGACAAGTCTACCCACGATTTGATTTCACTCTGCAGACACATCTGGTAAAGGAGGTCGTTTTGGCCAATAATTGAATCTCTGAAAAATGGGACCCAATCACAAACATGTTTTTTCCCCCAGTACAGTAGAAGCGGGCTTAATGTGATGGCGACAGATAATCAACATCAAGCAGCTTTAATATACATTTAACATGGTGGCCACTAAAGAGTATCTTTCTTTCACTTTAAGTACTTTTTCAAAAACCAGCCACCAATATTACTAGCCTGTTCTTCCCCGAGAATGTACCAACAAACACGTCATAAAACCATGTCTAACTTTTATAAACACAGACATGCTGCATACCCACAAGGTCAGAAACTCAGTTAAAGCTCATAAAAAAACATTCTTATGATCACCAAACACAGTTAAAGCTCATAGAAAAACATTCTCATGATCACCAAACACAGTTAAAGCTCATAAAAAAACATTCTCATGATCACCAAACACAGTTCAAACACCAATCAATCAAACCAGCAGATGTAGAAAACTGTCTTTGTAGGTGTAGAAAAGGTTAATTAGGTATCACTCATAGAAAGATAGAAAAAGCACATCTGTGAACACATTTTCTGATGCTCTGCACATGTCATTCATACCATTGGTCTCGTTGGTTGTAGGGCAGTCTAATTAGGGGAGGCATTTTGATCTCCATCCATTGATCAGCTTCTTATAAATGTAAGGATGTGACATGACCCTTGTCTCAAAAATCATTCCTACAATATTTTAATTTCAATCCGATGTGCATCAATTTCTCTCATGTTAGACTGGATTTTCAACTGGAAATTGAATTTTGTGAACATTCATTCTAAAGTTCATAAAGACAATGAATGTGTTTAGCTCACAGGGACACAGAAGTCACTGCTGCCTCATTTGGTAAGTTTATGTCACTTATGTCACTAAATATGGAAGGTTTTTAAAATTTCAAAGTCACACAACAACTGAACTGATTTGAACTTGATGGAGGCAGCAGATGATCAACAACTGTGTGCAGTGATGTAAATAAAATCACAGATTTTCTCTCTGGGCTTTCAGAGCTGACTATGTGCCCTTATCTTATACAACCACATACAACAACCTCTTTCATCTGTCACTCTTTTGTTCCATTTACTCTCTTATTGAATGGGTACAACTTTCCAACCATGTCTGTGGCAAGTCATACCAAATAAATGCAATAAACTGCTGTTATTAAACATCGCCCGGCAGTACATGAAAAAAAAAAGAAAATCTCTTTTTGATTGAAACATAACAGACATTCAGAGCTTTAAATGTAATACTCATCTCGCACCCACATCCACGCAGTTAATTCCTGGATTACCCTGCACCTGTAGTCCTGTGTCTCAGAGCTCACAGGTTATTAAAACATCATTCCACCAAATGTCTCTCTACCTTATTCACCTGACAGTGTGATCACCACAGAAATCATTCATTCCCATCTCCCTTATTACATTTTCAATGGATACTATATGGGGATTTATACTGGCATGACTACTGAGGGATTTTCAGTAATGCTGGCAATCAGAGGCCTGCTTTGGCCTCATCAGGCTCAGCCTCCTCACTGTCTCCTCACTGCCGTTGCATCTTCTTTCCCTCTACATGTCATTATGGCTTCTATCATTTCCACATGCACAATCAATTAAAAGACTGAAGGCTGGATGGGTGGCTGGGTAGAGGCGTGGGTGGGCGCACCGAGAGGAAAGTGTTTTCTTCAGAAAGTAAACACTAAATGATGATAAATTGCAGAACATTAAGAGGGTTCCTTTAATAGAGTGTGATTTAACAATCTTTCATCATAACTGGTGTTTGTGCTAAAATATGACTTTATGTTGATTGGCTTGTTGGGGTGGAAGTTATATATGAGGCATGGTTTTTCCCTCTCTGCATCATTATGAAAAGCACATGCCAACCTGACGCTTAACACGCTTGCTTAGTAATTGATGGAAGTCCTCGAGCGAACATGAAAAAAATGTTGTTTTAAATAAACAAAGATCATTTAAAAACATGGCAGGGAAACATCAGGGATAATTAATAGCCCCGGATCACAAAAGATGACAAGACAATATCCACAAGGTTATTTAACTGAGAGGAGAATACATTACATTGCATTAGGTTTATATTGTAAGAGATGGATTTGTACTTACCTCCCCTCCACACACACACACACACACACACACACACACACACACTGTGCTGTTCTTTACAGTGTAAACAAAACTGCTCTTCCTGCAAGCCTACATTTTACACTAAAGGATTTCAGCCTGGTAATCCAATCATCATCAGGTTTTGCATTTGCAGGCCGTCACCCTGATTCGGCTCATGATCACCAGTCAGTGAGAAATATTCAAAGACGTGTATGGACAGTGGAAATTTGCAGCAGTTCCAGCCACCCCAGTCAATCAATCAGATACCAGGTTGGGGTGATAAACAGCTAAAACAGGAAAACAACAGTGGTTCACCAAAGAGAAGAGGAAAAAATGAAATTTAAAATTTAAAATTTAAAAATATAGGCATACGGCAAGATGAAGATGATGATGCTGTAGCAACCCCTACAGGGAGAAGCCAAACACAATTGACAAAGACCAACAGGACTACTACGTTGTCCAATAAAAGCTATAGAAATGAATCAGACTTAAATTAATCCTGGTTTCACTGCTTTCTTCCCATGTCACTTACAAGTATGTCTGTCAGCACATCATTGCTTTTCCCTCCATTTTAACCTTTATTCACCAAATTTAGTGCGTACATAAAATATACAAGCACAAACATGAATACACACCATAGCTGGACAAGGCAGCAAAGTAAGAGATAAGTGCAGGCAAAAGACGCAAGGTCATTAAACTAAAAATAAATAAATAATGCACTAGACTCTTGATATGTTTGGATTAAGAGATTTTTAGTTGGGTTAGGCATCAAGCAAACGTTCAAATCACAGTAATATAAAGTTGTGCAAAGTGGTCATATGTAATATATGTGATATGTGTTTTCTTGACAAAAACAAAACACACTTGTAAATGACGCCTCATGGCGAAAGATGGCAGAGTAGGATTTGCAACAATCGTACAACTCTGAAAGTAATTGTAAGATGGACCAAAAACCTGGTCACTAAAAATTAAAAGGTACAGTCTTTTAAAATTCTGCAACATTTATTGGTGAGGTTGCATGTTGCAGCTGGATAGCCCACACTTTAACCTCCCCTTTAAAATATGTAGGAGAACCTATGGAGCATTCATCTAGCATTAAAACTCAAAAGATGTCGAGTTTGTCCATTGGGCTGTTGTAAAAACATGGTGGTACAAAATTGAGACCCCTGCAGAGCTGACCTGGATCCTGATTAAGCATAAAAGGGAAATAGTTAGTTATCTTCTCTGGCTGCCAAATGAAAACAATTTCACCCAAGTTTTACACACTGGACCTTAAATGGAACATTCATATATTATATGTACTAAATTAATTCTCATGAATGACAGTGTGTTGGTGTAGTGGCTGTCTTCAGACACTCATGCTCCCACTCTTAAAAAACAAAAAAAACAAAGACATTCAGTGAGAGCTTGGCAAAGAAAACATGATTTGAGTGCAGAACAAAATATAATTATATGACAGAATAGGAACAACAAAAGCCTCCAGGGATAGGGGGGAGGCTTCAGCTCTGCACTTATACAGGTTTAAAAGGTACAAACAGGATGAGTCGCATGAGTATTGAAGGGTCTGACTGAGATGGGGTGTAATTGGGTTTATAGGGAGAATGAAAGATGAGGCAGAGAACGAAAATGACAGGCCCTCTTATACATTCTTGTAAATGGCATGTCGCAGGACCACACGGTGAGATGCTTGCAAAATTACTGAAAATTAAGTGTACAAGATTGGCCACCAAAATCCAATCTGTTTCCAGCCTCAGTCATTTTGTAAAGTTGACGATGCCTCGGAACTTGTGACAGTCCAATTAAGGACATTTGCATATCGGGAGGCTGAAATTATTGTCATCCGCTGGAGCATAAAATGGAGGTGCGACTCGAGAGGAGATAATGGTGATCTGCACTCAGAGAACATGGAGAAGTATAAGACAGGGAAAAAAGGGAAAGCCTATTTCAGGAACTTAGAGGGAGTGTAAATATTGTCTTTAGTCTTCCGTGACTCATTGTCTTCTCCAATCTTGCTCTATTTTCATCCCTTTATCTTTTCAACCTGTTGTTTTTGTTCACTCTTTGAGGCCAAGAAGGACCCCCTCCCCTTCAAAATCCTAATACCGATTAAAGATTGTGTCCCGTTTTGGTTTCTGAAAGTTTTTTTTATATTATTTGTTATAATTCTCTGCACATCCAGATAGACATCAATAACAGTGTGGAGGAACAAGGAAGGAAATTTAGTTTAGTAGACATCAGGGAAATTTTGCACTAGCAGGATACACTACAACTGGTGCAAAGAAAAGATGCCACTTTTAATCACTTAGTACTTAGTAGATCACCCTTTGCTGTTATGACTTGCTGCAAATTTGATGCATAGCCAGACACCAGCTTCTGGCAGCGTTCCCGAGGAATCTTAGTCCATTCCTTATGGTCAAAAGCCTTCAGTTCACCAATATTCTTGTGTTTTTCTAATCCCCCCAGAGATTTTCAATAGGGTTCAAGTCAGGCGACTGTGATGGCCACTTTAGTATCTTCCAGGCGTGTCGGTTTTTGACATCGCTTTATTAAGTTTAATGTTGTGCACCACTGTGTGGCGCTGCACTGCCCCTGGTACCGGGTGCTTTGGGGCTTAACAGGTTTTAAACATGTGAACTGTAATTTCTAACTGTATTTCTAGGGACATTCAGTGCCTTTGCTATCTTTTTGTATCATTTTCCTTGTTTGTGCAAGGCAACAATCTCTTTTCTGAACTTTCTGGACAATTCTGTTGACTTAGCCATATTTCTAACATGCAATCAAACATCTCTGTTAACAATCCAGGTAAACGAGGTGATCTATTTCAAGCACACCTGATGCAAATAATGAAGGTCTTGAGGCAACATGTAATTTGCAAATGTGTGCTCTTATGAGAAATTCTATTGGGGTTTGAATAATTTTGAAACTGCAGTAGTCTTGCAGTCTTGAAAGTAGGATTTACAAGTTGAATTTGGATAAAGTCCTTGTAATATCAGTTTTATTTAACTATTTAAACTGCTCTTATGTAATTGGTTTATTCCAAACACCTGAAAATTTTGATATTTGATACTAAACTGAAAATGCAGTGGGGGTTGAATAATTTTGATTGCAACTAGAAACTGGCTTTATGTATCAAACTTTAATTTCATTGTTTGTCTTTATCACAGAATTATAAGGGCTAAAGGCAGCAGACACCATTAGAGCTTTATTTATTGATGCTACTATGAGGTGAAGAAACTTAGAAACCAGTTCTGGACTAGCTTTAAGCATACATTTACTATTTTCTTCTTCCTAGATGCCGAACTCAACCACAAATCTTTGCTACAAGAGTGCATAATGGGCCTGGGTCACATTTTCCACATCTGCGGGTACTCAGGAGTCCTCTATGGGTCAAATAACATATAGTAAATGTTGTCATTTTTGGATTTTTTTTTTAGATATATGGGATTTCTTTTAACTCATCTTCTATTAGGAACCTTCCTATAATTAGGAATGGTGAATTTCAGTAAATTTCTGTGAATTTCTCCATGTGGTTTGGACTTTAGAGCAGTTTCCTGCAGTGGGGGTCCTGTGTATGTTGTTTAGCTTTATGATGTGGAGGCACAGCCAACAGAAAGTCATGTGAAGATATCTGTCAGATGAGAGAGACAGAAGCATGGTTTTATACAGAATAAATGCAGGCTGCACTGTACATACTGCAGGTCACAAAACGGGGGGGGGGGGGGGGGAAGGGGGGGGGGGGGGGGGGGGGGGGTTGCATTTCAACAGGTTCCTCACTACATGACATCCGAGTGTGCGAGGGATTCCAAGTAGCCTCACTTTGTTTTCTTAAAAGAACTGTAGGGTCATCAGTGTATGATGATAGGTGCAGACAGACTGCCCTGCAGCTCTGAGTCATTTGATGAGTGAGAAATACGTCACAGGCTTGGGTGAGTCAGTAGTTGGGTTTTTTTTTAAAGTTCAGCTCATGCCTTTATCTGTCACATGTGTCACAAACACAAGTCCTATATCTCTTTCAAAGTAAAAGCATTTAAGCATTTCTGTTTCCTGTTTCCATTGTTTTTTCCCTAAAAGGCATCTATTGTCAAATATTTGCAGGATCAGTGGATTTGTGGTTTCAAGCTGAATAGTCTTGGCATTTCTTTCAATACAGAGGAGAATTTAGGGCATTTAAAAGTTTATTAATTATTAATTTTCAAAGGCAACCCCTTTGTAAAATACAGCAGTATCACATACTGTATATTGCATTAATCTTGTCATTTTTGGATATTTTAGTATGAAAAAAACTATATATGATATCCTCAACAAAAGGCTTACCTATAAATCTAGTCTACAGTACCATGAAAATATGTTTCCTGCTTTATTTCACAGTTAGCCTTTTCCAACTGGAAACTGAAGTTCCTGCACCTAAGATCATAGATAAAATTAACATTTTAATCTCACAGTACAATGGGAGCAGCTAGTTTAATATTACCTCAGTTGGTAAGTTTGTGTGACTTATATGAATCCAAATGAACTATTTCAAACTCCAAAGACACAAAGCAACATTTCTGAACTTTATGTGGAATGCAGCACCGTATCAGCATGTCCTGTTCGCTTTGATGTAAAATCGCTGAATTTTCTTATGGACTTCAGTTCAGGGGGACAGTAGTTTCCAAAGCAACATAAACTTCGGTTTTCAGTAGATGAGCCTTTTGTAAAGGAGCTAAAATCGGTATTTCATTGTCACCCAGGCATGTTTCCAGTGTCTGTGGAAGTACTATGTGTCAGCACCTCATATTATCACAATACCTCACTTCAAAAACATGTAGACTTCTATATATACTATTGTAGTAAAAGGTTAAGTGCTTTATTATCGTTGCATGTGTTGTGCCTGATCAAGTGAAGCTGTGTATGAGAGTTTATGAGACATATTTTTGTGGTTTATGGGTCACTAGCTATAAAAAAGTTTTACCACTACCATTATGTGTCATAATGATTATATGTTCTATGCAATAGATTCTTAAAAGAGAACAATGAAATACTTGACCAACTGTCTCTCAGCAAGGAAAAAAAATTGCTATATTGTAAATATCCAAATATTGTAATTGTTTGAACAATTACAATATTTGAAGCAAATGCAGATGCAGGACAAATTATAATCTCCTCCACACTAGAAGCTAATTATGTCCCCAGGGACTCACATGTTGCAGAATGTTTGCTGTATCAGAGGTGAAGTAGAGTGCAAAGAGAAAGGACCATGCAGTACTTCCCTTCAGGGGCACTGATGTTATCAATTTTCCGCTTCATCACATGCCCATTATTTTATCAGCAGTACACAAAGGCGGGCTCTTGTCCTTTTGACATATCTTTTTTTTCTGTATTTAGAGGTGTATAACAGTTCAGAAATTCTTAAAAATTTGTACACTTACAAATTAACATTATTGGAGTGTCAAGAATGAGCACCTAATATTTTATAAACTACAAGGGTTGCAGTTCATAGACCCCTAAATTAACCCAAAATGAAGTTTATCCTAGAATTTTAGTTGCCTTAAACCAACTTTACTGTTTTTTTTTAATCCAACCATTGTTTATTTGCAACTGTATTTCACTAGTTTATTATATTGTAGATACAACGTACCAAAAGCAGGAACTTTTGACATTTGACAGACATGCTTTTACTTAACTATAAAGGTCCAGTAGCTGACATTTCACAACAAGGCAATGCCCTCTGGCAGAAAATCATGCTCTTCACCTCTATAGATGTAGTATACTAGCCAACACATAAATCAGGCATTATGTCCGACAACTCGTCTCTTTACTGGCTGTTTTAATCATAAAACTGAAGACAGTGTATGGATGTTGTGCCAAAACAGACAGACTTGGGCTAACAGAGGAGTATTTTACCAGATCCCAACAGATCCAGAGAAACGGGGGAGGTGAATCACTGCTATGAAACATGCTCACAGTGAGCAGAAGAAGATGGAGTGGTGGGAGCAAACACAAGAAATGGATTTCATGGTTAACACTTGGTAAATCATGGACTCTGATTACATTTACCAAGAACTAGTCTGCACAGTAATGTTAACGCAGCAGTTATTTTCATTATACTGTCTACTATTAAGGCCAGCATTATGCTATACTACGCTTACGCAAAACACTTTCCAGTGACAACAACACTATCTTTGGCCAGTAGACTGCAGAGTTGAATGTTAGTCACAAAGTCAGATCGCATCCATTTGTTTTTCTTCAGGTTCTTGTAAACTTTCAGTGACTCTCTGAAGTAAGATGAAGGGATGTTAATCAGGAAGTTGAAGATGTCAGGATACTGCAGTTCTGGAATAATGTCCTCTCCACCTGTTTCTAAACTAATAAAAAGCATATTATAAGGATAAGATATTAGTCTGTCAAGTTGTGGAACAGGTGGAATCCAGGCTACCAACATGGCAGTTCATATAGAAACTCTATTCACAAATGTATTTTTACAAAGTAATTATTTACATGTTAACACATTTAATTTTCACATGGGTATCTTTCAAATCGAAGACTGTCGATACTATGTCCTTGGACAAGGTACTTAACTCGGCAGCATGTGAATGAGTATGGAAGATGAGTGAGAAAACGTGCTGCACATAGATGCACTGCGTGAAAGTATGAGTGTACAGGTGTGAATGGGTGAAAAGCAAAACTGTAGTGTAAAGCAGCTTTGAATGTTCTTCAAGACTAGAAAGGTGCTATATAAATACAAACCATTTACATTACTACAATACTCTGTTTGGTCAGCTCAAACATGAGGTCTGAGGTGTCAGAGTGTAATCAGGAAATGTGAGTTAGCTGAGTGTGGCTCACAGAAAAGTGTTTTCTGAGTGATCCAACCTCCAGAGATCCATCACAAGTGATACGGGTTTCAGCTGTGTTAGACAAAGTTAATGAATGTTGGGTTTTTGAACTGGACAACATTCTTTTTGGAGTTGAAACTTGGCATCACTCCGACTTCCAACCACCGAGTTGTAATGCAAATGGAACGCAGCAGAAGCTCCACATGGTGTATGTTATATAAAGCCATGATTTGATAGAAGGTGGCAAAACAATGTTATTATCCCCACATTTAATTTAACATGTTTAGTTTATGCATTGAATATTAGCATTCCATTAGCATGCAGTGTTTTTGGTTCAGAGACTTTTATCTCAGCTAACAGACCGTGAGGAGATATTAGAAAAAAAAATGACAAACATTAATTGGTGTTGAGTCACTCCATTGCACCTTTATTTACATCTGGCCCATGGATCAATTTTAACGTCTCCTCTTGTGTCTTACATTAAATTATATTTAAATACAATGCATCTTGCATAGCTGCAAATATGACTTAGTCAGTTAGTGTAGGGTTTTCACATCAGTAGCTCAAAATCAAAGTGCACCTTACAAAGGGAATGTACTTTTGCAGAAGAGACAGACATTTCTGCTTCTTTTGTTGTCAATTATCATAATAGACTGTGGTAAGTAGACGATAAATAGACCGATTGATTGATGGTCTTTTGTGATATAAACATGTAAAAGGCAAATTTTGCTAAAGAATAGCTCAATAGTCTTCGCTGTCTCCTGCCATACTAAAATATATATTGCATATGTGGCAAGAAGCCCAGTGAGTGGTCAGTATAAAAACACTTGGTATCAATAACCAAGTTGCCACTCTGCAACTACACTCTCCACTAATGTTATCACTTTTAGGTCAGGTCCTCAGTGATAGCACTTGGTGACTTCTTGGCTTAAGCTTCAGCTCAAAGTAAAAAACCTGACCTGGCACAGGGATGACAGACCCTCTTTAGTTTCATATAGGACTGGGTTTGTGCCAGAACATCATGAATTAACATATGAAGGCGAAGCACTTACTTAAAGAGGTGAAGAGTCAGGGTAGTAGAAGAGAGAGGTTCAACTCAGTCTGATAGCAGAAAGCATTGAGTTTTTTTCTCCATCTGGATCCATGCCCTGTTATTGAATTTAATTTACACATTTATTTCAGAGCAGTAGGCACCCTGGATGAGCAAATAACAGGATACTGTCAGTTTGCAGTATGCAATATGCTGTCAGTTTCAACAGTGTGCTAACTCAGCAGTTGTCATCATCAGAATGTACACTTTAAATTGTACATTCTGCTTAAAGGTGACATAAAATGGTCTTTTTGAACCAAAAACTGCGATTACTGATGTCTACTTAAATAAACTAAATAATATTTATGGTCAAAAACCTCATAGTCTCTTCAGATTAAGCCACTTTATTGCTGTTTGAGCTAATGCCCGCCCCCCAGAACACTGAGTCACTTGCGACTGGCCAGCTACCAAGCGCATTCCCACTCGCTTGTGATTGGCCAGCTACGAGCGGACTAACTGCTGCACAGTGCTTCCCCCTCCAAACCGCAAGAGCGTCAGTTTGAGTGCCTGCGTGGATAAACAGAGAAGCCCATTTTTCTCAAAAGTGGCTCAAGTGTTTATTGTGACGCTTTAGTGATGTTTAGATATGGGAAGGACACGGGGACACACCAAAAAACATCAGATATTTGATTTTCCAGTGAATGTCCCCTTTAAATTTTAATGGCTTTGGTGTTATTAGCAAACTCTCACTGAGACACAAATATTATTTGCTACTATGTACAGATCATGTGTTGCTCAATGTCAGCCAAAGGATGACCTTCAATAGGTTCAAGGTACCAATATGTGGGTTGGCAATTTTTTTATGAGATGTCTTTGTCCTAAAATTGTGTCTTCCCTTGATGCAAAAGCACAGAGAAAACCAAACCTCTGCAGTACCACTGATGGAGAAACAGGGAGACAGAGAACAGGAGAGTAACTAAACCAACGCTGTGTTTGTCAATACTATGTCTTTGGGCAAGGCATTTAACTCGGCAGCATGTATTTCTTTAGACTGTGACCAAAATTATGAAAATGTTACTTCTATATATATTTTTTTATTTTTATTTTTTTTATATTTATTTATTTATTTATTTATTTTGAACAAGAGGTTTGATATATAATATCCAACCTCTTGTTCACCTCTACAAACACTGAAGAACAGCAACATTTACCTTCTTTGGACCCCACTGAAGCACACGAGTGTATTTGTGTATACGTCTGGCCACATGAGTCTCAGCAGTGAATGTTGCTGAATCATTCAATCATACAAATTGGGCAATGTGATTATTGACGCATTTTCCTGTGGGGTGACCAAATCAGAAGAGACAGTATTTATATTTTTAATCACTTTATAAGCACTTTGAACACGAGGTAGTGGAGTGTGCTATAACAAAGCTTCAGGTCCACCTCTGAGATTTTGTTGTAGCAGCGTTGTCTGTGACTTCTTGACAGCACTGACGTCTTCTCTCTGATGAACTGCTGTTGTTTTTGCATTAGGGTCAATGCAGACTCGAATGTCCAGCATGCTGGGAATAAGATTGGGGGACATGATGAGCCTGTGACATTTTTTGAATAAAATTTTTGTCATACAATTTTTGTCATACAAGGCAACAGACAGTCATGTGCCAATTGGGGTAAATTAGCTGTGATCTCATTGGCAACTAGATTATTGGGCTGAGAAACATGTAGGGTGAACTTGGCTTTAGTGATGAGCAAGTGCCAGCATGTGCATTCTTAAAGTATATATGGCTGTAATCCATTTGGACCATCTGAATCCTGTCTGTTGTTGGGCACAGTTTTATATTGCCTGTTAGATAATGATACAAGAGCATGTAACATTTATGTAGAGTTTTATTTGTGTTGCCCAGCACTCGGCGTGTGTCCTCTGAGTCATGACGAAAGTTCATCCTCTTACAGTCCACACTCTGCATTGTCCTAAGACACCAGATAGTTCCCAGCTCAGTCAGTTTTCCGACATTGAAATAGAAAAGGCTGCTTCCAACAATTTCTGTGGCTGTTGAAAACTGACATTCTGACCAGCATGCACATTTCACACACCAATTGGTGTGCAGAGTTGAGGAACCATGCAGGATGTGAGCTTACCCTCAAGTCCTTATTTTTCGTCTTTTGGAGGTATTCAACACCACAAATTCTTTTAAGGTGACTGGCCAAATGTCTGCACCATAAATACTGTTCACTGCATCTCAGGCTTCTTAATGTAGCATTCTGGAATATGTATAAAATCATCTGACTTTTATGTTAAGCTAGAAATGAGACTTTGACTTTATGCTTGTAACTTGTGACATAAGTGTGTGAAAAAATATCACATCTACCACACAAAAGTGCAATTGAATGAGAAAACTCTCTGTATAGACCCTGTCTTGCTAGATGTCTACCTGTACTTAAGCAATTATTTTACCAACATGATAAAAGATTTGCACAGATAAAGAGTTCGGAGGCATCCAGCCCCTGTCTATTACAGTTTACTCAGAAACCTCTTCTGTTCACTATGCAAAACCACATAGCTGCTGCTTTAGTCAGACTCATTTACAGTGTTTGCCAGCTCTTGCATTTGTCAAGTATCTAAGTATTTTATCTTCTGCATTTAATTACAGGCTTGTGATTAAATGCAGCTTTACAGCTCAAATCATTTGCCACCACTCTACCCCCCTCCCAAAGTAAAGGGACAGCTCATTTTGAAGGAGAACCCATTTCACTTTTCCTCGGTCCTGTAAACTCACTATATTAGCAATGAATCTCTCTGCAACCAAACGCAAGTGAACAACAATTTGTGTCCATCCCTATTTTCTAACTCAGGCTGTTGCAACCCTTATGAGATGCAACACCCAAGGGATTTCTGAAAGAGACCAATGCATGGAGGGGTGGTCTATATGTACTTTATTGTCAGTAAGGACAAGATTCGTGTTAATGCCATATGTGTGTAAGACTTTCAACATAATCCTGCCCTTCAGCAATGTAGTAGTTTATTAGGGTAGCATCTTTGGTGACAGCCAAACAATTGTGTTTTACCTCTGCTGTTCCCCGATAGTGTCATTTCCATCTCCTAGCACTTTCCTGTCATTTTCAACCTGCCTGATCCCTTTTGAGATTCTGACAGTTACATGCAGACCGTGGAATATGGAAAAGACTCATGGCAGCATATGCCTTCATTGAAGCTGTCATATTTCATTGAAATGAAAAGCCAGTGGGAAGTGGATGAAGCTCAACTTAAAAAAAAAGATGGAAATGACTAAGGAGGTAAAAATGTGTAAGTGTGAAAAATGAAATGAAAAATGAATGAAAAAAAGAGTTTTGGTATTTATCATCATCCTCTTGACACACAGGAGGTGACGCGGTGGTGGTAAAACAGACATGGAAAAGTGATAAATGTGGCTGGGGTATAAACTTTAATAGCCCAACCTTGGATGGGAGCAAATTGCCAATATTTAATTAACTGTAATGTGATCAATCAGGGAGTTAGGCACCAGTGCTCCCCGTGACCCTCAGTGGAGGATAGAGTGGTAGAAAATGAGTGAGTGAGTGATCAATCAGGGTGTTAAAGGATGGAGCTGTTCCACTGGGACCCTCTGCCAGTCCTACTCGTCATTTAGCCTTGAGAAAGCTATCAACAATAGCGACTCTGAGTCGTGTCTGAAGGATCCTATTATCACTGCCATCAGCAGTGTGTTTTCTTCGTGAATCTTTCTAGATGTTAGCATCCCATTGTCTGCATCATGCATGGCAAGTGATTTCAGTAATTGCAGCGACTGCAGAGAAAATGTTGCAAACGGTTGAACAATGTTTTCCCAATGTTAGATCATTATTAGTCCAGTGTCATAGCAACAAAGACAGGAAAGATAAAGTTAATAAATAATAAACATAAGAATAAGACAATAAAAAAATTTGAATGGAATATACAATATAATAAAAATATAAAATATAAATATAAAAAAAAAAGAGGAGAAATGCAATCACTTTACACACAGTGTGTTGTCACTCCATAAATGAACACACTAAGTCCAGGACAGCAGTGGTTGGGGAGTGATGATCACTCCTCCCAGGAAGTTTTGGCTACATCTGCAATACTACTTTACTTTTTTTTAAAAATATTGGGGCTGGTGGACTAATGTGATTGCTCTAATTTCAGACAATGATTCATCGCAATGTCCAACTGATCTTATGACACTGTTATTGACTAAAACTGCAAACTGTCTCCTGTTGGAGCTTTTGATTTGCATGGTCAAATGGAAGGAAATGGATACAGTTGACTTCAGTTGGCTGTCAAACCCCAAGTGCAAAAACGAACGGTGAAATTGAGGGTTGCAAACTGATGCAAACAAAAGAAAATTTGAACTTCATAGGACTCAGAGAGTTTTCATCCCCATTTGTAAGGAAGAGGATGGATGATGAGAACTTGTGGATGCAAAGATTATGTTTTCCACTTTATTTATAATTGAAAGCTCACACAATTTAATTTACTCAAAAAAATACTCCAAAAATTTGAATAAATGCGGAGACCATTTGCAAAAGAAAAAGAAGCTATATGTTGAGGAATGAACAACATGCAATATTTCATTCATTTTCGTATACTGCATTGTTTAACTCATAAAATTATTATTATGCAATAATTTTTAAGGCTCAATTATAGATTCATATTAAAATAAAATTAATTCCTGGAGATTAACTTGCATACATCATGTTTTTGTTAAAAAAGGGTTAAAATGAGTCTAAAATTAATTCAACAAAACAAAATAGAATGACATATTTTCAGCCAAACCATTTTTCAGTTATACATTGTATGCTCTTGTAATTTAAAGTTGCTTCTTTTTCTCTGCAATAAAATCTGAGAAGACAGATAACTGAATGAACACATTTTTAGCAGTGCTGTTATTTGTCTGGACCTTGGACGCTTATTCCCACAGATGACACTGTGCTGTTTGTTAAAAATATATTCCATCAATAAAATGGTGCATAAAGTTGTTGAAGAAGATGTACAACAGCCAGGCTGAGTGAAAATGAACTGCAAATTGATGCATACATTATCCCAACCTCAATTTTCTACCTGACCTTTATAACTTTCTGACAGAAAAATAAGAACGCTTTCTATTTTAGTTTTTTACTAAAAAGTTGGGAGACAGTGGGAGCAAGACCAGTGTGACCAAAAGAAAAAAATACAAATGAGCTAATAAAATCCCCAACTGATTACATTAAGAAGGGAAATGGATTCTGGTGAGTGTAATAAAGTAAAACTGTATTGGTATAATGAAATTGTCTTCTTGAGATTTAGCTTCTTCACCGCTTCTTCCTCCGCTGTTAGAGTTAGGAGCCAGAGCAGTGTTACAGTGGATTAGGTAGTAGAAACAACTCAGGCTGCTCGTAAAGTGGAATAAGACACACATTTTTTTTTGTGTGAGCTCTGGCAACCTAATAACAAGTTGTTCAGATATCATTCTTCAGATCTGTAAGAAATGAGTCAATATTATCTTCAGTGACTAAACAGAAGCACAGCAGGCACTGGCAATGTTCCCACTTACTTCTCCTTCATTTTGATAATTGCATGATTTAATGGAATTGTTGGCATAATATAGAGGACGATAGTTTGCATTTATTTTTACTGAAAAGACAAGGAGTTTGTTTGATCCAATTAAAGAAAGCAACAGGGGGAAGTGGTTTTGGTCTAAACGATGAAGACGAAACAATGGCTAAAAATCACACTACTTGACAAATATGATTGTGTCCAAGACACAAGAACATTTTCCGTGTGTTTCAAGTTCCCCCGGGTGGAACTGAAATGATTCAAGATGTTATTAATGAAATTGGCCTTTGGTAGATGTAGCCACATTACTTTATTAATAAGACCAGTTCTTGAGACTGTAACTGGAGTCATTGCACTGGCTCCTGATTAAAGTTAAAATCAAGGTGGCTCATCACTGCAGACAAAAGAAGGCAATATCTGTTAGACACAAATAATTAAAAAAAATTGAAAGTGATTACTCAGACAGTGAATGGTGTAAACCTTGGACAAACCATTGGTTGAATTTAGTTAATTTTTTTACCGTGTAATTATATACGGACGACGGTCAAATGAGCATGCACATAGAGTTCTACAAGTTTTGGTAAGCAGGTGACTGCAGACTGCTCTCTCATTGGTTCCTTTCAGATCCTTCCAATCAAGTGACACTCTCAAGGCTATCATTCAAAATCTCCCCTCTGGTGTTCAATCCAGAAGCGAGCTGACATACTCAAGTGACTATGTTTACATGCACAGGAACATGTTTGACCTGAAAGGGCAAAAGGTTTTTGACCGATCAAAGATGCAAATATGTTTGATTAACCCTCTCCTGGATCCAACTGGGAGCGCAGAGACAGAGGGACTAGTTCACTAAATCAATAAAATTGATGTTAACACCATTTTGTTTTGTGATTTTATGTATCCTCAGTGTGATTGAGTAAATTGAGCCCAAACAAATGTATAAACAGAAACATTTAAGGACAGAGCTGTGCAGCCAGGTGGTCTCTCCTCTCCCCTGCTGCTGTCCCTGCCACATAGGATGCACTGGATTTTATGAGATGAGAGAAGCCGGATCTATACTCACTATCTGAGCCGAGGCTGTTTGTGGTTGGCTGAGAGAGAGATGTGAAGTCGTTAGTTTGCATCACATTTTCAGCTGCATTAATTACTCCATTACACGTGCCAACAGCCTTTGATCTGACATCAGATGTGACGGAACAGCCGATACATAAATGTATGTGCTGATTCAGATAGTTACATTAAATAGTGGTTGTTGTGATTATTAATAATGTAATGAGAGGTCTTGGTGACGTGTGCACACTGTGCGCCAGTTAGCTAAATTACCACTAGAAAGGCTATCCGTCGTCTTGCGCCGAGAGTAGACCAGGTTGGAGCTGGAAAGCTTTCAGCGCACCACGAAAATGTCACTGCGCCAAGCTGAATCTGTCGACACCTCCCCCTGCTGCGCCGTCACACCCATCTCGGCGCACCTCCCCCTACCAAATTGACAAATTCTCTGCACATGGCATTGTGCCGGACAAAATTACCACTGCTCGGGCTGTGCCACCTTGCGCTGCGCCACGAAATTAGAGCCCCTTATGTTGATTTGATGATCTGTAGTTTTTCTAACTGTTTTTAAAAAGCAATTGAAAGCTCACTTGTTTAAACAGGCCCTAGAATTTTATGGTCTGTTTTTTAATGGTTTTGCTGTTTTTTATTGCCTTATTTTTAATAATTTTATTCTTGTGTGGCCCTTTGTGAATTTCATTTCCTCTTATACTAACGAATGGGTGGATGGATGAATGCGAGGGTGGGCTGAATAGTTTATAGGCTGAGAAGTTATGTCATGATAGTATCTAAATTGTTTACTTCCACATTTAAACAGCTAATTGAAGATTTTAAAGATTTGTGAACATGAACAAAATTTGGCCCAATAGTGGGCAGCTGAAGTCAAGAGGGGTAGGGGAAGCCTTGAAGATGACCCGAGGTCCAGATGTTCTGCCACAGCCACCACCAAAAACAATGATCCTGTTCACCACATGGTGATGAATAAAAGCTACTGTAAGCATATCCCATGAAGGAACATTCTGCACAAGAAATCTGCATGTCGAAGCTTTCCACTCAGTGGGTGCCAAAGCTTTTATCCCTGATCAAAAGCACACCAGGCTGGTCATGTTGTAGGAGAACATGGGAAGTTTTGAAGCAGATCCAGCTGGTTTTCTTGAATGTTTTCCAAAACCCAGGATGAGCGTTGGGTTCACCACTTTGAGGCAGAGATAGAAAGTCAGTCCATGCAGTGGAAATATCTGCTGTTGAACTTTTTGACTCTCAGGATAAGAGTTTCTATACTAAGGGAATCCAAGTACTACAACACTGATTGAAGAAATATTTGGCCAAATTTGACTATCACATCGTGGTGAGCCTATGAACCCTCATAGTTCAGTTGGCTTGTGCACATAAATGGTATTTGGTGTCTAATCTTGATTTGTTGCTCGCCAAACAAGTACAGAAAATGAAGCACAGTGAGGAATGGTGAGTGTGGGTGTTTCCTCTCCACACAGCTGAGCATTACAGTTCATTGATGAATTGCAGAGTGGAAATTGGAGGTTGTTAAGTAAGAGTAGCAGTGGCCTCTTTCTGTGTCTGAAGTATCCCACCAAGTTTGTGAAGTGGGGTGTGATGTCAGCCATGGAACTTGTATGCCAGATTTATTTTACCTTCTAAAACATGCCTGTCTTTTTTGTTCGTAGGTGTCAGAAAGTCTTAGTCAGTTCACACACAGTTGCAGCAGCAACAGCATCAGTTTTACTTTTGAAGAGGACACTTTTAGTTCAGCTCACCTCAAGGCCTGACTTCTTCATTAATGATTCAGTAACTTACACATACACAAATGCATGCTTTCACTACCAAAACAACTGATTCATTAGTAATGCATTCCCGGAGGGATAATGTGTGTTAATTGCCGAGGGCTAATCAATAACTTCCTCTAACCGCCCAACTCTGTGTGTGTTTATATGTGAAGACCCTTGGGAATAAGTACAACCGTTGCACCTGCATGATGGATGGTGTGAATGTTTGTACCATCAGCAGTGTTTTACAGGCTGTGAGTGGTGGACTGTCTGAGCTGACCCTGTGACAGGCAGCCTGGAGCTGAGCCAGCAGCTGGGGACACACGAGAGTGAGTACCTGCCGTAGCGACGATAAAACTTCCTTTGTTGTGTACTGTAGATTGTAAAAACACATGCATTGTCTTTTAAAAGACTTGAATTACAGGTTTTAGCATTTGGCTGTCCATTAGGTTTTAGGGTAAAGAGAGATTTACTGTGAACCAAAAAAGGAAAAGGTGCAGTTCGTTTACAGTGGGAAAGACCAACGGACTAGCCAATGAACCAAAGAGAGGAAGTGAACCAGGGACAGGGAGTGACTGAAGTGATTCATGGACATGTGATCTGAAAACTTTTAAATCCTTGCAATACTTCGCTCAGCGTCTGTGTAACCACAGCAGCATGTGTAGTCTCCCCATCTCCACCGTCTTTTTCAGTACTGCTGCATCGTCTCATGCACAGAGCAACATGCTGGATAGCTCGCTGCCTCACTGCTGCTCATACTGGGCAACCAAATGAAAGTGAGAAAGTTTTCGGTAAACCCGGCTCAACAGAACTGAGTTCCCCAGACTATCCTGCAGTGAAAGCACCCTAAGAATGTAGTACTGATTTGTGGCATACTAGCAGAACTGGAAACATGGATGCTTGCTCTCCCTGAAAACAAGGTTATCAGTAGCAAGAAAATAGCAAAAAATAGTCTTTTTTTGTGGATCAAAACTGAATTTTGTTTCAATTGTAAAATGCTCACTCTCCACACCAAAAATTCAACAATTGTACTTCACAGAACTCAATTCAATTCAATTTTTTTTGTATAGCGCCAAATCACAACATACATTATCTCAAGGCACTGTACATAGTAAGGCCAAAACCTTTACAATATTACAGAGAGAAACCCAACAGTTCACACAATGAGCAAGCACTACTCTTGCTCAGGCGTTGTTGATCCACTGCTGCCTCCATCACTTATTTCAAAAGTGTTATTTTTGTGAATTGGTCTCACAAACTTAACATGCAAGACAACAGTAGACCTGCAGCTCCTGTGTTTGTGTGAGATTAAATTCTAAATTTCTCCATGGACTTTGGTGCAGGAGTGATTGACAGACATGAGTTTTAATTCAGAAAAGGCTGCAAACAGGTACATAAGCTTTGGTAATAAGCTTTGTGTAAATAATTCATTAAATCTCACTATACTTTCATTTTGTCAACTATTAGAAAAGTATAATTCGCTGAGATTTACAGATATAAATGAGAGAGAATGCGAAACGGTCTTGAATTGGTCATATAGCACGGTTGTCATTCCATTTCTAAATGATCCACATTCCTTTATTCTGTTTGGGTCCACCGATCCAAATAATCAAAAGGGTTGTCCATAAAGCTGTGAATACGGACTTGTAAACTCTATTGCAGAGTGTTGGACAATTCATTCTTCTTTCAACTTTTAATCCAGAACAATCTTTAGACATTTGTTGTGATCGCTGTGGCTCAGTAGGTTGTCTTTTAACCAGGAGGTCGGGCGTTCAATCCATGACTCCTTTAGTCTATATGCCAATGTGTCCTTGGGCAAGACAGCTAACATCAAATTGCTCCTAGCTACATGGGTTGGCACTGTGTGTAGGATGTGTGCCAGGAAAAGGGCTATGAATGTGTGGGTGGAGGGCAAAACTCTAGTGTAAGGTGCTTTGAGTGGTCATCAAGACTTGAAAACAGCTATAGAATCACAAATCATTTACTATTTTGCTCAGTAGCTCAACATTTAAGGAAGATTGAAATATCGTGCTGGAAACTAGCTTGCATAAAAACAGAATTTTGTAAAACACTGTTTGATCAGGCTAACAGTATTTTCTGGCCTGTTTTTCTTTGCCATCCTCTTTCCCATTATATTGCAACCTGTGCTGTCTGACTGATTAAACTTAAACCTTGAACAGAATAAAGGTAAATCCCTCTACAGTAGCTCAGGCCTTGAGCCTTTTTATGTCCTAGGGCAATGATTATTTTTCCCATCCACTATAAGTCAAAAATATGGTACTTGAATTCCACTGCCATTTTCTAAATTAATGCCAAGCCACTGGAACTTCAGAAGCCTTCTGTCCCATTTATCCCAGTTTCTATGCCTAAACAACAACAATAACATCAGCAACAACTTATACATATATTATTATTATTATTTTTAATATTATGAAATATTGAAGTGTAAGTGTAGCAACCTTGTTAGATCATTGCGATTTTAGATAATCCTTTTTTGTGATAAGGCACAGGGGTTTCCCTATTCATTTTTTTAATATATTATAAATACTGTATTGTAATAATATTATTTAGACTTGTCAGGTGGTTTTGGTTGTTAAGATGTTTGCCTGTACCTGATTAATAGTTATATCCACGTCGCTCATGATTGTCTATCAAAGGTCTGACTGTGTAAGCTCAACGTCGAGATATTTGGCAATATGTGATTTTTACGTTCATTGATATTGTCCAGTCCTACCTTTATAAATGATTTATACTTAGGAGCTGAGCTTTTTTTTCCCCCCTTTTTGTATGTGTCTATTTTTGTTGGTGTGGAGGTTGTTTTTGTTTGAATATATAATTTACTGTTTGTCTGTTGTACAACCTCAATTGCAAAAAAAGGTGGAACACTGTGTTAAGTTTGAATAAAACAGAATGCAATGATATATGTTGCTGCCTTGAAATTCAAAATATTTTTTCATGAAATGGTAAAATGTCTCAGTTTCAACATCTGATATGTTGTCTATGTTCTATTTGGAATAAAATATTAGTTTAGGAGATGTGCGAATCATTGCACTCTGCTTTTATTTACATTTTAAACACAAAACCCAACTTTTTTGGAACTTGGGTTATATAAAGTGATAATACAATAAAAATATTATAGAGAAAACAGCAGCGACAATATTTAAATCTGGTTTCAGAGATTTTATGGTTTGAAGACAGTAACTCTTTCATTACTGATGGAAAATTGTTGAAAATAAAGAAACTAAATTAGAATTTAAAGAGATCCATTATTCATTACTGTATAACATTTGAAATGCTTATATGTTTGTATCTCTGAAGGCCTATGGGGCCCTGTAAGGGTCAGTATACATAGCAAACATAGTACTCATTAAACATTATAGTTATTAGAATGTTGGTGAAAACATGTTTATATGCTGAAGTAAGCATTTAGCTTATGAACTGAAGGTTAGTTTTTAAGTTCAATCACCAAATGTTCTTTCTGTTCTGTTGGTGAGAATGTTCCTTAGTTGAATCATAGAATAACATTTTTTGCCCATTTTACTGATCAATAATAACAACAAAAACATTGTACTCAGAGATGGCTGTGATCAACTGTATACGGTAGTATTACTACTCCAGAAAGCCTTTAGTGCTGTAGTTGTGTGCTCACAGTTGTATTGTTTCATCAGGTGTTAGTATTGTTTGTCTTTTACTTTTATCCCAGCCCTCACAGGGTGGTTTATAAAGCCATCATGGCTGTAAAATAACCCCCCACCCCCAAAATTGTGAGAATAATCATTTCACTTTTACCTTACTGTGTGTCTAGCATCCACTGGTTCTTTGAGTCATTTGCATCCTTGCATCTTACTGCAGCTGTGATTTCGAGGGACAAACATTGCTCCTTCACCCACCACACTTGCCTTTGCCTAAATCTTTCCAGGGATGAGGGGATCAACCGATTCATTATTGATGCATGAACATCAATAATGCAATGGAGTTAAGAAAGGAATGAAGATTTGAGTAAAACACCCAACTGTGATTTTTCTGAAATACAGTATATTGTCATTTTATGTTAACATTTACTGTGTTACTGATTTAAAACAAGTTGACGCACAAGTGTTCCCGCATGTGATAAAATCAACATATTAACAGCTATGTGTTGCATGTTTTGAATGTTGCAATGATCAATCAATTCAATTGCATCTTTAGCAATTTTGCTAATTTTATTGTTCCGACATAAATTAAAAAAAATATAAAATTAAATTAAAAAATGCATGTTTGCATCGATGCAATATTTGCAATATTTGATTACTAGATGCATTATGAATTATTAACATTTTATTAGCCAATTGTTAACAAGTTAAAAAAAAAAATGTTATGGGTGGATTGGAAAGGAGTGATCTAATAAATATTCTAAATCTAGCAAAAACAGATTATCTGACAAGCTTAAACTAAATGAGTAGCCTAACTTCTTCTGAGAAGTAATTATGTAACTAATCTGTAACAGTGGACACTTTCAAATTTGTAACCAGATTCCTGCCAGCTTATAAACTAAAACTCTAACCAAGACAAACAGAAAATAAATATATAAATAAATTTTACACTGTATATAACCACATTAGTCTTTCTCAGATACTACCTTTTATTTCATTGGTTCAGGCAAACACAATTTCACAAGTTGTCTTATTTGGAATGATTGAAGTAGCCATGCTTTATGGGGAGACGACCAGCTGTTCACAGTGGCTAATTTTCACGCATGGATGAGCATGTGTATGTGCCAGGGGAGAGGACAAAAACAATAAAGCAAAGATGAAACGATAGAGCATCGCCTGGGGAGTGGTGCTAAAGCGCTAATAATGCTGTTGCAAATTTGGTAATTTTCTGGTTGAAAAGCATCATTTAGATATGATCATAAAGGGCATCAGAGTGAGTGATGGCAGGCTTTGGATCAAGCAAGTCATACTAAAGATGGAAAGAACTGCAATAATAAAACCAAAGTGGAATTTAATGCGAAACACATTAGTGGAGTGACATTTTTATTATCATTCAGAAGCTTTTGGTCTGTTATGACTAAATATTAATGCAGCTGACATGACATCATTTGCATATTAGGAATTAAGAAGTCTCATAATAAGAGTTTTTGAAGAATATGAAGCCAAAGAAGCATCTTGAAACAGCAAACAGAGTGAGATCTGTCGAAGGAGCAAGTTGTTGAGAGTTTGAAGTTTGTGCTCTGGAGGAAAAGTGCACATGTACTGTGAGTTGTCAACAAAGTTTAGTGTCAAAGTGAAGGGCATTTCCTGCCTTTTCTCGCTGTATTTGAATCAAAGCTACCATTGTCAGGGTGACGCAGGTCCTTGTGGACTGTCAGTCATAAAAAGTGTGCCATCACTGGAAGCAGCCATTTGCTGCCTTAATTTGTCAATCCTCCAAGCCCCAGGTTCAACATCCTTCCAGCACTTCCTGTAAAAAAAAAAAAAAAGTCAAATTTAGCGTGGAAATCCGTACCATAAAAGTTATGAACAGTGTCCCTGGTTTCCAAAAGAAATTTCAAATTTGGGTTCATCTCACCACAGAAAAGTTTTCCATTTTGCCTCAGACCATTTTAAACAGCTTTGGCTAGGGATGGGTACCGAAAAACCGATACTAAATGGGCCCCAGGTCAAAATGTTGAAGTACCATTTAATCAATGGGCGCATTAACATTATAAGACATTAACAGTGCTGCTAGCTGTATTTTAGGAAAAAAAATTGCCATTTGTCTGGGACAGATTTTCAGTGTTCACATAAGGGAAAGTGTGCGTGTGTCTCTGTCAGCCTGCTCCCTCTTTGTGCAGAAGGAGGATCTGACTATACACACTCACACACACACGCACACATGGGCAGTGACAGCAACTCAGACTTTCTCCAATTCTGATGAAAAGAGCTAAACATTCCGAAGTCTGGTTATGTTTCACCAGAGTTGATGGAAACAAGTTGGTACCTCAAGTGCAATGAAAGTTTTGCTTGCAAAGGTGGAAATATGACTAATCTCACTAAACGCTTAGCTAAAGTCCACCACATTCACACTCCTTGTTCAACGGCTTAGCTCGAAGCGCGTCTCCTGTGTCTCCCTCCACCTCAGGCATGTTATGTCAGCCGGGCCCCATGATGAGTCACTTCAGTTATGTCATCATGAGTTAATAGTAGCTTTTAGCAGTCAAAAGATTAGCTATCTGTTAATGAATACAGTCTGTAATGGTAACAGCATCAAAACAGATAAATATGTAATTAAGTCTGAGCACAGAGCTCGTTAAAGAACATACATTTATTGAATTGATTAGTTTGGTTTTCTTTTACCATAAGAGTCACTGTCATTGATAGTGTTGTCCAAAACATGGCTGTTTGAACATATTAAAAGTTCTGTATATAATAATGAGTATACAGTATATATGTATATATAATAATGAGTACTGTTAAAGCCCCAGATCAAGAAGCCTGAAGATCACAAGCATCCAGTTTTGACCCTTGATCTTGCCCCTTGCTCACAGAGATTCCTCCTGATTCTCTGAACATTTTTCTGAATTTATTCCACAGTTTTTAGACGCAGCTTGTCGTAGATTGGTGAACCTCTGCCCATCTTCACACCTGAGAGGCTCTGCTTCTCTGAAATGCTCCTTTTATATCCAGTCATCTTAATGATCTGTTGTCAATAAACATAATTAGTTGTCAAATGCTGGGGAATAAAATATGGTCTTATGAGATTTGCAAATCATTGCATTCTGCTTTTATTTACTTTTTCCACAGTGTCCCAATTTATTTTGGAATTGGGGTTGTTAAAAGAAGGGAAATATTGGGCAATAAATGAAACTGAATGTAGAGATAGAGTTACATACATGAGCAAGTGCAACAAGCCTTTTAACCATCACGATGACCCTGAGCTTTAATTAGGGTAAAAATCCTGCACCGCTCCGCTGTGAAAGAGATAGAAGTCAAGCTGCGGGGAGGAGTTGGTGGCCCTGATCTTGCAAGGCTGGGTTTTCTGCTGTATGTAAGGACATGCACGTCTGTGTTCATTGGAGCTCAGTATAAACAGCTGTGTGTGTTCATGTGTGTGTATATGTGTGTGTCATGTAACATAGAGTGATAATAGATGTGAGGTGTCAGAGATGGAAGATAACCGGAGTAAATCAACAGCTATTTCATCTGTTTTAATGATACATTTGTAAGGGTACATTTATATCAGTGACAGAGTGTCAGGAACACCAGGGGTCTCAGAACAGGGTGATTTATTAGCTGCTGGCTATAAAAAAAAAAGGGTTAAGATAGACTATTTGCTCTGTATGTATGATCCGCCCTTCGTTTACACAATTTGATTTGGAGGAAGTGTCTTCGTCTGGGAGAAATCTGTAGCAGTTGCACAGTTTGTGCTCTCTTCCTATCTTTTCCTCTCTTCCTCTTTAGCTTTCACTTCTTCCTTCTCTTGGAAATCTCATTTGTATTAGAATTGATTCTAATACAAATGAACTCATGATAGCAATCCCATGCTAAGTGGCCTCTGCTTAATTTCATATTGATGAATGAACTGCCTCAGCTGCTGCTCAGAACAATGGTTTCCAATTAGAGCAACACTAATTGTAGACACATTGATTGGCTGGTAGAGCTATCTCACAAGGATCCTATATTCACACAGTTGAAGGGTTCCTGGGGGGATGTGAGCAGCTTTTTAGGAAACCCTTTTAGGGAAAAAGCATACACAGTGTATTGCTATTAGTCTCTTTATAAAATCAAATTATACTAACGCTACTGCCGGGAGTGCTCAGAATCTGGAGGCGAGAGTGCATCCACAATACTCGATGGCATTGTGTGAGGAAATGAAAAAAATCAGAAGAGACAGACACGGTGTGTTGCTGTTTGAATTTGAATTAGTTTGATATGCATGTATGAGGCCTTCAAAAACAACTCTGCTGACCTTTGTGAGGCATGAAGGTTCTGACAGCAGTGAAAACAGCAGTGGAGTCCAAATTGGTGCCCCCACGCCTTTAGCATGTGTTGTCTCTATATCATGAAAATGCAAGCAACATTCAGTAAAATCAGTAAAACACAATAAAGGTCATACTGCTGATTTGTAGTAACAGTGGAGCACAACTAAGTAGAATAAAACACAATATGACAAGAGCATGTTAAAATAGTACAAAATAAAGACAGTGCTATCCCTTAAATAATGTTTGCAGCCTTTGTAGCCTCTATGTATTTGTATGCCCCTGGGTCGGAGGCATCCTAACCAGATCCATCCTGACCAGATGCCCGAGCCACCTCATCTAGCTACTCTCAATGTGGAGGAGCAACGGCTCTACTCTGAGCTCCTCCCGGATGACCAAGCTTTTCACCCTATCTCTAAGGGAGAGCCCAGACACCCTGTGGAGGAAACTCATTCCGGCCACTTATATCCACGATGTCATTCTTCCGGTCACTACCCACAACTCATGACCACAGCTGAGGGTAGGAACGTAGATTGACCGGTAAATCGAGAGCTTCCCCTCTTGGCTCAGCTCCTTCTTTCACCATGACAGACCGACGCAGAGCCTGCGTTACTGCGGATGCTGTACCGATCCGCCTGTCAATCTCCCGCTCCATTCTTCCCTCAATTGTGAACAAGACCCTGAGATAATTACACTCCTCCACTTGGGGCAGGATCTCATCCCCGACCTGGAGAGGGCACTCCACCCTTTTTCAGCTTAGGACCATGGTTTCAGGTTTGGAGGTGCTGATTCTTATCCCAGCCGCTTCACATTTGTGCTGTGCAGCTCTTATTTTCTTTACTTTTCATGTATTATTTTGCACAGTAAATGACATAGTCACAATTTCATTTCACTGCTGCTGTACTTGTACAATGCATGTGACAAATAAACCTTTGAATCGTGGAACTTGGAAGGAATCTACATACAGACTGGGTGTAGTCGAAACAGATTTGCTAAGGTTGCTAAAGATTTGAATTGTGGTCCAAAAGAATTGAAGTCAATGCAGTGTCTTCAGAATAAATAGCTGTGGGTGTCATCACCAAGTTTGTTTGTTTTAAGCTAATAGTTATCATAAGTTAATGAAGCTAATAAAAAAAAAAGCATAAACTTATTCATGTTATATATTTAATCAGCTAATTATGCTCAGTGAGGTTGTGTTACCCAGGACAATCATCCATCATTCACCAATACTTAGTAATGTTTGTGTGTGCCAAGTTCACTGTGTTCTAGTTGAGGTGTTGGAAAAAACCAAAAGTATCTTGGACTGGCCTAAGGCTCTACATAGTATTTTGCTCACACAAACAACGTATCAACATGTATATGGTTACAAATTAAAAAGTACCATGTGTATGACTATGAAACAAATATGACAGAAGTGTTACTTTTACTGGTATAACCGTTAAAGTAGCAGGTTGCTCTGAGTTTTCGAGTAGGAAAGTCTGAGTTCAGTCTACAAATATGCACCAGTACAGTATATAACTTCTGTTGTTCTTGATCCTTATGTATTCTGTGTTTTTATGGGGTTTTTGTTTCTCCTCATGTGTCAATTTCTCAAATTTATTAATACATATATTCAAATTTCCACTTTTTCTTCTCATGTACAATTACATAAAATCAAAGCATAAATAAATGAAAAATTCCATTAATTTGCTTAAGAATGGGTCAACGATTCTGTGAAACACCCTTAGTAAATATCTTGCAGAAGAAGATACGAGGTTTGATATCACCCTCACATGCATTATGTGCTCACCAAAGACAGTAAGGAGACAGGAAGCACAGCTTAGCTTAAAGACAGGAAACAACGGAGACAACCACCTGTGATGTTTGATCTGTGCTGAATGTGATAAATGTAATTCAGCTCAGCTCCAATGATTTGGATTTAAACAGAGTAAAGAAGGTGAGGTCATGGCTCGATTTCACTCAATCACTTTTAATATAATGAGCACAGGAGACTAAGAGAGGCAGGGATTAGATTGAAATCCACTTGTATCTCAGTCTCTCTCTTTGACTTATCTACTCCATAATTTCTCATCCAAACTCAATCACTTTGTCTCAACCTCCACATCTCTTTCTCTCTCTGTCTCTCTCCTCCACTTATCTACCCACTAATTTCATTTAAATTGTCAGGTTTTGGTTGCATTTACACCACATATTTTTGATCACTTTATGTACATTTGTTCTCAGAATCCAGCCCAAATTGATCTGAATTTCCACAAAATCTGTATTTATAAAGTGTTTTTATAGCCTTGGCCACTCAAAGCTGTTTTAAACAGTTTTGCCATCCACCCATTCACTCACACGTTCATACAGCACAACAATGTGCAACGCAAATTTAACCGCACACACTGCCAGCACAGCCATCAGGAGCAATGTGGAGTTAAGGGCATGAAGCAGCGATGGAAATTGAACCCACAACCTTACAGCTGAAAGATGACCACTGTCACCAGTTGTTTCTTGTCAGAAAATATTAAACAAGTACAAACAGTATTGTACATGTTGAATTAATGCCTCGAACTATGAAGTCATAAAATACATTCTTTTTCACAACAGCCACAGACCTTTTCAACTCTAAACTTTGTGCATTTGTTGCACAGTAAACTAGTTCACTCATTCTTTTGCTCCTTCCTATCTTCTCGCCAAGACAGAGACAGCTGTTCCTTCATGTTCCATCAGTGGTATTGAGGCCGAACCCGAGGAGCAGGGAGGAGATTTCATTCTTTAAACTGTCTATAATGAGAGGGAGCCAGGGATGTGATGATGGTGACAGCAGGGAACCTAATGTTAATAATAGCTAGTGTGAGAGTGTGCGCGCGTGTGTGTGTGTGTAATGATTCCGACACATTACATGCATCACTAGCAAAGTTGCCATTACATGTATTTCAAGTTTCAAGTTTTTGAAAACTTACAAAAATGCACATTTATGTGTGTTTTCATGGTGCAAAAGTCCACCACTGAAGGGTAAGAAGGCACAATTTGATGTAAATGGAGAGGACCAATAGCTGCTGACACATGGCAGCATTTTGTTGCTATTTCAGTTTGTTTTTTGCATGTGACAGCATTTTTAACAACTTTTTCCAGTACAGTGAATGCATAAAAAAGAGATTCAGTCTCATCCTCTTGATTATGAATATATGTATATTGAGAATTGGGTCACAATATTTGTCTGTGTAGATTTTCATTCATCCATGGGTTTCTTCAAGACATCCTTAAGTCGAATTGCTACTGAATCAGTGGCTCTTGTGTCGTAACAATTGTTCATCTTCTAAAAGTTGGTCCCCCATATAAAAGGTTTGGGAAACACTGTATTAGAGATGTTCTAATTCCGAGAGCATTACATACCGGCCCATAATTGTTCCTCAGCATAGTCTTACAGACGTGTCTGAAAGAGATGCACCAGATGGCACCAGAGTGTGAAGCCTTACCCAGATATTGATTCTAACCCTAACCTCAGTCCTGGATCCTAACCCTGACCTCAATCTCTGACTTTTATTTTACCCATTATGTGCTCTGACTTACATAGGAGTCAATTTAAAACCCAGTGTGTCTCTTTCAGACGCAGAAGGTACTTGTAAGGTGATGCTTTGATAGAGTGTGGCTGTATATGATGATCTCAGATGAGAATGTTTTGGACATATTCTGCCTTTCACCTGTCTGGGAAGCCACCTTTTGTTTGGCCATTTCTTTTACAAGTTAGCTTCAATTTGACTCCAGGTGATAGTGGAGAGCTGGTGTCTCCAGGCCTCAAGTCATAGTATAGGAGAGGTGTGTGTATATTCCTTCCAGCCAGTATTGATAGACATTGTCAAATATGATTGTAGCACAGGCCAAATGTGGCCCATGGGCTTTGAGTTTGACATGACTTACTGTATGACTTTGTCTGCTGCATGTGTAATGAGATCATTGTAAAATAACAATATGTTCTTTAAATATTCATGTGTTGTCATAATGATTTACAGAGAAATGTAATGTGGTGAATGTGTCCTCTCTTCTACTGCAGAATGAAATTACTTCACTGCCACTGTAACCAATATAACCTGAATTATAAACCGATTACAACAACCTTCAAAATACACTGGGGCATTTTTGCAAACGAAGAGGGAATTTAGCACTAATACCATCTGGACAGACACTCATTTCATCTGATAGTGCAGCTTTACTGGAGAAACGGTGATTCCACCGTTTCTCCAGTAAAACACCCTCTACTGAAGATTGGATTAATACTGTACACAAGATCTATGTTTTAGACAAACTATCATTTACTCTTAAGGGACAAATGGAAACATTTTACAACATTTAAATGAACAGAGTATGTGAAACAAGTGGAATCAGATGAGATCTGAGTGAATGTGATATGAAAGCATTTCTTTTTCTCTTTTTTCTTAATTGTGAGAATTTTAGTTGTGCTATATAATATATACTGTATTTATTTATGTATGTATGCTCATACACATTTAGATCAATATATTTTCTTACCATAATCTTTTTTTTTTTTTTTTCGAAAAAAGAAATGTAGTAACCCCCCACCTCACTGTATTTATTTATGTATGTATGCTCATACACATTTAGATCAATATATTTTCTTACCATAATCTTTTTTTTTTTTTTTTCGAAAAAAGAAATGTAGTAACCCCCCACCTCACACTCACGTATGCACACATTTTGTTTTGTTTTGTTATTCCATTTAAAAACCTGGAATGGCGATAAGCATTCCCTCAGTCACAGTCGAAGGCTGGTGTTTAAACTGTATACTGTAATTGAAACTGTATTATTTGGTTTTCCAAATAAACAGAACATTTTTTTTAAAAAAGAGTAGATTATATTAAGTTAGTAAGTGTTGCATCTAGGTGTTGCTCTTTGGTCAGTTTTTTTAATAAAATGAAGTGTTGTCTTCAAGTGTAATGTTATCTGTCAGAAATGTTAAAAAAGTAGATTAAATGTCGCATTCAGGTGCAATTGTTACCCGAGTTTAATGTAAAAACACAGTAACAAATTGAAAACTCTGTCAGGCATGGTGAAAAGTTACAGTACATACATGCTGCAGACTTGAGCACAAAGAAATACTCCCAGGCATGCATATATTTAAGGTTCTTTACTTCTGAAAATGCAGCACAACAGCATTGCAGCATGCATGCTCACTGGGGGTCCACGTATCAATAAACATTATTTAACTGATTATGCCCAACACTCTGGCTTTCTTCCAAACAAATACTAAACAAAACATGTACTTGTGGTCAAACACTTAACTAATGCACTGATAATATTCTGCACACACTCATATTTCAGTAGGTTTCACCTTTGATATCTTCATTTGCCATTTCACAGCACTCTCAGTTCCCGTTGCACAGTAGTTATCGTTAGCCATAAGTTTATTTTAAACATGCAAACATAAAATCACAACAAAAAGTAGAAAAAAATTGAATTAATCCCACTGTAAATATTAGCCGATCTCTTTAAAAAATATTACATTATAAATAGATAAAAATAAAACGATATATATATATATATATATACTGTATGTAATAAATTAATGAGAATAATACAACATGTGTTTTGTATTGTATGTGTTTATATTGCCAACATTTCTATGAATCCCACATATAGATTCACATTTTATAGGTCATGTGACAGAATAATTGTTGTTGTCACTGCAACTTTAGTTAAGGACACAGCTGCTGTTCACAGAATGCCACACAGCACTGATTAAACGTGTCTGTATGTGAAATGTACATACACACTCTCACCTGTCATATGAACCATAGGCATGACATGTACAATTACTGACTAAAGCATGACATTCGGTGTGTGTGTGTGTGTCCCTTTTCTGCTTGTACCTATTGCGTGTGTGTGTGTGACAGAGGATGTGTCATTTCCCATTCAGTAGGTCACACAAGGAGGATTATTCTTGTCTGTGCCTGTCACCCTGTCATCTGTGCCAGGTCGCGTGGACATGGTCCCCATGCATGTGCCAGGCTACGAGAGTCAGTGTCGCTCCTCACGGACATGCTGACATTTACCGCCCTGCCGCCGTCTTTGTGCTGCTCTCATCACCGTGACAGCGGACTTACAGAACGCTAAAAAATCCCAGTCGGTATCAATTTGCTCGGCCGGCTCACAGTGAACTGGGGATAAAGATGCACACACAGAGTACACACACTCTACAGACACATACACAAATACGCACACAAAGATTTTTGGGAGAAATGCAGTGAGGTGTGGAAGCAAGAGTCGCCCACATGCTGCTGAAGTACACACTGAAAGGCAAATGACTCGTTTGGTTGGTGTGATAAATCCCTCAGAGGAAAATGATCGAAAATTATAGCGAGTGGCATTTACGCCAACTGTCTTCGTGATGAACAACTCTGTGATTTGATATCATTGTCCAAGAGAAAAATGGATTCCCAGGAAGTGAATATAAGGAACTTGGCTGCTCTAAAGATGCATTCAAATGCACAAAGCAATCCTCATTATCATCGTTATGTTTCAGTATTGATCTGGTATCAAAGGAGTGTTCAAACAGCAGCAGCAGCAGCAGCAGCAGCTAAGACTCCATTCACTGTCTATTATCTACTGTAAGTTTTAATCTCTTGACCTTGGGGCTGTTTTTGTCATAAATATTTTAGAGATCTTGATGAATTCAATATAGTTGACATTAATAAGGTTTAACACATACAAGGAACATAGTTCACTGTTAGGCACAAATCACTACTTAAGTACTTAAGGTGGGAGAAGTGCAGGTGGAGTAAGAAAAACACAACACAACAGCTTCTTTACAAAAGCCTCACCTAAACCGTACTTACTTCTCCATTCGACAGACCTTTTCCTAGTGGAAACATGCATTTGTAAACTGACTGGTCTCCCATACCAAAGTCCATTGAGAAAGTCATCCTTTTTACCCGGCAGAGAAACAGGAGCTTCTGCTCTACTGATGCCTCATTTATAGGCTACAGATTTGCCTATAAAGTCACCATGAAAATCATTAATAACTTATAATTCCAATACCTTAGTTAGAGCATAAATAAATGCCATGTGCCTGAAATACCTTAATGCATATGAATTACTGACAGTTCATCAGGTACAGTAATTCATCAGAGGTCACATAGAATGGTCTTTTTGAACCAAAACTCGAGATTACTGATGTCTACTTAGATAAATTAAATAATATTAATGGTCAAAAACCTCATAGTCTCTTCAGATGAAGCCAGTTTATTGCTGCTCTCTGCCAGCCTCTAAACAGGCACTGTTTCTGAGCTAATGCCCGCCCCCCAGAACACAATTGAGAGTCTCTTGTGATTGGCCAGCTACCAGCTGACTGACCGCAGTGCTTTTTCTTCTTCTTCAGGTTAAATGTTCACGCCCATGACCGGGAGTAACTGTTGGGGGAGGGTTTGCTCCACGTGAAATGTGCTAGTTATGTAACTAAATTTGACTTTTCAAAACCGCTTGCTTGAGCTCAGGTAAACAGAGAAGCCCTTCTTTCTTAGAAGTGGCTGAAGTGTTTATTGTGACACTTTAGTGATGTTTAGATACAGGAAGGACACGGGGACACACCAAAAAACATCAGAAATTTGATTTTCCACTGAATGTCCTCTTTAAAGAATTCATGATTTTTCATGCATATATTCATGTACCCTGACTGTAAAATGTTACCAGTACAACTCACTTACAGTAAGTGTATAAATTTGTTTTTTGTCCAGACAAATTAACTCACAGTTCTGCAAGAAATGATTTGGCATTTCATTTTCTAATCTTTCAAAGCTTTAACGCAACCACATTTATTCATGCCCACAGATGCTGTTCAGCTTTTTTTGTTTGTTTTTCTCATGTGTTTGTTTTTGAAGTCAGCCTCCTGCAACAGGATGCACAGCTTTGATAGCACAAACTCTGCTATCTTTTTTTAGCTGAGGTGGGAGGCTTTTAGAAGAAAAACAATCCCCAGGCAAAGAAACACACTTTATACTTTATATTGCATTTAATTCCCTCACATTGTTACTGTGATATTCACTCAAGGTAAATGTGACAAACTTGCTTAATATTGCTGTTGCGGCTATAGTGAAGGCGTTTATGAATTCATTCATTCATTCATTCATCTTCTACGGCTTGTTCACAGTCATGGTTGGAAGCTGAAGCCAGTCCCTGCTGACACAGTGTGAAAGGAAGCATGCACCCATGCAAAAAAAAAAAAAGAATTATTATTATTATACCCAGAATTAAAAGAAATACATTTACCCATAAATTATTATCTATAGAAACTTTACACATTAATAATTGTTCCCTGACACTTTGAGTCAATAATTTATCCTTAAATATGAAGTTGAGTGGATTTCTGATTTGACTGAGGCTACTTAAATTACTGATGTTACAAATGTTTTTGGAAGACATTAATTTAAGATGCTTTGGCAGATATGAATACACACATTTTTCTTCTACAGAATTTGTCCCACTTTATGAAGAGACTGGGACATTAAAATTATTATTATATTTTTATTTACCATGGCACCTTTACATTTGTTGCAAAAATTACAAGCAACATACTGTTTTAATAATCTCAATGAATATAGTGTAGCATAAATACACATCAGGTGTTTCACATAGCACTAATGAATGACTAAAATACAAGCACTTAGCTCTTGTCCTAATCGCTTAAATAAACAACACTGTATTTGACGTTATTCCTGTCTGTATTTACATTGAATGGCTCTGCAGTTAATGCGTCAATCACTGAGATGCTGCAGTAAAGATAATGTAAGGGTTGTAAAAGTGTTGAAGCTAATTAGACTCACTGGCAGAAGCACAGCAGGTGAATGGGAGCCATTCTGCAACAGACGATGGAGGAAACTCCTGAAATAGAGAGGAGGTCTCAAGCAGTGATGAGGAACCTTAACTATCACGGGACGTTTCAATTTTTAGAATGTCTATTAAGCAACCAGCCCTGTTAAGGGTCAGACAAACTTGTGACTCTAAACCAAGGTTTGACCTGTTTGCCTTTGGTATCAAAAGAACCTGCTCAAAGAAATCCTCCTCATTCACAAATTTATCAAACCTAGCAACGATAGCTCAGGTTTTTTGAAGTGTGGTGCACGCCACTGCACCACAAACCACTATTAGACATAGAGGCTCACTGAGAACATGGCTGCCAGCAGGGACACAAGGCCACCTAAGAAATGCTCATGTACTAAAATCTAATCCTGTTTAAATAAGAACTTTTTTTTGTTTTTTGACCTGGGCCGTATGATTATAAATTTACAAAGGTTTCATAATCAGTCCAGTAGAAATTATCAGGCAGCATCTGCAACAGTGTAGTCTGTATGGCGCCGTCTTGCAAGAGTTATGTACGAGTTATTGCCATGAAAGAAAGTGCTTGATTTCACCATTAAATGGATGGGATTGTTATCATAAGAGTCTGGCAACATGACTGGAGCAGTAGTGACTATGCTGCAGCCAGTGCCACCTGTCGTGGATGCCACCTGATACGATCTGCTGGTCCAATTATGAAACCTTTTATAAGTACCATTCACATGTACACCCACATTTATAAATATAGGGCCCAGGTCAAGAAAAAAAAAATCCTGAATTTGCCTTTAAATGTTCATTTAAATCTATTTTTTTAAATTCAGCATGTGGAGGCAGCTGTGTTGATCTACTGCAAGTTACAAAAAAAATTGCTGATTTTCAGTAAATTTGCATGTGTTATGTTTTATAACTTTGGTGCATAAAATCCTTTGTTCTGACTTACCTTACTTGCAAATGAGGCAGCAGTAGACCAGCAAATCTTGTGTACCTGTGAGCTAAAAATGTAAATTCTTGTTGTTAAACTTTACTTTCCAGTATTATAATGGCTGTATAACAGTCAACATATTCTTAAGATATCATAGACCTAATTAATAATAAGTTCAGGATTTGTTCAGGATAGGTGTCCATGATATCCATTATCATCACTAATTCCTTGATGGTTGTGGGGTGAGTTGCTTCGTAGCCACACAAACTCAGTTTGGTGTAAGAGAAACTGTCCTTGCAACTCAACCAGGACAGCAGCATGTTTCCAGCTGTAGTGGTGCTCCAGTGTTGGCCTTTGTCACCATAGACATGTAGGCTCTTTTTTCATTCAGAAAGTAAATAATCCTCTTTTTCATTTCACTCTTCTTGACAGTCGCAGTGTTGCCTGTCAGAGATGACACATACTATCACCACTAAGATCAGCCAGCAGGCGCCACCCATAGGACTTCTCAATCTATTACTTTATTTTATTTTCTCTTGTCACAGGAAAAAACATTATTTACTGTCAATATATGGTGAGTATTTTGTAGCTTTGTTTGTGAGAGGCTTTTTAGTACCTTTGAAATCTCTCCTGGGATAGATTGTCTGGCAGTTTGTAGGAAAGGTTTCCTACAGTTAGACAAGAAGAAATATTTGCATATTCCAAGCCATATTCTACATGCCATTGTGTCCCTGAGCAAGAAAATGAAGCTTGAGTTCCTCCTGACAGGTGTGTCAACCGCATGTAGCAAAAGTGCTAAATGAAGGTATGAGTGGATCAGTGTGAATGGGTGATTGTAAAGGGGTTTAAAAGTTGTCATCAAGACTAAAAAAAAAAGTGCCATATAAATACAGATTATTTATACGACAGCCCGTCATGTAGTGTGAACTTGGCTTTGACCTGCTGTCAAGTAGTTTAGAAAAGAAAATGTGTATAATTCTCTCAAATACTTATCAGCCTCTGGTAGAAAATGGCACCATCAAGGAGAAATACCAAGCCTTGCTTCAGTTTTTAATAACAGCCTTATCATTACTCTGCAAAAGAGTCCACCTCACTCACAAAGCTTGCTTAGCTTCAAAATAGAGTTGTTGAAGATGAGATGTAATGGAAAGAGTCATTCATAGAAATACATTACTGGCTGTTTATATCATACATCATCATCTCGTGGATATTTTTGTCACCCATGCTTTATTACCACATCAACCATGTGCATTTGTTCCACTGAAAATAGCACATTACCTTCAATTGCTGCATCTGCCATGAGCGACAAATGGCTTCTTGTTTTACAAATTGGTCCACTATGTGTCCTTTTAATGTTTTCAAATCAAATTGCATTTGTTTAGCACAAAATCACAACATCATCTCAAGGCACTTTAGATAGTAAAGCAGAGACTTTACAATTATTACAGAGAGAGGAGAAAAGAAACCAAACTGTTAGCAGTAAGCACTTGGTGTCAGGAGGCAATCTCTGGGAGAACCAGACTCAAAGATGTGCACCATCTGTCTTGGCTAGTTGGCTTGGAAAAAAATTGGGGGACAGGGCCATACTGACAAAAAAGAAAGAATTATGGCTAATTTTGTCTATGCAAGTAATAGAATTTCCTTAAGGCTTAAAGGTTTATCTTAAAAATATTTCATGCCACTAAGGGTTGCCTATCTGACAACGTCAGAGACACTGTGCTTGTGTGCATTAAAGTTGGTCTGGATTTCTTTTCCTCTGTAGGGTTTACCACAGCAGAAGATCCCCATATTTGATTTGGCAGAGGTTTTCCTCGTGCAAATCTTCCATTTATCTGGGCTTGGGACTGGCACTAGGAGTACACTGGATGTGGCCTCTCCATGGCTACGTCCTTCTGGATCCAAAATCTTAATTATCAATCCAGTTGTTTCTTGAGAAACTATAAATCCTCTTTAATAGCAAGAAGAAGCAACTAGTCGCAGCCTTGCAGTTGACCACCATCTATCTATTCATTGTTTATTGTTTTATCCTCTGCATGAAGGTCGTGGGTCACTGGAGTCAATCTCAGCTGACACTGTGGGCTCTAATTTCGTGGTGCAGCACAAGGTGGCGCAGCCCGCGCAGTGGTAATTTCATCCGGTGCAACACCGTGTGCAGTGAATTTGGCAATTTGGTAGACCGAGGCTGGCCTAGATGGGTGTGGCTGTGCAAAAGGGCAGGTTGGACAGATTCAGTTTGGCGCAGTGACAATTTAGTGCTAAAAGGCTGTGCTGAAGGTGCATTTTCACCAGCTCCAACCTGGTCGGGCTCTAATTTAGCAGACCAGGCCAAGGGGGTGTGTTCAGGTACATTTTGCAAGTTTCGTGCAAAGCTCAGGGTACGCAGCCGGGCTCAGACAGGCGCAATACTCCTCTGTTCCGCCTCCGTCTCTCCTACCAGCAAATAGCAAAGAGAGGGAGAGAAGGCGTGACTGGGTTTAACAGAGTCTTCACCAATCAAATGAGCTCCTCTCGTCACCTTTAAATGCGATGCGGCGAGACATAGTGCAAGTTTCGTTTCGCCATGAGCGAAGGAGACAGCAGCAGTATCAGATGGAGGAAAACTGATGTTCTAGTCCGGGAGGTCCAAGCTCGCAGTGGCCGAATATATGATCACATGAACAGACCTCCACGGGCTGATGATGCAAAAGGAGCCCAAAGGAGGATACCAATATTATTAATCAGGTTTGCCCTGACATACTGAGAACCCAGCCCAGGGTAAAAAAAAACAGTTCAATGATATAAGAAGAAGGGCCAAACAAAAGCACTAGGAGCGGCCCCTCCAACGTGTGGCCATGAGCTCGGCGGAAGACAATGCGCCCTCCACCCTCTCAGCCATAAGCATCGAGGGCTTTGGTGGGATTGAGGTTGGCATTAAGAGTAAGGTGAACATATTTTCCCACTAATAAAGACACTTATGTTTAATAACCTATATTTAAATCCTGTGTAATAAAGGTGAGTAGTGTGCAGTTTTATGTAACTTTAATATGATTGAGTAAATTGTGGCCAAAACATGTACAAAAGGTGACATTTAAGGACAGATCTGTGCAGCCAGGTGATCGTTCCTCTCCCCTGTGCTCTGCTGCTCTACAGGTTGGAGTTGGCAAGCTTTCAGTGCACCTTCAGCGCAGCCTTTTGCCACGAAATTGTCACTGCGCCAAGCTGAATCTGTCGACACCTCCCACTTTTGTGCTGACACCCATTTCGGCACGCCTGGTCTACCAAATTGCCAAATTCGCTGCGCACGGTGTTGCGTTGTACGAAATTACCACTGCGCTGGCTGTGCTATGTTGCCCCTAGCTACTCTCAGCGCAAGGCGAAGCGCAGCTGGTCTTGTGGTAATTTGGCTGACTGGCACACAGTGTGCACACGTCACCAAATCTGCTGCTCTACCTGCATGTTGTGTGCTATGTTGTGTAGCACGCAACATGCCACAAGGAATGCAGAGATGAAAAAAGCCGAGGCTGTTTGTGGTTGGCTGAGAGAGATGTGAAGTCATTAGTTTGCATCACAGTTTCAGCTGTGTTAATTAAATTCCATTATACATGCCAACTGCCTTTGATCCGACATGGGATGTGACAGGACAGTCAATAAAGATATAAATATATGTGCTGATTCAGATAGTTACACAATCTCCTGCTGCTAATGTGGTGCTGATGTGTCAAAAGATTATTTCCTTTATTTGTGAAGTCCGAACCAACATATAACTTCACAAGATGTTCCACATTCCTCATCTTGTCTCAGGTTTTGCCTGTAAATAATATTATGAATTATTCAGCTTTTTTTCTTCAGTATGACCCTAATATTCCTTCATGGGTGAGATAAAAGAAAACAGACAGAGGCAGGTTAGAGACAGAGGAGAGAAAGAGACTGAACAGAAGAGAGAGACCAAGTGTATATATGTTGATAGTGGTTGCCACAGTTTAACCTGCTCGAGTTTCTGAACCTGTTGTGAGCTCTTTTACTGCCACAGAGAAAATAAATTACTGATGATTGAAAATAAGGTCTCACATCATCTCCAGACGTTTTTACTGTAGAGATGAACAAGGGAGGAAAATCAGACAAATGATTCGGCTGTCACAGATGATGACAATGAAAATAGCTTCAGAAAATGTGGCATTTATCCAAAAGGAAAATAAGAATGAGTGAGAGTGCTTATACCCATTGAAAGATAATGCTGCTTTACAGTGTCAGACTGAACAGAAATGATCTTAGAATTGTTGTTTCAGAAGAGAAAGTTCAAATCCATTCACTAAATGTAAAAAAAAAAAAAAAAAAATCATAGCAATGTGGCTGTTGAGAAGGTGAATGATTGTTCCAGGATACAGCAACTACAATTTTACTATAAAAAGCAGAAATGTGTTCGGTGAAAAACAAGTCAGTTTTCATGAAAATAGCATATTTTCATTACTTATGTAGTTTAATTTTTAAAGAGAGAGAGAAAGAGAGTATAAATTTTGTCCACAATCTTGTCATGATTATGTGCGGGTCATGACTGTTTGCCATTTAAAAAAATGTTTTATTTCTTTTGGCACTTTAATAAACCCCATCTACCTAGAATTGGGAGCAGTTTGCAGGGGACCAAAAGGTGTTGGGTACTTTTGGTACCTCCCTTTCCACTTGGCCATGCTGTGCCTACAGAGAAAGTTTTGAAAACACTGAATTGGAGTATCAATAAGGATCAGTATCGATAAGCAGCACAGGTATTGGTATTGATAAAATCCTAATGATACCCAACACTTCTAGCACAACCACTAGCTTTCTCTGAAACCCTTAGAGGAAACCTTGATATTGTCTTTGTAAAACATAGAACTATTTTTCTATCCTGTTGACAAAACATTGCCAGGTCTCAGGAAAACATAATTGTCAATACATAATTCTGCTGTTTTTACACATGCTACACATTGCTGGATTTCTTTAATATCTGAACAGGTGTCAGCAGCCAGAGAAAAACTGCTTACCAAAGGAAATCCACAGCCCAGATGCACTGAGTATATTAGCAATTCTGTCACGGCTATACATAAGTCAACATTATGGAATGTAGGGACTAAGCGCTATCAGACAAGCTCTATCTGTGTTGTTGGAGGCTTTTTTTTTGCATGCAAGCCAAGCACTTTCCCCAGACTTTCCAAGATTTGAGAATTTTCTCTTCTGTAGTCTAATCAGTGGAACTGTGGCAGCGTGAGAAGTGACACTGTTAAGATGTGACACTCTGATCAATCAGGAGCAATTTAATCACAAATCAGCTGATGGATGTGAAGAGGAAACAACCTTCTTTTTGGTTTAATCACTTTTCACTCACAGTGGAGGTGCTTTAATTATAATTATAATCAGATTTTCAAGAAATCCCTTTCTCATATAATGGACAAAAGCATAAAAAAACATATTTCTATCCAAACTCAGGATCAGACTGTTTCATCTGGCCCTATTCAGATGACAGATTTGGCCACATTTAAATGGAACATGGTTCAGTCACATTGAGCAAGTTGAGATGTGTATATTTCAGCAACATCTTAACAGTTCAGGATGAAGGTTGTCATGTTTATATAAGATGGTAATAGCAGGAACGTTCTATCCAGATCCAGAAAGTCTGGATCCAGTGAATACAACTTTTAGGGGGCTATATGGAAAATGCAGGTGAGCATTTAAATGTTTGAGCCTTGGTGTAGGTTTGTGTTTGTGTGTTCTTGTTAGTGTTGGTTTGGGCATAGTGTGGGCACCACAAAAGTCACTTATGCAGAAGGACTGATAAGAGACCTTGGGGCCTTTGGAACTCTGGGGCAGAGGCAGGCATCGATTCATTTGCATTTTGTTTGTTTGCTTGCTCACAACACCTGGACTGAACGTAACTTACATGCTTAGAATGCAAGAGCGGCCTTTTGATAAAGTCGGGTATGCTTTTGATTTGTTTTTCAGTTCCTACAATGTTCACTGTTATGAAAAGCAAGGTGTGATCATGTAATTGCTGTCATTATATTGTCCTGTTAAACACTGAACTCCAATTTATACAACAGATGTATGCTTTGGCAGCCTGGCTAACAGAAAGGGAGTAGTCACCTCCCACTTTCAAGAGGCGTGACCAACAAATGTTGATCAAATTGCACATACTGGATATGTAATTGGAAAGACCTACCACCAATCAGACCAGTGACCTGAATGAAGTATGCAGAGCAGCGTAAAATGTGTTAAGATACAGTGTGCGCTTGTTGTTTGTGTGGGGGAGCAGCAGCCGAATTGAAAATCAGCTGCTCATTGGTGGCCACCATTTTGGATGTGCACAAAACCTGTGAGACAGTGCTTCTCGGTGCTTCGTTTTGACCAAGGTAAACACAGCGTCTTTACCAGACGTGTCTGCAGAGCGAAATCAAAACGCTGGCAAACTCTGCTGGGTTCACGCAGGCTAATGCTTTGGAAACACACCTGGTTAAAAAAAATTAAGTTTAAAAATATAATTTCTAAGTAGAAACACAAAGACATGTGTCTACAGCAAGGTCAACCAGAATGAGGAAGAAAGACAGGATAAGTGTGATGAAGGGCAAATGAAGGAATGGAGCAATGCAGCAGTGCAAACAAATGGCTCAAGTGACAGACACTTAATAAGAAGTTGAATTTGAGAAATGAGCCTGACTGAACAACTACAGGGATAAATAAATGAGAGAGAGAGTATGAGGGGAATAAATGAGCTGTTCCCCGCTGCTCATGTTGGCCAGCCAATTGTTGAGTGCTGTCAGTCTGTGCAGGGAAAATAACGCAGCGACGCCAATTCACCCACACGCGCACACACATGCACACATTCAGTTCTAGAATTTCAGTCAGGAAAGGAGGCAGGTGTTGGAACAGCAAGAGGCCAAACCAGCCAGACCCTCTAACCATGCACACACACACACACACACACATATACATTTAAACACAGTTGTTGAGGTGAAAGCCTCTCTGTAATGTGTATTTTCATCTCGTAATCAAATCTTTTTAATTACAGCCCATTCTGACAACCATTTCATGTGTCCTGCCAGCAACAGAGCCGATACTATTGCAGTGGCAGGTCACCGTGACTCAGTCATCACCCGCTGCTGACAGTGACAGCCGGATGGAGAGTCAGATTAAGCAGTAGGCACCGTTACTAAAAGAGAAACATTATGAAAGGCCATCACGGTGTTATTCCACAGTTAGACAGGCAATAGCCAGACAACACAGAAAAAGGACATGTCAGAAAGTAAGTACTTGTTTGGAAATAGAATGATATATAGTGCATTTGTGATTAAAAAAAAAAATTAAAAAGAGAATCTATAAATAATAAATATGTATGCCAACTGCTAACAAATATATTCATTATTACCTTATGGATTTATTCTGTTCATTAATATGGGCACAAATGAATAAGAATAATGGTTTCAGCCTTACTATCTACAGGGCCTTGCGATAATGTGTGTTGTACATACATTGTATGTATGTGTTTTAAAATTTAATTGAATTAATTAATTTAATTTGTATAGTATGTACCATCAAAGTGCAGTACAACAAATGGTTTAAGGTTGTGTTAACAGTAGTTTGAATTATAATTCTTTGAAGTAGTTTTTGTTATATATTAAATAAATTCATATATTTTTCTTTGAAGAACAATCTAACATGATTTTAAGTAAATCAATAAAAAAGGAAAAGGACTTAATGCAGAAAGGAAGTAAAAAAGGAATAGCAAGGTTTATTACAAAAAATCCAGAACACAAAATACCAGTCCAATAATGCAAACAAAAAACGCTGAGGCTGGCCAGCTGCTGAGGCGGAGCTCAGGAGGTTGCTGAGGAAAAAAGAAACAAAAGGCGAGCATTAGATAATGGCGATACAAAAGACTGTTCAGAGACTAGAGCGAGCTAAGGGATTACAGCGACGATGTACAGGTTACCTGTGAAAACTGGAAAGATGCACTGACACCAGGGGGCAGAAAACCAGGGTATAAATAGGAAGTTGTCTGATGGTGGATGGGAAACAGCTGTGCTGAGGCTGTTTCCCATCCTCACCGGCTGAAGCCCCCTGAAACACAAAACAGAAAGACTTTCCCAGGAAGCAAAGCAATGTACAAAATAAAAGCAGGAAGTAATCAGAGGCAGGGAGACAACTCAGAGCAGACATGAACCATGACACAATCTGCCAATGAGGTAAGCAAATTTCAAAACCAGCTTGTAAATCTGCAGGCACTTTTAATATGCAATGTGCCTTATACGTACCTGTGCCCACACACCAGTCTGTGATAGTGAATTTGAGTCCTACTTTAATCCTATCCACATTTAATACACACAAGTAGTAAACACAAACCAGGAGCAGTTAAGAAATTGCTTTAGCTTGTCACTGATAATTAAATTATCAGTAACTCTTGGTCAAGTTGTCTGCAGCACACATAAATAAACAAGTTCAAAAGACAGATTATAAACATTAAATTAAGTAGACAATAATCTAGAGATTCAAAACAGTTGGCAGTTACAAAATACAGGTGAGTTTGACATTTTCAGCTCGGTTTGTAAAGTATTCCAAGCAAAGGGAGCGGCAAAGCTGAATGCTCCTTTTACCAATTTAGTCCTAACTCTAGGAACAGTCAAGTGATAAATGCTGCAAGAACATTATGCCTAGTGGCTATTGGTTCTATTGGTAAGACAGAACATAGATAAGACGGAACCAAACCAAGAAGAGCCTTATAGATCACAGTCATCCAGTAAGTAAATCTTCACATACTCAAAGAAAGCCACTCAGCTTTGGCATACAAATCACAATGATGAGTGAGGCAACTACAACCCTCTTTTTGCCTCCTGGACTGCTCATCAATTTATAGCTGGACAGAACCTATAACAAATGGAAACTGATATTACAAAGCAAATACATGAACATGTTGGTCCTCTGCTCACCGTGAACCTTATGTAAAGTGTATGCCCCTACACAGACACACTGTTGAGGGTTAGTTATTCCTCATGTAATAATAATGATAATGTTGAGTCATATGTCTTCCAGCCGCGGATTTATTTTTTGTTCTCTGAGGAATGTTAAAAAATTGTTTAACAAATCCTCTCCAGAGATGACCCACAGACACAGGAACACTATTTTCTCTTCAGCTATTCCCAGTACTTGCCTGGTGTCACATTATTCACTCCATCCTCAACTTTCTGACCTCTAGTTCCTCTTCTTCATCTCTTATTTACCCCCACCTGAAGGTAAACACTGCAAGCAGCAGTAGTACTTGAAGTGTCGCCCGAGGCTGTTTTCTCTCACAGTCTGCAGAAACTGTGCCACGGCAAGCTCATCCGTCCTACGCACTCCCTATGCCATTGGCTTTATGTACTCAAAGAATAGGTTCCTGCCACGTAATGGCTGTGGCTCCATGAGCAGGATGATGTAACAGATAGCAAGTTAAAATACGCCAGGGGTATGGTAAAGTAGCATCAACCTTCTAATCTTGTATCCCCTCTCAAAGCTCCTCTCTGTTGGGACATGATGTGCCTGTGCTTGTGTATTGACGCCATGAAATTATTATAGAAAAGGTGGGATATCGGGGACGGCAGGCTGCTTGGAGCTCATTAGAGAGGCAAAGGAGAAGAGGGGATCTTGCAGTTCTGTGGTTGGATCTAGCCAATGCCTATGGCTCCAATGCCTCACAGGTGGACCACCAGATACACCATGTACCCAGCAAGGTGAAAGATCTGACCCTGGAATATTACAGCAATTTTAGGATGAGATTAACTTCTGGGTCCACTGTATCAGACTGGCAGAGGCTTGAGAAGGGAATTATAACCGGCTGTATCATCTCAGCCATGGCCATGAACATGGTGGTAAAGTCAGTAGAGGCTGAGTGTCGAGGACCACTGACCAAAACCACCAATCCAAGCCTTCATGGACGACCTGACGGTCACAACAGAATCGCAGCACGGCATGTTTCTACAGGTTAAATGCGGGATATTATTATACAACTTAAATGCGGGATATTTTTAGCATTCTTGAGGATAGAGGATCGTATTTATCATGTTGCAGAAGAAGCAACACCAGCACCCGAATCTACGTCCTCAGACAACGTGACACCGGAAATGCTTTCGTAACAGTCGACGGCAGAAAACGAGTAAACATCGCTGTTGCCTTTTCCAAGTGGAATCACTGACGTTGGGTGTTTTCTGCTGAACAGGTAATTTCACATACTCATCTAAATGTTGTTTGTAGCTTAATGGAAGTAACTCGAACACAGGGCAGTGTTTGTGTTTGTATTTCACGGGTATAGTTGCTAATGTACATAACATGGACCACTTCAACTCTTGTTTGAATACAAATGTTGTAAACTCCTCAAATATTCTACTGACATAATAACCATTAATTATTTTACAAGCATTTTGCATGACATAGTTAGTTTTCGGACCTGGTCTTGTTGTCCAGGTGGGTCTTTGTTTGTGTAGGTGAGCAGACCCTCCCCACTTCAGCAGGTAACACACTAGCTGCTAAAGTGGGGGAGGATTAGGAGGGTTTGTTCTCCCTCTGTGTTCATTTGGGTGAGAACATGAAACATAGCGTGTTCAACTGTGGTTATAATTCAGATTTTTGAATTATTACTATTGTTTTTTACAGCTGTGAGAGAGGTCAGCAACATCAACACTGTCAAAGAGACAATATTTTCATGTCACAGCACCAACACTGTCCAGCACTTCTGCTTCATATGACAGACAGGCAAGTTACTGTAGTTGTGCAGTAATGTATTACCATAAAAGAAAAAAGTTGATTGTTCACAGGGTTATATTTGAAAGTTTATTGTTGCCTTTGTATATCCTAATGTGTCTCACATGATACCTTACAGAGATGAGTGTTTAACAATCATCAGAGAGGCCTCAGAAGTTCACAGCCTTGGACAAAGGTAACAGTTAAACTGTCATTATGTGTTTGGACTTTGTCATTGGTTTTATATTACAGGAATAGTAAATAGTACAGGAATTTTATTTTTTATATCCTCATTTTGGCAGCTTATATGACATGTGGATTGTAGAAAGAAGGACAATGTTTACTGACCCTGTAATCAATATGTTGACTAAGTTGAACCTTTCATTTGTTACTGTTTGGTGTTATGTTGTGGCTATAGTTCTCCGAACATATCCTGAAGTGTTATGTCCTGTTTACAGAATTGATTTGGCAAATGAAGGCTTCCCTCACTGTCAAACCCACGATGATGTTAAGAAGGATGGCAGCTCTGATGAGGAGTATCTTCCACCAATCAGTGTAAGTTTTCAGTCAGTCTATAATCTCCTGACAGTCACAGTTAATAACTCATAACTGACAGGAAAAATATTTTTAAAGAGAGACGCGTACACCAGGTGACTGCAGGCAGAATGGTTTAGATCTACCCATCCCTGCACCATCCACATCACTGTTGGTGCAGACACAAATCACATTTGTCTGCCTTTATTACAGCACATCAACAACAATCATACACTGAGTTGATCTTAATATGTCACTGTCTTCAACAGGACTGGGCTTCCCGACAGCTGCTGATGTGGACTGAAAACAGCTGGAGTTCACCACACTTGTGTCACTGAACAATAAACCACTGAATCATGGTGCCTCTCAGGCACTTTCTTCCTGTTTCTGTAAAGATATTTATATGGCATAGTATTGATATCAATATACAGCAGGTATATCTGTTCAGCTTTTATTATTTATTTATTTCCTCTTCAATTTGAACCAGCAGAATATACAAGTATAAATATAAGTCAATTAGTGTAAAAAAATTGAACATAAAATAAATTATTATTAAATATAAAAACTAGAACTAGAACTAGAAATATGAAATTAAAGACCGATGCCCTGATATGAACACTGAGATGTTTGAAGACTTGTGGCATTGTGTGAAACTGTCAGGCTTGGAAGGAAATTTAGAGGCCAGGTATGAAACCAGTGAATCGCCCTTGAAGATCAGGAAACATTTTTCTGATCTTCCAAATGCAGCCACTGGTGATGACAAGTCAATTTCCCTGCTCCAAGAAACCATGCTGCCAAAAGGTCTTGACCTTACCATGTTAAGAGAGATGCTAACTTTATATAAATACCTACTGTATTTCTGTAGTTGTTAGTGAACAGACCAGATAAGAAAATGGCACAATATTATCAGTACAAACCTGTATCAGTACAAACGAGGGGCTTCTCTTCTCCTCTTCTGTGGAGGCAGCTGCTCGTCTGCTGCTCCTCTCCTCTACCACAAACACGCCGCTCTCTCTCTCTTTCTCTACCGTTTAGACTGAATGTAATTATCACTACTTTTTCTAACAATTACTTTGATGACAGCTAGCCCGCAGTTAGCGAGCAAATGCTAACACAATATGGAAAAATAATAATAAGTTTCACTATCATACACGTCTATGACCTATAAACGTGTCTTAATACGAGAACCTCAACTGTTGACACGGTCATAAATGTTGATGATGGCATTTTGATCGGCAAAGGCCACCGTAGTTCTCAGGGAAGGGAGGGGTGAGCAGAGGAGCATTTCTTCGTTGCAATCTCGAGTTTATCCTCTAGATGTCACTAGAAATTACAAACTTCACCTTTAATGGAGATCAACCGATATATTGCAAAACTTGACAGACTTTATGTAACTGATCCTTACAATGCATGCTTTTGACAAGTTTGCCAATAGGTAGAGAGGACATTATTCCAGATCTGCAGTATCCTGACATCTTCAACTTCCTGATTAAATTCCCTTCATCTTACTCCAGAGAGTCACTGAAAGTTTCCAGAGAGTCACTGAGAGCCTGGAGGGGACAAATGGACACAAGCTGACTTTGTGACAAACATTCAACTCTGTCTATCGGCTAAAGATAGAGCTATTGTCACTGTTAATGTTAACGTTGCTGTGCAGAGCTCTTGGTAAATGTAGTTTGTGGCCATGATTTACCAAGGGTCAACCACGGAATCTGTTGCTGATGTTTGTTTCCATCGCTCCGTCTTCTACTGCTCGCTCATTTCATAGCAGTGATTCACCTCGCCGTCGCTCTGGATCTGTGGGGATCCAGTAGAATGTTCATGAATGTTGTCTGTTCTGGCACAAAATCTATCGACCATCTTCACTTTTACCATGAAAAGAAATGAGTTGTCCAACATATTGCCTGATTTATGGGTTGTCTAGTACAATGGTTACCACCTGAGAAAATATTGAGCTCTCGAAATAACACCATTAAAATACAGTGGTGTAAATAGGCCGAGCAAAGTCAGCCGCTCTGATCACATACTCTTGTATACAGTATATAGTAGAACAGTATTTTTGATTTTCCTCCAAGTACCACCAGAGGAAGCTCCCATATCACTGGTGGAACATGTACCACAGTCTGAGAACATTGGGTTTAGTATACATGTCTATAAAGGTGAATGGCATGGTTTCTTGCCAGAGGCCGTTTACTCGGTCGTGTGACATCAGGTACTGGAGCTCTATAATATGTTTTTTACTAAGCCTATTTTCTGTTGCATTTACAAAAATCACACAATAACTCAGCATCTATCTGTGACTCAAGCTTTTTACTTCTTGTTTGATTGTAGCACCAAATGCTACTGTGGACAAAGGCATGGTTGTCGATTCTGGCCTGAGCCCAGGCAGAGTAAGGCAGGCTGAGCGGGGCCACGTCCATTGTGTGGGTGACGTCAAGCCTGTAACACTCAGTGGTGAACAGCTGGGCCTGGCTGCTGGAGCCACAGTGTGATGTGAGGTGATCAATAGCTTAATGGCTGTATTTCAGCCCATATTTGGCCAGTATGGCTCTACATAATGAAGAGCAGAAATAATTCTATTTCTTTTTCAATCTCCACTGGGCTATGTGGGCAGGATGTAAAATCTTGTGGTAGGAATGCCTAGCATTAGCTTTTCAGGGGCTCCTTTTGTAAAGTAATATACACAGTGCTTAAATATATTACACCACCTGTCATAAAAATTAGAAAACAAGAACATGTTAGAAATCTTTCAAAAACTTGTTTTAAACTAAAACTGTTATTGCTGTTTATTTGGCGAGTTACAAACTGAATTTATCTTTTACACAAAAATTCTCCCTGACAAGTCAAAAATGAATAACATTCAACTGCTAAAACAAATTTTTGTTAATTTGATATCTTAATCAAGAAATAATAATGTGATTTTCTACTTTCAGCTTTTTGTAAAATAGTAATAAATATTATATTATATTATATTATATTATATTATATTATATTATATTATATTATATTATATTATATTATATTATATTATATTATAAAATAATATTTTACTATTAAAAATATCATTTCAATTAAAGACCTTCTAAATACATATTAATGTATATTAACCATTATAGAAACATAAAAATATATATATATATTTTGATAATTACCCATGCTTTTAATTTAGGGCAGCTCAGCTGTCTAAACACTTCATAACTGCACATTGTATAAATACAAAAATAGGCTTTATGACTCTCAGCTATATCAACATTGATCGCAGACAGGGGTAGAGAAGACATTAATTAGTGGCGTTACACCTCCACTCAATGTCGCCCTGCTCTCTGGAGCACCTACATCACACTGTGCTTTATTACAGCCTGATCCCATTTAGTTGTTCTCATTTACATATTGTAAATTCCTGTGAATGTTGTCAGACAGCAAATCGATCATGAAACCGTGATTTATCCTCGGCTCATAAAAGTTAATCATGCAGTCATTTCCAGGCCGTAGTGCTTCACTGATAAAAAAATCGTTATCTGATGACTCTGACACAGCCTGACAAAATGAACATGAATATGGGTTAATGACACACAGCACCTAGGTGTGTTCTGCTGATTGGCTCATTATGATAAGCTCACAATGGTGAGCTACTTCACCTCACGCAGAGACTGTGTTTTCATTTTTAGCTCATAATTTTGTTTTTAACAAAAAGAAAACTGAAGTTCTGTGTGAATAAAGGGCATGAATGCAGAGTAAAACTATTTTTGAGCTTCGCCAGTGAAGTGTGAATATACATTAACTCTGACAATACATACTTCTCAAAAACTGTGTTTTTCTCAGTCCCTAAACCCCAAAAGGGAAAACTGTAAATGGTTTCTACAATGTTTGTTTTTAGAGCTGACCAGTATGTGAAGCATATAAGCTTCACCAGATGTTGTGACAATCCAGTGTGTTTATGCATCTGTGCTTGGCAGCAGCCAGTAACTGGAGGAAATATATTTTCAGGTAGTCTGGCCATCTGATGGTCAAAGGCACTGTGACCTTAGACAACATCTTGCAAATGCAGTGTATTGAGAACGCTTTGAGGGGTTTTCTTCATTCTTCATGTTTTGTATAAACTTGCAGTTTATTATTGCAGTGAATTGCTGTAAATAGTCGACAGTCAAAGATCAAGGTCCGTGTGAAATCATATTTTTGTGAATGTTTTTATTTATAAAGCTGCCGTTTCTCACATTTTGCATGTGTCTCTCAGTTTCGTGCTCTTACAGTAAATCTAGGAGAAAGTATTCCAGCATCCCCCAACACTATAACCAGTCAGGAGCCAGAACTCCACAAAGAGGTGGTCTTCATAGGCCTGGATCGTACTTCCCATGTATCCACAGCAAACTAGTGGTCAAGCTGGCAAAAGTGGCCTGCCAATTTTTATTTGCTTTCCTTCATAAAAATGAAAAAAGTCAAAATTCAGAGCCTTTTATTCTGAAAAAGAGGAACTGAGTCAAAGAACAATTTTAACACACAGACATTTTAAGGCAAATTCAAGTTCCTTTTTTTTAAACCAACACATCTCTAAAATTTGCCATTTGGTACAATATTGAATAGATTAAATGTTTATATTCGAAAAGAAGGTTAGTAGAGAAAAAAAAAACAGGTTTTGCCTGATGAAGATATGATGTTGTGGCCCAGGATTCAAGAAATCACTGTCACTGGAATGAAATGTGAGATCAAGTACAGTATGTTTGCGTGAAATGTTGTGGACCTTTATTTTAGTATTGCTGTTTTAATTTTCTTAATGCTTTTGGAGAATTAGACAAGAAAGGAAAGCAAGAAACCTTTCTTGTCTTGCAAACAAAACTCTCCAGTTGCTCTTTTTATTTGAGGACCGCCGACACATTGTGTATTGATGTTGTCTGTTCATTCGCCTGAATAAACAGATCTTTCACCAAACAGCTTCCTTCAAGTCTTTTGCCTGAATCCATTCAGTTTTCTGCAAGAAATCGTTTGGAGGAAAACAACAAGAAGTTTTCTTCACCCAACAAACAGCCGAAGCTTTTCAGTATGAATAGAACCGTGGCCTGGTTGGTGTAGTGGTTAGGGTCTTTCTGCATGGAGTTTGCATGTTCTTCCTGTGTGTGGGTGGGTTTTCTCCAGGTTCTCCGGCTTCCTCCCACAGTCCAAAAACATGGTTGTTTTAAATGGTTGTTTGGCTCTATATGCTGGCCCTGTGATGGAATGGTGACCTGTTGAGGCTGTACACAATCTTTCCTATGTCATCTGGGACTGGCTCCAGTCCCTGGCAATCCTAGGATAAAAGGGTGAAACCACGCTTGTGTGCACACATACAGAAATGCTAAACTGCTCACCACAGACACAGAACACAGGAAGGCCAAGACCTTAGCTTCAAGAAGTGTGTTTGCATTTAATCCTTTCACAAAAACAAATTTCATGTCAGGTTAAGGTGTTTTTTCATGAGCAAATGCCGCTCCCCAGAGTTGGGGAGTTTTTCCTGTTACCAGGTCTTCGGAAAGCAGTGAAGAAATCTCTTGAGTTAGTGATGGGTTGTGTGTGAAGAATTTGTTGAAGGCAGCTCACAGGTAACATTAGACATTAGCAGCTGAACATCACCCCAGATTCTCAGAAGCGGTTTGCCAGGGCTGATACATATAGTCATCTTTCTATGAGGTAGAATTAGTAATCTTTGCACACACACACACACACCAATTAGTGATAGTGAATTTGACCTCTGCATTTAACCCATTTTTATTATACACCAGTCGTGAAACTGAGCGCAGGAGCAGTGAGCAGCACTTATCTGTGCCCAGAGAGCAATGGGGGATTGGGTGCCTTGCTCAGGAGCACCTCAGACCTTGGCCCCTTGCCATGATTTGAAATGGTGGCCTTCCACATACGAGCACAATTCCTTTCTTCTTGGCCACAGGCTGACCTTGACACATTTTATTAGAACCTGGACACCACAAACTGTCTCTGGAACACTCTCAGCTCCAACAGTATGTAAGGTCTGCTGGTGAAGAGTTCTGATTTCTGTGTAGTTTCTGTCTCTAATCTCCCTTCAGTAAGAGTTCAGGAACATCAAGCGTTTAGAGTGAAACTAAGTGAGACTAATGTAACCCTTTAACTTAAAATTATCTATATGAATTCATCTGTATTTAATCAGAGAGAGAGAGAGAGATTAGAATTGTCCTTGGCAGGAGGGAATGCTAACAGCAGCAACAGAAACCTCTTTGTTTTGTGAATGTGTTACCTCCCCTCACCTCACCTCACCTCACCTCATCTGACTCCTTTCAAATTTGACACAAAAGTTCACATAGACTGATCGATTTGCTGCGCCAAAAAGGTCAAGGCCATGGTGGCCTCACAAACAAACAAGGTTGGGTCCTTTTGAACATTAAATTCCCTTCAAGTCAACAAGCTTGAGTCTGGAAAAAAATCTCTTCTGTTGAGGGATTCTTACTCAATCAATTTTGCACTTTGACCTGAGATCTAATAAACCTCAGCCATGGTCAAAGAGAGTGTCACCAAGGACATGGTCTTTGTTTCATCATGTCGCTCAGCTGTGCTTAGAGTGTCCTCAGGGGCCTTAATAGGGGTCATAAACTCTGATATGGATATTTAAGCTCATTGAACTCTCTAACAGGCCTTTCTCAGACAAGGACACATGTTCCCCTGAGGCTGTGATATGAACAGAATTAGAAAATAGAAATTATTGATTCCCCTCCGAGTTTAATGTGAGCACCTTGACTGTGTTTATGTTAATCATCGGCAGTACTTAACCTCCCACTTGGTTTCTGTGGCCATCCCTGTAAGTCAAAAATTTAAAATGATAATGCTCTCAGTGAAGCGAAAATACAGGCTTGTACTCTGGGCATCTGGAGGTAGTAAGGGATTGGGTAACCAGTGTCAGGCTGGGGCTGTAATTGTACATGATCTAAACTTAATCCAGCAGCAAGATGGGAAGGATGTGGAAATAAACTTAATCCAGGCTTAGACTTACAATAAATGGCCCTAAATCCTGTTATTGTGCACAATGGACCTTTTAGTGGTGACAAAGCTTGGGATTTCATGATTTGTTGACACATTTAAAATTTCTGATGGAGGAAGCAGTGGATCAACAAGTCCTAAAATCGCCTATTTTCTTCATGGAGTTTGGTGTGTTTAACAAAGCAACACAAACCTCAGTTTTCAGTCGGGACATTTTATCTAAATGTTGTGATATGATTAATTGTCTTGAGTGAATTGGTTTGACGATTGAGGAGTCACCCGACTACATTTAAGTGCTTATCTTTACTTCGATGTTTTCACTGATGCTCCGTTAAATGGTAGTTTGTTATTGATGGTTTGACATTTGCACAGCAGTGCTTTGGCTCCGCTCTGATTCTAGGCTAGAGAAATTGACACGTCACCCACTGAGGTAAGTGATTAACTTAATCGACATTGTGGGGGAGGTGGGTGAACAGCCTCACACACCGTTGGCAGAGCGAGCCTCCATGAAGAAAGAGCATTGAAGTGTTTAGGCCCTGGAAAGCTGCTGTCCAGTGAAATTGCCTGGATAGATGACATTCAGGAACATGGGCATGTTGATTTGCCCTAAAGACATCTAGTGTTAGTCTGCATCAGACTTACTCTCCTTCACTTTAATTTGTTGTTCATGTTACTCACATATGATGGACTTCTAGAAGAAAAGTATGCTTTGCAGCAAAACCATAACCTTTGTAGACATAGAGGTCAGTGCATGTTTTGTATCTGACTGAGAAAATGTCCAGTGATGATGTCATCAGTGTTGGTTTGCCTGTTTTAAATAAGAAGCAGGCGGGACATCTGTCCAAAAAATGTTGATTACTGAGTCTCATCCACAGGTTGTTAAAGGGATAGTTCTGTTTTTCTTGAAGTGTTGGTGTATAATGCGCTGGCACATTCCCAGCATTCACTGTGCTGTGCATGCCACCCAAGTTCTGCAAACCAGCATGAGACAAGGATGCTCACTTTCACTTAATTTTTTTGTGGTGTTCAAATCCACTGGACTCAAGGTTAAGAACAATTACCTATGCCTTGATTGTGAGTGATTTTCCTTTTTTTAAAAAAATATAAAAATTAATAAAATTTGCCTAATAGAAGTAAATGTATAATATTAAAAACAAATATTGCTTATGTTACATGGACCTGGGCATACAGTAAACATAATGTAAGTAATTTACTGTATGTAGATCATTATTATTGCATTGATTTAAAAACCCAATAATGCAGTGGGCCCAGCAGACCCTGGCAGAAATATGAACACCACACAAGAGTTAAAACATGGCTGCCAGCAAGTACACAAGGAAATACACCCAAGAGAAGGATTGGCTAATATGTACAGTGAATGAAAACTCGCTGTGGGTTTAAATCGTATCTCGAGATTCAACAAACGAACGAAGAAAATCAACAATTTTTCATCTGTTGGTTTAACATGGGTTGTGGATCCAGTGCAGATTTGAATTTTATGTTTCTTTACATGTGAAAAAGTGCAATATGTGCAGTTTGGCTTATGACAGAATAAAATCAAAGTAGGGATGCACACGGGAGGGTGGGGGTGGAGAGGAAGAGGGTTGGTGTTCACTTTGTTACAAGACAGTGGGATATCATTAACTCTGTGAGAAGAGGCTTTAATGTAATTAACAAAAATGAGAGGATAGATGGGACGTGGCAAGAAGGCAGCAACGGTGAAGTCGACTAACTCATCCTTTGCCTCCTCTCAGACAGTCATACACACAAACACGTTCCCTCCTTCCTTAAACCCCTGTTGATGAAGTTTGCCTTTAATTAAAAGTCCCCCATCTAACACTTCCATTCTGTGACACGTGACAAAAACACCACTCCAAGTATCGTGTGCTCCATTCAGAACATGCAAGCTTGATTAGTCTTAATCCTTATCTCCAAAATGGACAGCTTCTTATTGCAGTTTTTTTTTTTCCTCGTCTGGCTAATTTCATGAAGAGCATAATTACAATGTTTTCAATTTGGACCCTCAGTGGAGTTATGAGGATGATGCTCTATCTTCACAGTGCAGCTGAGAGGAGTGGGGTGTGAGTGTGTGTCTCTGTGTGTCTGTGTGTCCATGTATTTGAGTGCCTGTGGATGTGCGATTGTGCTTTTGTGTCTAAAATGAGAGAGGGAATTAGTGGGTTATGTGGGTGGCTAATAACAATAGATAATTTGATGCCAAATCCAAATTGGAAAAGTGTCTAAAATCATGACAACTGTGTAAACTATATATGACTGTTTTTTCAAATATGGGGGATTTATTAATTATGACAAGTGAAAGTACTGAGATAATGTGAGTGAAAATAGTTAGGTAGCAGTAAATGTGCTACCTGGTATAGAATGTGTTCAGATCATTAAAATCATTAAAAACGTTAACATAAGGTTAAGCAAATGTATTTGCTTTTTGGTTTGATTAAAACCGCATTTTTAAAATACATGTAAACTAAGCCTTATTTGCAGATTATAATTTCATACTTTGATATAATGTCTTCACATTTTATGCATGCACTTCTATTGCATGCCACATTTCTGGGCTTGCTGCACTTCTTTTGATTTGAAATAACAGAATAAATATAAAAGTCAATTTTATCTCATGAAGCAATTTCATGAGCTTGAAGCAATTTCATGAAGCATGCATTCATTTGATTTGCAATCAGGAAACATTGGTAAGAGGTGCTTTATGCTGTTAATATGACCGATACAGTTTCAAAAGTGTGAAAACTGTGTAATAAAGCTTGATTAACTATTGAGCTTTAGAAAAAAATTGAGAGAAAAATGTATGAATCGACAACCCTAATGTAAACATGTCAGTTCAACCGAAAATATGTTTCTCAAAGTCAGACTTACACACCCAGATAAATTACTATTGCATGTTTACATTTGTCTGGATTCAAACTGACCTAAATGCTCTGCAAATAAGCCGAACTTCCTGCAACCAGCATTTGACTCAGAAATGTAAGAAGAGAATAAAAACACAACGAAGAAAACATGGTAAAATGCAAAATCGTGAATTTTTTAACTGACAGGGCGACGGAATTTATGCTCTGAAGTTAATGGGTGGTATAAAAACATGAAAGACACTAGACATGGCGCCAACTAGCCACCAGTTAAAGTGGTTTTGGTCTGAGACAAAATGCTTCCACTGGTAAATACCTAGTACTAACCAGTTTGAGACACTTCATTTGATAAATCCATACCCCACTGGTGCTTATATTCTGGGACAGGACAATAGTCTAATTAAATGCTTTGATTTACAACTGTAGTGTGTACCTTTTGGATATAGTTAAATACAGTAGTTTAAGTAGTTAGTTTAGATGTCATTAGATCTTGTGTTCCATGCAGTGATTGATTTTATGTCACAGCTGATGGCAGCAAGTAGTAAGGTTAGACAACTACACAAAGAATTATGACTGAAAACGCAAAATGTGCCCAGATAAAGCTATTTCATTCATTGTCCACTGCTTCATCCTTCATATGAGGGTTGGTTGCTGGAGCCAATCCCTGCTGACATAGGGCTCAAGGCAGGGTACACCCTGGACAAGTCAATCCATCATAGGTTCCACATAGAGAGATGTAACAAACATTCACGCTCGGCTCAAATACCATCCACCCGTGCGCTGCTGCTGTATACACACAAAAGCTCCCAGTCAGGTCTGATAGTATTGCTTGACAGAGCTTGGATGCAGCGTACAAAGAAAGTTTATAATTGCTGTTCACAAAGACCCAACAGAGTCAGAAGAATCACATTAGCAACAAATCTTATGCAGTGTGACTTTATGGAACCTTAGTGACTGTTATACCCAGTTATCTTATTTACTTGCTGTCTATTCAGTGTGTGTTTGTTTCAGCAGGAGGAGGATGAAAGGGATGTCAGCTCTGATTAGAGCTTTTAAACTGGCACAGTTGGAGGAAATGTGGGCATGTGTGTGCATGCATATGCTTTGGTCACTCTCCAGTACTGGTAGATAAGAGCTGCCCTTAGGCGGTGGCCATGTTCCCATCCTCCCCAACTCCTCCTTTTCATCCAACTCCATATTTTTGCCCTCCATCTCATCCTCTCAGCAGTGTGATCACTTCCATCTGATGTCTCCACCTGGACTTTTCACTCAGTAAAACTGTCACCAGCCTTACAAGTGAGAGCACCTTTTCAACAAAGGATGACCTGTGCATTATATTCAGATGCAGGCCGCTCATAATCAGTGCCCGGTCAGCTCTGATAAAATCTAGGGTAAGGTGGCACTGCGGCCCGCCAATACTGTCACACTTGTCCTGCTCTGCAAACACAGGCCACCACTGCTAGTAAAGTGTCCCTGCCTCCACTGATAATGAGCTCTATGTTTTCAAAGATAGTCTAGTGTGGACATGTGCCACTTTCCGTTGAGGCATTAAGCACTGCAGGACTTCTGACACTGACAGGATAGCAGAATAGCTCCTGAACACACATCCCCACTGACTAATAGGCAGTCATTAAATTAGACTTGATGAAATGACAATGTAGTGGTGCCCGGAAGGGAACGTTTGCCACTGCAGTACTGAGGAACAAGGAAGGAGTGAATAGTAAGGAAAGCAGCAAGGGTATGAAAAGTCAAGGAAGTTAGTATCAAAGTTTATTTGAATGCATTTTTTCCCACATTTTTTTTTATATCAATAAATCCATATCGATATTATACTATTTATATTATAAAAATATTTTAAATTATGATAATCCAATAAATAAATAAAATAGTACCATGGCACCATATTCATTATATTCATATTCATTTTGGCTTTTATTTGTCTGAAATTAAGTTTATAGGATGAGTTTTCTCCCATCCATAAATCAACCTCTTACAGGGACTCTAATGTGACATGGAAGCACATATTTAGTTTACAGTTTAGCATAGTAATTAAAGTGTGCAAGCTCTCTTTTTCTGCCAGGCGCCACCCGTCCAACACCTGTTCCCACATTGCCACCGGGGGTCCAGCCTTTCCTTCAGCACCAATCCCTCCCTCCTTCCCCTCACTACCAGCCGCCATGTTTGCCTCTCTGCGGGAGAAGCAGAACACTTATCAGGTCGGGAGTGAAGTGACAGACGGATGTAAAAGGGAGAAGGAGAGTGAAGGAAAAAGTGACAGTTCGCGCCCCCCCCCCCACCCTCAACTTTGTCAGTGTCCATTTTAGACTTAAAAGCAGGGAGGTACCTCCCCCTGCTGTCACCTTGACCCCTCTCTCCCTGCTCCGCCATCAGCTACTGTTAAAAAAAGACGGAGTGTGAGGATAGCCACGCTCAGTCGTAGGCATGCACCATCAGCATATCCTCCACATATTCCGCCTGATGGGAGACCCCCCCCCGGCCTGTGTATATTGGATTTATTTCCCGCTCCAGCAGTGACGGATTTTCCATTTCCCTGTTTTTGTACGGTGGCGCACTATTGAGAGAAGCTGCAGATCACATCCTCTGTCATGCTCGGTGCCATTTTATCAATTTTGCTCTCCACAGAAGGCCATGCTTCTCCATATTATGGAGGCCCATTTAACTCTGATATAATTAATTGTTCAGGGAATATAGAGGGGGAGGTCCTAACAGCATGTAGAAAGTGTTCACCCCGCCTTTTTTAATTATATTCTCTCATTTTCTGCTGTCTCTTTATCTTCTTACTCTTTTTCTGTCGGATTTTGCCTCCAGTTCCTCTGTGGGCAAATTGTCACTTCAGAGCCCTGGCCCCAACAGGAAGTGGCGAGGAGGAGGGGGGATTATGACAGAAACAGGATGACAGGGGAGAGGAAGGGGGAAGGCAGGGAAAATAAAGTTGCTCTTATCAGAACTTGCCAGAAGCATTGCACACACACAAAAAGCTGTTTTTGGAATCTAATTTAGTCTTTGCTGTTAGTTTAAAGTGATATCAGGGCAATTAGCCTTTACAGGTTAAAGTGTGAGCCTGACACATTAAGTGATTTGCTTAAAATCCCCTGAGTGGAATCACAGTGGGACGACAGCCCTCCAAGAAAATGGAAATTTGCAAATGGATCACTTCTTTATATCCCATGCTAATAAATGTCAGACGCTTTTGTTTTGTTCTTGTCAGCTTTCTCGCTCTGGATTTAAATGGATCCTCCTCCTCCACAAAGGGTGACTTTAAAATGCATCGAGCCTCGTGTAACTCAGTTGTGCTTTGTTTGTTGTTCTGCTGTGTCCTCTGTCATAAGAACATTTGCACAGTAAATAAGATAAGGAACATGCGCTCAATGTGTTCAAAAACATCAGCAGTGGACATTTTTTTTTCCTCATTGCAAATGCAGTTTTGAAGTAGGAATTACCCAAGGTGACTGAACTGGAGGACACTAGTCTAGTTGGAGAATGAGCACTTTATTATCATTTTATTTATTTATTAAGGTTTACAGTTCCTACCATGACTCATGAACAGTAGAATTGTCTTGCTGAAATATGCAAGGTCTTCTCATTGTCTAGATGGAGCATATGTTGCTCTAAAACCTCTATGTACTTTTCAGCATTGATGGTGCCTTTCCATATGTGTAAGCTGCTCACACCATAGGCACTAATGCAACTTCATACCATCAGAGATGCAGGCTTTTGAACTCTCCACTGATAACAAGCTGGATGGTCCCTCTCCTGCTTAGTTCATAGGACACGACTTACATGGTTGCCAAAAAGAATTCCAAATTTGGATTCATCTGACCACAGAACAGTTTTCCATTTTGCCTCAGACCATTTTAAAATATGCTTTGGTCCAGAGAAGATGCAGTGTTTCATGTTCACATATGGCTTCTTCTTTGCATGATATGGCTTTATCCATACAGTGATTTCCAGTAGAGAATCGGGACCCGTAGATCACGATCATCCAGTTTTGACCCTCAGCCTTGTCCCTTGCTCACAGAGATTCCTCTTGATTCTCTGAGTTTTGATGATATTATACACTGATGGTGGGATTTTCAAAGTCTTCGCAATTTTACATTGAGGAACATTTTTCTGAAATTGTTCCACGATTTTTAGATCTGGTTTGTCGCAGATTGGTGAACGTCTGCCCATCTTTACATCTAAAATATTTTTACATCTTCTTTTTTTCCCAGTCATGTTAGTGACCTGTTGCCAATTACCTAACAGGTTTTGATTTGAGACATTTACTTTTCCAGCCTTTTGTTGCCTCTTTTCCAACTGTTTTGAGATGTGGTGCTGGCATCAAATTCAAAATAATGGTAAATAGAAAAATGTCACAGTTTCAACATCTGATATGTTGTTGATGTTCTATTGGTAATAAAATTTGGGTTTATGAGATGTGCAAATCATATAAAGGTATAATAATCAAATATGATCAAATAAACATATAATAAAAAACATTATAAAAATAATATTCTGTTTATTTTCATTTGACACAGCATCACAACTTTTTTGGAATTCAGTTGTACATTAGTAAGGTGAAAGGTGGGCCACACCTTGGACAGGTAACTAGCCCATCACAGGGCCAACATATCCAGAGAAAACTGCCCACACATTTAAAGAACATGCAAACTTCATACAAATAGGCCCTCAGATGAACCTAGCTGCACCAGCAGCCATGTGTGAGGCAACAATGCTAGCCACAATTTTGCCATGTTAAAATATAAATTAAACCCATGAGATAAGAAATCCTCATTCAAAATTGCTTTAGTATTTGCAAAACTGTGTCTTGTAATGTGCTTAATTCGTGTAACAGGACTTGCCTTATTCCACAAGAAATAATCATCTGGTTTCACGTTACTAAAAAAATAGAATTTTTCCTAGTCCCTTCTACTTCTATTTCTTACAATGATATACTCAGTATTCCTTAAAACAACTGCCTCTGAGAGAATGTGATAATTTTACTGTCCATACTGTGAAAATCATCACACAGCTCAAACTGCTTTACAAATGAAGACAGATACTACTTTACTACTACTACTACTACAAAATCACTCACTCACTCATTTTCTACTGCTTTATCCACTGAGGGTTGTGGGGGGCGCTGATGTGTAACTCCAGCTGACATAGGGCGAGAGGCAGGGTAACCCATCACAGGGCCACATAGAGACAGACAACCATTCACTCTCATATTCAAACCTACGGGCAATTTAGAGTGTCCAATTGGCCTAATCCCAAAGTCTGCATGTTTTTGGACTGTAGGAGGAAGCTGGTGAGAACCCACGCACACATGGGGAGAACATGCAAACTCCATGCAGAAGGGCCCTTGTTCCGACCGGGTGACAAACCTGGTCGGAACGCATTAATAAAAAAATTCTTAATTTGAATCAATATAACTGTTTGACCTGATCGCAATTTTTGCTCCCCCCCTTCTCTTCCCTCTGGTTTCTAGGGGAGATCTGTGCTTTCAACATCCATGGACTAGAGGCTCCGTTCAAAGCAGTGGTGCTGAACGGTACGTCTGGAGAGGGTCAGTTGAGGGCCAATGGCCTGGTGGACTGCGAGTTGCAGAAGGAGTACACTTTCATCATACAAGCTCATGACTGTGGTTCAGGTCCTGGGGGAACAGAGGTCAAGAAGTCCCACAAGTGAGTAAAGTCCACACCGGGGTTTAAACAAGGATAGCTGATACAATGTATAAGTGCATTCACAATATGTTTACATTCATAAGTCATGAAATGTCCATTAAATCACTTGTCTCGTTAGGTAGCTTGGGCTAAATAACACGATACAGTGTATGGTATGTTTTAAAACAATAGCTAAAGTCCTATAAGTGTTTAGTTATTCTTTAGTTTTTAAAGGGATAGCTAAGGTTTTTCTTTGAGGTACAGTCACATAGTCAGTGCTGACTGCACTGTGCTAAACCCCCTGTACAGGAAGCAGTCTGAGACACATCCACTCTCTCTCAGTTAAAACACAGTTATCAGCAGGGACACAAGTGAGCATGGTTTTTAGCCACTTTGCAAAAGGTTCACCAAACATATTCTAATCCTGCATAAGTCTATGATATCTCAATAATGTGCTGAATGTTAGACAGTCTTTTCTGACTGGAAAGTGAAGTTTGTAAACCATTCATTCTCTTGTACAAAAGTCTATCAAGAAAATCAACAACTGTCATCAGATTTTACACGCTGCTGCCTCATTTGATAAGTTTGTGTCTGAAGGAGCGATTTCAAACACCAAAGTCACAAAATCACACATTTGATCTTACTGATGGAGTCAGCAGTGGATCAACAACTCCGGTGTCCTGTGATGAAAATTGCAGTTTTCCACTATGAACTTCAATGCGGGGAGAGGTGATCACATTCTAACCAGTTTCTGCACTTCACTCCTAAAATGAGTTAGAGTTATGAGTTTGACTGAAAACACAAAAAAGTGCCCACAGAAACTTTCAGAAGTGAATCCTCCTGCTCAAAAAATCTGGCTGTTCAGCAGTTTGAGAGAATAAATGCCTCTTGCCCCACCCACCCCCTGCACTGCTGCCTGTACACACAAATGCTCCCCCGGTCAGGCCTGATAGTATTGCTTGACAGAGCTCATTTTTACATGAGAGAAGCAGCACACAAATACAGTTACATCAGTTTTGTTCTATCCTATCATATACTTACGGGAATTAACAGAATGAAACCTAAATGTCATGTCATGAACACAAGATTATTTTAGGAAATGTCTTCATTTACACGAAACCAAAACAACTCTAAACACTATAGTACATATGCCAGGCCTGGATGTGGCACTGCTATAGAAATATACCAAAAGTGATGAAGAAGACGTTTTTAAATGAAGCATTTACATTGTATGCAGTCACAGAAACCGAGACAGAAAGTCAGGGCAACTAAGGAAAGAAAATTGTTACCATAAAGTTAACAGACCAAACAATCTCCAAACACAAGAAGAGGAAGTTGATTATGATAAACGTTAAGAGACAGCAAATGCAAGTGCAAGAGAGAAGTGGGATCATGACATACTCATTTTCCCAAAGTACTACACTGATTGGCTACAATCAATATGTGTTTTAAATGTTCCCACTCTGTGACAAACAGTAGCATTTCAGGGCTCCTAAAACATTGTTTCTGTGTGGATAATTCAATAAAGGAAATAGCGTATTCACCTACACTCGTTTTCACATGTTGATTTTACAACGTGAGCCTTTTGTTAAGTTTTTTTCCCGCTGCCACAAACTGCCCAAAGTGAAGTGATTTGTGTTGCTTTTACACAAATACACAAATACTCCAAATGTTACTGTCAGGTTAAATTCTAGTCCAATGCTCACAACATATCTCCATCTCTTCACCCTCCTGCTTTTTTATAGCTACAAATCCCATGATACTCTGTTCTGAGAGCCATTCATACCAGCACAGACATAACACAGCGTCCACCTCCACACTCGCCACTAGACTTCTTAAGGAGGTCAACTGATAAAACACAATTTGTCACACTTGGCTCTTCTGAAAGCAGCTTCCATCTGAAATTGCTGTTCCATTCAGCCTTTCACAAAAATGCCTTTTTGTGCTTTGTACCACACTTCTGCCCTCACTGTGTCACTCTCAACCCACCTCACCTCCACCAACAATGGAGCCAAGCACTGAAATCTATCATCTTGTCTAACTTAGATGCTCTAACACACACACCTACACACTCACAGGCTGACACCCACTGTACTACCTCTTAACCTGGAATTATAGCTGGAGGGGTTTTCAAGCATTGCTGAAAATTTAAACTCAGCAGAGCGTAACTTCATCCTGCTAGTGTGTGTGTGTGTGTGTGTGTCAGAAAGGCAGAGTAAGGCTTTGACATGTACAAGAGGTTGATGAATTTGTGCTTTTGTTGCAGGGGCAGATTTGGAAAGATTTAAATGGTGAACCAGACTCAGTGCATACATTTTAAAGAGCCAGTTTGAAAAACTGTATATTATTCACAGTTACATTATTTATCTAGTGAAACAGACATGGGTCATGACCAAGTCTGAATTTTTGCATGCAGTTGTCTTGTATATTTTCCGGGTACCCTGGTTTGCTACCCTATTCAGAGTGTAATTGGACGCTCTATTGTAGGTGTGAATGAGATGTGAATGATAGTTCATTTTGGCCCTGTGATGGATTGGTGACCAGTCCAGGGTGCCCCCCCCCCCCAAAAAAAAAAAAGGTCAGCTACGATGGGCTCTCATGTGGACAATAAAGTGGACAATGAACTGATGAAATAGATAAATACAAGGCAAATAATAAACAGTTATTAATAACTAATAATAAATGTATTTTACCCCATTTCAATTTAAATGTTGTACATTAGCAGCACATTAGTTATCGAGGGTTGATGTAATGAATAACAAACAAAAATTATAGCCTAATAAAAACAATACAGTGTGTGTCAGCCTGTCATTACTCAGCCATTTATGCAGCAATTACTGGCAGATTTATACTAATGAGACAGAACAAACCATGTTTAAAATAATTATGATGATTAAAAAAATGTGTTGAACAACCTTCTTGGGATACAAACATATTTCTTGGCCAACAGTTGACTTTCCTTTAAAGACTGTATATAAGAAATGGAGTTTTCAAGATGCAAAATCAACTCCTGTTTTGTAGCCTTGAGATTTCCAGCACCATGTCAGTTGTTGAGTGAAACCAGCTGAGCCTGCCAGCTGCCAGATTTGATTTCACTCTGGAGACACATTTTTAGGAGGTTCACTACAGAATCTCCTAAAACAGGGGAGCCCATCATTTTTTTTTTCTTTCTCCCTTTGCTGACTAGAGTCAGACTTAACACAGTGACAACAGAGAAACAATGTCTAACAGCTTTTATATACAGTCAGGTCCATAAATATTGGGACATTGACACAATTCTAATCTTTTTGGCTCTATACACCACCACAATGGATTTAAAATAGCATGGACAAGATGTGCTTTAACTGCACACTTTCAGCTTTAATTTGAGGGTATTTACATCCAAATCAGGTGAACGGTGTAGGAATTACAGCAGTTTGTATATGTGCCTCCCACTTTTTAAGGGACCAAAAGTAATGGGACAAAGTAACAATCATAAATCAAACTTTCACTTTTTTAATACTTGGTTGCAAATCCTTTGCAGTCAATTACAGCCTGAAGTCTGGAACGCATAGACATCACCAGACGCTGGGTTTCATCCCTGGTGATGCTCTGCCAGGCCTCTACTGCAACTGTCTTCAGTTCCTGCTTGTTCTTGGGACATTTTCCCTTCAGTTTTGTCTTCAGCAAGTGAAATGCATGCTCAATCGATTCAGGTCAGGTGATTGACCTGGCCATTGCATAACATTCCACTTCTTTGCCTTAAAAAAGTCTTTGGTTGCTTTTGCAGTATGTTTCGGGTCATTGTTCATATGCACTGTGAAGTGTCGTCCAATGAGTTCTGAAGCATTTGGCTGAATATGAGCAGATAATATTTCCCGAAACACTTCAGAATTCATCCTGCTGCTTTTGTCAGCAGTCACATCATCAACAAATACAAGGGAACCAGTTCCATTGGCAGCCATACATGCCCACACCATGACACTACCACCACCATGCTTCACTGATGAGGTGGTATGCTTTGGATCATGAGCAGTTCCTTTCCTTCTCCATACTCTTCTCTTCCCATCACTCTGGTACAAGTTGATCTTTGTCTCATCCGTCTATAGGATGTTGTTCCAGAACTGTGAAGGGTTTTTTTTTTAATGCTGTTCGGCAAACTCTAATCTGGCCTTCTTGTTTTTGAGGCTCACCAATGGTTTACACCTTGCGGTGAACCTGTTACGTTTTACACTGGGCATGTATGGACCAAAATGAAAACGGAAGCCAGGTTGTAATTGGTCCAACATAGAAGAATTCAGCTGTTACAACAACAAAAAGATGAGCAGAAGAAAGTGATAATGTAAAAAAAGCTGTAATAGAAAATATAATTACATAAAGATGTGTGCAATAATATGGTGTTGCACAGTATTATTGCACAGAATAAATGCACAGGGTGAAAATGTAATCAAGCATAGGATACAGGTATGCTACACAGTATAGGTAGTCTATCAGTATCACCCTGACTCTCTTCTCCAGTCCTTGCACAGAAATTTATCAACCAAATGCTCTTTCTACCCCCACCCCCCACCCCCTCTGCCCGTACTGGACAGTTTGGGGGCAGAGACTAAAGAAAACCCTGGCCTTCCTCTGACTGGTCATTTTAAATGCCATTCACACAACATTAGGACTCTCCTTTTATGGACTGGGAGAAGACAAAAAAGGAGAAGGCAGGAAAAGTGCCTTAAAATAACAGACTAAAAGGGACAGTGGACTCTCTCTGTGTGAATAATAACATTACTGATAGATGGAATTTTAAGTGTCAAAGTTATACTGTAGAGAAAGAGTAAGAATCTGAACTGAAGCCTTGAGATTTTGTCTGGTGCCACGTTGACACCAGCAACCATGTGATATTGGACAATACCAATCACAATGGTGTCCCCTCATAAATGCTGTTCTCTATTTTCCTCTACAGGGAAAATAATTTTCATGTTCTGATATTCTATTGATGTAGACTCGAAAATGGCAGTTGAGACCATCAACTCTTCAGAATAGTGTTTACTGAGATGGAAAACTGACTTCTTTTGAGTTATCCCCCGGTGGCTATTCACAATATTTGTATTTGTGTTTAGCTTGAACTGGCAGTTTAGTTTTAGTTTAGTTCATTTCATTCATTGACAAAAGGAAAGAACATTTAAACATTTAAATTAACCCAAAATTTCCATATTATGAATGAAAGGGAGCTGAAAGAAGAATAATCTTATTAAATATGCCCCTTTGTCACATTAAATACTTAACAAAGAGCAAAACAGGTTGTTTTGTCAGATATGCCCCCCCACATCTGATTGATAACTCCTGGCCACCTCTGTGCTTTTGATCGTGTCCCATTTTAAGCAGTGTGTTATGTCACTCTGGCCACTGTAAATCAGAGCCTTTTAGGCTGGTGCAGTTACACATTGACGCTGCAGGGAAAGTGAATTTGGGGAGACTTTTAAATGGCCTTTCACTGGCAACTCTCAAAGGAGGAGGCTGGCCTTCTGCCGAGCCACTTGCCTCTCTCTCTCTCTCTCGCTCTTTCTCTTAGGTTCAGAAAGAAGCTAACAGGGATTAGGAATCAGCTTTGCCCTAAGGCTTTGCTCAAATTACACATGACACATCAACAGCAAAGAGGAGAAGGAAGGCAGTCAGGAAATTTAGCAGCTAAAGACGACAGGAAAGAGGATCAGGAGTGACACGGGATGAGTTTAAACTTCCCCTCCTCATCCTCTCTTCATCCCTGCTCTGCTTACCACTGCTGTTGGCCTACTTCCCACTCCTCTCTTCTTCTCCCCCCCCCCCCCATGCTCACTACAGCCAAGTTTTCTCCTGTTGTGTATCTCTCAACAAACACATGTAGAGTATGCGTGTTCTGCCCTGGCTGGAAAATGTGTCTCTCAGTGTGAATTAAGTGTTTTATCGCTTCCAAGTGAGACATTGTTTCCAAGGCTAGTAAAGTGTTATCCGTGTCTCTTGTTGAGGATTTTTTTCAACAGGGTTTGTCCTTGACATTAATTGCTTCTCTGAATCATAGGCACAGTACCCATAGCATACACATTTTACAATCGACAATGTTTGGTCAAGAAGAACAGGCATGTACACAGCCTGACCAAATGTTTTGGGTTCTGTTTGGCCTCTGTTTGGATTCTTACTGGCAATGTTTGGATTCTTACTGGCAATGAATGGACACAATGGCTTTCTCTTGGAGTCAACCTAACAAGTGGACTTGCAACAACAGAAACGGCTCCATGATTATAATAAATTAGGTTTAATAATGCCAAAGACTGACCAAGAGTTGTGGATTTGCCTCACCATATTGGTCTGAGCAAGAACAAATAATTGTTCATTTTTCTAAGGGTGCATTTGGTTTCACAGTTTGTATAATCACATTGGACGCATAGGCACACACTTTACATGCTAGTCCCAGAAATCATTCTCAAACAGAAGCAAACAGAAAAGTTGCAGTTTTTTTGGACTGAAAGCTTCTCAGATAATTTTATATTTTTATATTAAAAGGTTTATAGTCTATGTGGAGTGCATCAGCAAACATGTCTGCATTTATTGATCATTTTGATTATATAGATCAACAAACTGACCCACTGCTGGCTCCTAGTGGAGGAGTTGTTATTGCTTCATCAAGGGGCTGATATGACACCACGATTATATGACTGAGGGGGCTTTTCCAAATTGTGAGGGGAGAATTTTTTTCCAAAAAATAAAAACTGACTAGTCATAGAAATGCCTAATAACAGAAGAAAGGCTAAATAACATTAGACTACTGTTTTAAAGTAAATTACTCAGAAAATGCACATTAAGTTAAAGAAAATAAATTTTAAAAAGAAAGTTGAATATAGATTACATTTATAATTGCATTCTATTCCCCTGAAATCAACTGGGGGATGAACAGCGACATTGCTCCTGGTGATGAAAATTAAATCTGGGAAATCATCACTTCAGAAAATAGAGCATAATACTGCCTCTCTGAATGTTTCTGTCCTTTTCAGTACTAAAGTGTGGCACTGTAGTTACTGTTCAGAAGAAGTTCAATTCAATGGGGAAAAAAGCAACAAAAATGCCTAAATTCTCATTTAAATAAATTTTAATTTGTCTTGAATAGTAATGCAAGTTACAGTTTGTTCCAACTAACATTGCTTAAACCTACATTAAAGACATCAGCACTCCCAGTTGAAGTTTGATGTTGTTATGTAGTGTATATACAGTATGTATCTGAGGCTCAGTGATCAGGTAGAAATTTACCTTTAAAGGTGCCAAAAAAAAAAAAAACCTTTTTGCTCTTGCCCTTTCCCACTGTCTTCATATGAAACCATTTTGCTGTGGCAATTTTGAGGACACATCAACTCGATCTTTAATAAGGACAAGCACATCTTCCTGCTGTAAAAAAGGTGACAAAAATAAACTGCCTGTGAGCCTCTGTGTGTGGAGAGCTGGTCACGTAAGCATGTTAGCAAGCTGGAGTTTTCATCTGCATTTGTTGTTTCATGCATTTCCGCCCCACTGGATAAGTTTTCCATACATTTATTTACATGCCCATATCATTATCAGAAGTGGCAGAACAATGCAGCTGTGGAGGCTAAGGATAATGGATCAACAAGTCCTTTCTTCAGCGCTGTAAAATCACCGATTTTCTCGATGCTGTTCGGTACAGGTTTGCCACAGCAGATTGTGTTTTTCTTCAGTGTTTTTTTTTCTCTCTCTTTTAAGCTGGATGCACTTATGTTCACTCCATTTATGACGGTTTGGTACCAGCACCTGTGTATGTTTATGTTACCCCAGTGCCTGGATGTAATAAAGCAGTGAACATATTCTTGGGCTCATTCTGTTTTGTGTCCCTTTTGGCAGCCATGTTCCTGGTTCTCGGCACATCCAAGTCAATGCTGACTGTGTGTCAGTACATAACGTAGTTTAGAGCATGAACTGAACTGCAACTAAGTTTAACACCTCAAACATGTTAAATTCTTGAAACTAACTGGGCTTGCTTTTGACATGAGACCTTAAAACCTTTGGGGGAATGTGAAAAAAAACACCTCAGTAATTATCAAGTGATGAAGAGCAGTTTCTCTGTACTCCTTCCTTACTGCTCCCCACACACACCTTCTCTGTGCAAGTTTCTACAAGTTACGGTGGAGTAATTAGGCATGAGGGACATCTCCCATCATAATACTTCCCAGCACTTGCCCCTTTTCACTGTGACACAAGTGAGACACACCAGCCCAGTGGTTACATACATGGAGACTGTTGCGCTGTTGCCATGGGGATGGTGGAGTTCATTCATAAACAGAGTCAGTTTTGTTCTCCCAGGGTTATATGAGTGACAACTGTGTGGTAAACATAGATGAATATAGTATTATAGACACACAGATGTTTGTTCTGAAGTCTGTGTAGCCACACATTCACAGTGCTGGGTTCTGTGCGGTATTTATTAAAATCATCATTAGTAAGACTTGTGTGTCCTGACCTGGAGAGGCTAATTATCTCAGCGGAACAGCACGCTGAAGGACAGCCAAGCTCACAAACACACACTCATATACTATGTTATATGCTGAGTCAAATGCACATAAATTTACATATAAATAAGAATAATATCATAGCTTGGGATAGATCTGCTGATCTCATGCACAGGCAGTTGACTAAATTTCCCACATATATCATTACATGCCCCAGTCAGACCTGGTCTTAACATCCATCCTCAGTGATCTGATCACATGTGGACAGAGTCCAGTATGACTGTTCACACCTGGCATTAAAATGCCTCATGAATGTGTCTCCTGTGACCACATATCATCAGATCTGTCTTCTTCCAGCCTTTATTCAAATAAACAGTGATACAATGGGGGTTTGGTAGAAGAATATGTTTTTGACGTCTGTACATATGTGTCTGATATCAGTGGGTTTGTGTCTGCACATTAGTGACAGAGAAAGACAAAAGTAGCTCCAGTTAACATTATATAAGATTTTAACCAACACAAAATGACATTTTTTGATCTAATGTTCAGTGGCTACAAAGAAAGTAATGTATTGAGTGCTCATTAGTATATAAAAAGAGCAACTGCAGGGGGGTTAGAGGGTCATCTCTAATGCATCCTTAAGAAGATGATGGTCACATCTCAGGATGCATTACTGTGGATTGGGAGCATTTTGTTGTGTAGTTAGTGAGATCAGAATGTGGATGTTAATACAAGATCTAACAAAAAAGTTTACTTTTTTAAGAGTGACAAAGTGGGCCAAAAGCTGTGCCTTATTAGCATAAGCATAAAAGGTAGATTCCTGCAACAAGATGACAACGTGTTGGTGCTTTAATCATCAACTTCCTGCTTGTCACACTTGATGCTAATATGAGTGAAACCTCATTCTGTCAAATCCTTATTTCTTGACATGATTATCATTCCTGGCAAGAGAAGAGGGGGAAAAAACAACAACATTAATTTCAGGAATATGTTGTTTATCTTCAGCTAATGTAATGGAAAGTACCCATTAACTGAAAGTGAACTGAAGGACTGTCCACATGAAAATGAATCTCGGTGAATTTGTGTAAATTGTTTTATTCGTATGGAAAGAGCATTTTTGAAAACAGATTCCAAAGTAAAAAAAGTCTCAAAATGCCAAACTTCCGTTTTAGTGTAGACAACCAATAAGCTACTTTGGGAAAACAATGATGTCGTAACCCCACCTTTCCCTCTTGTGCTTGCATTTGCTGCCGCTTATCATCGTCATCTTCCTCTTCTTGCGCTTGCGAGTCATTTTGGATGTTTGTGTGAATTGTCTTGAAATGATGCCTTGTTTACAAATAACAAGCTAAGAAAAGATTTCAGTTTGATTCTGTTTCATGTGGATGGGGCCTAAATCATGTCTGCCATGTGTTGAAGTGGATCAGAAGTTGCACCCTTATGTAAATGGTCTGTATTTATATAGTGCTCTTCTGGTCTTTGATGACCCCTTAAAGCTGGTTTACATTTTTTTTTCCATTCACACACATTCATACAGCAGATCTACTGTATGTGCAGCAAATGTTTCTGTGGCATTCACATGCAGCTGACACAGTCGTCAGGAGCGACCTAGGGTTGAAGACGAGCAGAGCCAGATCTGAACATGGAACTAGATATTAAACTGGATTGTCATGCATTATAGTCACCCTATATTGAGATTACATCGGCTCCTGTGGAGTTCTATGCTAGTGCCTCAGGGTGCTAACTGATGTGCAAGTGGGATTTCCTTGTATATTGATGATTATACCATCGGGTGTTGCTAATTCTTGACAAAGATTAATTGAATGTGTGTGTGTGTGTGTGTGTGTGTGTGTGTGTGTGCGTGTGTGCGTGTGCATGTAAGGCAGTCAACAACGACTTTGAGTGGCTGTGTGTACTTGAGAGTTGATAATGAGTGTGGATGAATATGTAATGAGTGGAGCAACAATGCTAAACTGGCATTAACATGCAGGAAGTATCTGATTTCTGCATATGATTTAGCTGGAGTGAAATCACTCCTGCCACTTAAATGCGTCTCCACAGCACTTCATGTTTTCATCCTTGGAAAATTGGTGCAAATATCCCCTTACCTTGAAAAGCATTACAGAGAAAAAGCATTTTCACAGTATCTCCTAATGAAATATCCATCTCGTTTTAATGATCTTTATTAGAAAAAAACATATATTGCTCTTGTTTAAGTAACTTCAATCTCAGATCTGTGTGTGACATATTATATATGTATATATAAATATATATATATATATATTGTTACCGGAGAGATCATTGTGTATGAAGAAAAACACAGTCAGGCAACAAACAGAGATACACACATTTCTCAAATATCTTAATTTAGAATACCACAATCAGTCAATCAGTAGTAAATATAGCAAAAATGTCTAATGACATCTTCAGAATCAAATAAAACTGTTGGATGCAGCAAACAGTTATTTATCACGTTTGATTTATTTCAAATGAAAGTGGACACATTCAAGTCAGCACAGGTGATGTGTCAGTTAACATGTGATCCTCAAATAATTAGTTCAAGCTTTTTTATCTGTGGTTGCATCCAATCCAATCCAATGCAACTTTATTTATAAAGCACTTTAAATATAAATATAAATATTTAAATTATATATTTAAATTTAAATATATATGTTTATCACGTTTGATTTATTTCAAATGAAAGTGGACACATTCAAGTCAGCACAGGTGATGTGTCAGTTAACATGTGATCCTCAAATAATTAGTTCAAGCTTTTTTATCTGTGGTTGCATCCAATCCAATCCAATGCAACTTTATTTATAAAGCACTTTAAAAACAACAGCTGAAACAAAGTGCTGTACACTAGAGATAAATAAAATAAACTACTGAAAAATACTATATAAAAGACCTAAAAAACAAACAAGATAGACAAAACAGTAAAACACTGTAGAGTGTACATAAATATACACATATACATTCGTGCAGCAAATGACACCCTCTATCCTTAGACCCACACATCGAGTGAGGAAAAACTCCCTTTTACACAGAAATGGACTATATACACCTATATACACCTACATGCACGTACACACACAAACATGCACGTATATATGTACATACACACTGCAAACATATACAGAATAAATACATATATATATACACACATGCACACACTCTCTCTCTCTCTCACACACACACACCTACATATAAAATCAATGCCTCATACTGTGTTGAAAGTCAAAGAGTAAAAATGGGTCTTAGATTGCTTTTTAAGGATGGACAGAGAAGGGGCCTGTCTAATATGTAAAGGAAGATGGTTCCACAATTTAGCAACAGAAAAAGCTCTGCCCCCTCTGAGCTTCCGTTTAGACTTAGGTATCTGTAGGAGCAGCTGATCAGCTGACCTCAAAGACTGGACAGGAGTGTTTGGATGAAGCAGCTCTGCGAGGTATGGTGGGGCAAGACCGTTTAAGATTTAAAAGCAAATAGAAGAATTTTAAAATTAAGTGAAGTGAGGTTAAAATGGGTGTTATTTGTTCCCTCTTTCGTGTAAAAGTTAAAAGACGCGCAGCAGCATTGGCTGAAGACGTGACAGGGACAATTGGCTGACTCCAAAGTAAAGTGCATTGCAGTAATCCAGGCGAGATGTAATAAAGGCATGGATTACTGACTCAAAGTGTTGTTTTGAAAGAATATCTTTAACCTGTGATAACTTTCTCAAGTGAAAAAAGCTGTACTTCACTACAGCACCAATTTGACAGTACAATTTAAAATTGATGTCCATCTTTGTGGCTGCAGGCTTAACATGTAGTACCAATGGGCCCAGGTCAACAGGAGGGGACTCACAGGAGCTATTTGGTCCAAACACCATCACTCCCATCTTCCTTTTATTGAACTTTAAAAAGTTCAGGGCCATCCAAGCTTTAATCTCCTCAAGACATGCAAGAAGTGAATTGATTGAGTAGGCGCTTTAGGGGAACATAAATCTGACTGTCATCAGCATAACAGTGGAAGGAGATACCACGTTTCCTAAGAATGGGCCCCAAAGGAAGTAAATACATTGAAAAAAGCAAGGGCCCTAAAATTGAGCCCTGTGGGACCCCACATGACAGAGGAGCAGAGGAGGATTCAGAACCAGCAAGCCGTACACATAGTTCTATCTGCCAGACAGCACCTAAACCATTCTAAAGCAGTACCACAAATGCCCACTAGATGTTATAAGTGCAATAATAATATGCTGTGGTCCACTGTATCAAAAGCAGCAATAAGGTCAAGCAGGACAAGAATAACATAGTCACCAGAATCAGAAGCAAGTAAGATGTCATTAAAGACCTTTAATAAAGCTGATTCTGTGCTATGCAGGGTTTTGAACCCGGACTGAAAAACCACCAGGATATCATGCTCATGCAGAAAAGACTTCAGCTGACGATAATATAATATTCTCCAAAATTTAAGAGATAAAAGGCAGCTTGGAAATGGGCCTAAAATTAGCCAACACAAACTGATCAAGACCAGATTTCTTAATCAGAGGTTGCACTACCGCATGTTAACAGGCTGCTGTTAATAATGGCACAAACTGACTGACCTATGATAGGGAAAACATCTTTAAATAATTGAGGAGGAATTGCATCATGAGGGGAACCAGAAGGTTTGATATGGCCAACCACATCCTCTAACATCGACGGACTCACAGGCTGAAAGTGATCGAAGACAGCAGGATAACGAACATAGATGGCGGGGTCAGAAACAGGTGGTAAAATGAGCACCCTAGCGGTAGAAACCTTTTCAATAAAAATGTTATTGCACAATTCAGGGGAGGATTCCAAACAGACAGCTGGGGACATTAAGAACAGAGTCAGTTGTTTGAAATAATACACATGGATTATGGTGGTTGGACAAGATAATGTTGGATAGATATTCCCTTTTAGCCTTTTTAGGAGTTTGTCCTTTTTCTACTTCCGTTCAGCTTTGCGGCACTCCCGTCTAACAGCACGAGTTGTGTCACTAAACCAGGGCTCAGGTTTAGCGTTGTTCAGAGTCCAGAGTCCAAAGTGGGTTGGATGGAGGAGTGAAACCAGGCACTGAGCTCCTCAGTTTCAGACAGATTTGAGACCGGAGGGACACAGAAGTAGCTAAAAGCAACAGAGAACTGGGCAGCAGTCAAAGGGTTAAGAATTCAACATTGTCGAGCAGGAGCGCGAGTTTTAAATGTTATGCAGGATAACCCAACCTGAAATAATACAGTCTTGTGATCAGAAAGTACATTGTTGGAGATATCCAGGTTTAACACAGGCAGACCATGTGAGAAAACAAGATCCAAAGTGTGTCCATGATTGTGTGTGGGACCAGGCACAGACTGAACCAGACTAAAAGAGTCAATAAGGCCTAAATAGTCTTTCACCAGTGGCTTATCAGGGCAGTACACATGTATATTAAAATCACCAATAATAAGAACCTGAACATAGTTAGAAATAATTCCAGCCAAAAAGTCAGAGAAGTCATTTAAAAAGTCCTTATTATATTTTGGAGGTCTGTAATTCTCACTGAATACATGGCTACAGTCATGGACACAATAAGCCTGCTTAAGTCTAAGATATCTTAAGCCTCACTTTCCCACACCAAAGTCCATAGAGGAAATCTGCAATTTCAGCTCTCAAGGAGACAGGGGCTGTTGTTCCATTGCTGCCTCATTTGGTATGTTTTTAATTACTGAGGTAGATCTGAATGAAGGATTTCAAACACAGAAGTCACCAAATACCACATTTGAACTTACTGATTGACCCAGCAGTGGATCAACAACTCCTGTGTACAGTGATGTAAATTTTTTGATTTCCTCTATGGACTTTGGTGTAGGAGAGTGAGCGATTTATAAATGTTAATTTCCAGTTGGAAAAGCATGTCTCACTATGAGATAAAGCAGCAAACATGTTCTTAAGATATCATTGAGGGGACAATGGACCTTGATTCAGTAGTGAGCCATTTACAAAGCTATGAATTGACTCTCTTTTCCCTGGTTTTCCCATTGGGAGCAATGTTTTCAAGTTTTCACATTCATCTTTTAAAATTGCTCCTGGCACAAAGATAAGCTGGAGTCCTGCACAGCTCAGGCTGAGCCGATTATGTGTCAGTACCTCAAACAACCACACTTTAAAAAATTGGACCTATCACTTGGCTCAGTATTTGACCAGGTCATCATCCAACAGGAAGGTTGTAGGTTTGATCCTGGACTCAGACATGCCACTTAACCCCCAGTTGCTCCTGACATCTGTGCTGGCAGCGTGTGAATGGGTTTTATAGATGTGTGATAGAAAAATGGGTTGCGACTAGATGCACTTACCTCACATATCTTCTTAAAATATTATTATTGCAGAAAGGTTTTATCAGAATGGCAAGTTTTACTAATTCTCATAATGCAACTGCTCCACTTTCTTTGTATGTAATGTATGTATGTACTATCTAAATACATTAAGCTTTTTTATTTGTAACTACCTGTACCTACCAATGGACCAAACATTATTCAGTAACAGTGGAGCAACATTATGGAATAGATAATAGAATAGATTTTTTATATTATATATATATATATATATATATATATATATATTGTATTTTTTTCCCCTCTTGTAAAGTTTTAAAATTTTATTAGGTAGATGATATTTATGTTTATTATTTTGATATTTTACTTTGTAGTGTTATTGTTTTTTTTAATTTATGGGTGAGGTCTTAAATAAGCACATAAAGGGGTTCTACCTCACCTGCACATACTGTATGTTCTATTTCAATTTCTTAATTTTCTCGGATGTTTTGTTCATAAATGTGCAAATAAACCAATAATTAATGCACAGAGTGAATGGATGTGACTTAGTAAATGGCACAACTGTTCTTTAAAGCACTTTAAGTTGTGATCAAGCCAAAACCAAAAAACCAAAAAAAAAAACAAAAACAAACCAATGCTATACAATGTATTTAAATGTCCACATAGACCAAATTTTAAATACTACTCCTAAGTTCTAAATTTAATTATCTAGTGTGTTGAACCTTTTGACATATTTTTTAAATACTTACCCCATGGCTTCAGTTGTCCTCTTATAGATCAGTGGTGTGTGATCATTCTTGCGCCTGTTGGGGGTCACTTTACCCTCTGCTGTGATTCTGTGTCGCTCTCTGACTCACTGTGGACCCCGTGCTTATGAGCTGTGGCCTGTCAAAAGATACGACAGCCATGGGCCCAACTTGGACATTTCCCAGCAACACACACACGCACAAATGCACGCAAACATACACTTGCCCCAGAGAGCCAGGCGTCTGTTTCATCCAGATGTGAACCATCAGCAGAGTAACACATGCACTCTCACATGCACACTCACAGGCAAACATGTTCACAATTATTCAGATGCATATCATGAACTGTTCTGCATGAATACATAATAGCGCACACTGGTGTCCCTCTGAACAAGTCTCAGTGGAACTGAGCATATGTTTGCTTCCTTGCCACCGGGGAGGCTGAGGCAAACCAGGGGGGTAATGTTTATGTGAGAACGTCATTAATATGACAAAACAAGTCTGGCTTGAGGATTTACGCACACACTGGTGCTGCCATCATCTGTCAGTTCTGCCCATCACTGCCTTCTTCTGCTGTTAGCATCACCATTAGCATTTAATCACTGTCACACATGTTGGTTTGTGTCAAGTGGTGGAAAGTTTTCAGATCCTATGAAGGTCTTGGAAAATTTATTGTCTCTATGGATGCTTCCCACAATGAATGAATGTATGAATGTTCCTCCACGACAAGAACACTTTGTATTCTGTCTTTTTTCCTATATACAGTATATATATATATATATATATATATATGAAATATAATTATTATTATTATTTACTTTGCAATATTATTATTTCATTTTTTTCATAGGTGAGGTCTTGAAATAAGTGCCTAATGGGTTTCTACCTTACCCGCACATGTGTTCTCTTTCAATTTATTATTTTTGTCTGATGTTTTACTTAAAAGTGCCAATAATCAACGCATTGATTGAATGGATGTGACTTGGTGAATGGTTAAGCTGTCATGAATCACTGCCGTACATTTCTGTTTTTGTACTCTGTGTCTGTGTCAAGTGGTGGAGGAAGTTTTCAGATCCTTTCGAGCTCCTGGAAAGAAGCTTCCTGCTTATGAATAAATAAAAGTTCCTTCACGACACAGAACACAGCGTTTGGTGATTTTCTCTTGTTTTTGTAAATACTGAATGTTGCAGACTGTACCTCCATCAACCACAATTCAATTAACATGCCATGATAAATTTACAGGGCTCATATACGGGTGCTTGAAATCCCTAAAGAAGCTTGACTTTTAATGCTGTGCTTTCAAAGTTTGAAAGGTGCTTTTCTTGATTTTGGATCAAGTGCTTTAAAATGCTTGAAATGCTGATTGTGTTTATTTCCAAAAAATAGGTTACAGAATTTGGGCTTTTACAGATATTGGGCTGTTTGGGAAAATGCGGGTTCTGCCCATTTGTGCTTTTAAATGTAAAACAGAGACATGGACACAAATTTACTGAATATAGCATCACTTCATAAAAACAAAGCAAACATATAAAAATGGGTAGGCTGCAAATGAATGGAAGTCAGTCAATGTGTCAATAAAATGAATAGAAAAACAACTTTGTGTGTGTGTGAGACAGGGACAGATAAGACAGTGTGGAAATTCACTCATCTGGAGCTCAGCTTCCCCACAATCTTGCAATTTATTTTCCAGTCTCCATCTCCAGGTGACCACATCTTGGGGAGATATGCACAGCCTTTTCTTGTGCCATCATTTCATTTGTTCATTACTGTGCCCACCAGCTCATCCTGTAAGCCACACACTCATCTCTGCCTCTTTGTCTCATGAGGGAATGCATTACTGTGGTTTAAAGCTTAAAATGGATTATTCCAGCCCATCGTCATCCATTACCAGCTGTCAGTCAATGAATCGAAGGATTGATCACGCCTTCTTCTCTTGACATCCGGCTGCTGTGGAGTATTGAAGCAGACATTTTTGAAGTGATGCATAGTGGCATTTTTTTTTTTTTCATGAAGTGTGACTGAACATGAATTGCTGCTGATAGCTTGCTAACAGTATGATTGATTAGTGCAGTTTAGTGCAGTAACGAGTGCTGTGTGTAAGGTTTGCATGGCTGTGGTAGAAGAGGAGGGGAAGGGGATTTTTGCCAAAGTGACACAATTGAAGAAATCCATGGGGTCAGGTCAGACAGTGTATAACATAAAGCATAATGTGACCATTAGTTACCAAGCCAATTCATTACTGGCAGTGAACTCTTAATGACACACTTATTATTCGAGTGGCAGGAGTTATTAGACACATTTGAAACAGTGTACCCTGAGAGGCTTGCAAAGATAACACAAAACTGTTAGTACATACACAACCTCTTTCCATTTCTGAAACCATGTAGTTCTTCTTTTTAATCTCTTCCTATTTAATTACATTTTCCTTTTCTGCCCAGCAGGCACTAATAAAGATAGGGAGCAGTGTGATTAGTAATGTGGGAATGACACATTGATAATTCTATTTATGGGCAGGCGGTGGTGAATGTTTTGTGGAAATGTCAGAATCACTTTAGTGATTTAATATTACATTTGCATAAAGTTGGAGGACTCATTGACATTAAACAGTTTTAAGGTCCTGGATATCCTGATTTTTGGAAACCTGCAAATCACAAACAAGGCTGCGCTAACCCTGGTGATTTCTGATGGGATTTTGTCTTTGACTTTAAACAGCTCTGTCCAGAGTTGCAGAGTCGATCAACTGTTTTCAAAGGTTCAGTACAAGTAAATTTCATGCTTATGGATTTTACATTTAAATCATCCCTAATCATGTTTATAACACGCAGTTGTCACCTGAATTGCACATACCAGCACCTGAAATGATTACATTTTCAACCTTTTCAACTACATTTTCAAGCTCCCCCCGCTTATAGCTATGACTATCTCTAATAAGCATGACAAACATCATTCTGGTTTTTTTAACATATACATATTTAAATCTAAATGTTAAAAAGGAATTCCTGTTAATTTTAAGTTGCCACCAAAACTGGATAATCCAGATCCAGATCCGAATGACTTAGTATGATGGTAGAGTGTGAGATCCTGCATACACATACCAAATTCCATATAACTGTTTACAGTTTTGCCCATTATAAGAATAATGGTTTTATTGAAATTTGATATTGTGACATCATCAGTAGATAGATTCTTCCCAAAATTCAATAGGAACATACTTGCTAACAGAAAGACAAACTTGCAGATCAACCCACAATGATGAAAACATAACCTCTGTGGCAGAGGTCACTAGTCATCTTAAGGAGTCTATAATGTTTGTGCCTAATTTAAATTGATTATGTGCAATAAAAATGTAACTCAAATCTATACATTTCAAGCTCAGTTTGACACTACACTCAAGAAATCAAGAAAGTTATCACTCAACCTTTGAGGTTTCATCCTCTGATGACCTCAGATGTCTGTCATTTTCTTCAATATATAGAACAAACATTATGGTGAAAAAAATAATAATAATAATCCTCTTCATCCTTTAAAACACTTTTGATGTTTTTTTTTTCCTTCGATGCTGCCATTGTCTAGTATTCATTTATTCATTTTCTACCACTTCCTATCCTCCACATGAGGGTCACAGGTCACCGGTCCATCACAGGGCCAACAATAATTTTATATTCACACCTACAGTCAAATTAGCATGTTTTTTGGGTGGTAGGAAACCTATATGCAAAACAGTCATACAAGGATTTGAACCATAAACATCTTGTTGCCGAGCAACAGAGCTAACCACTTATCTATTGTGTGGTGCTGCCATCTGTATTTTAAAATGTTGGTCTTTCAAGTTAAATTTAACTGATAATTGTCAATGATATCAATATTTCTATTTACTTTTTACCACATTTTAAAAAACTGAAAAAAGCATGTACACTCAGAGGTACATGTACATGCAGATGATAACCTCTTCTACATTAATCACCACTTTGCTCTTCTCTGTCCACCCCCAATGCTCTGCAGGGCAGTTGTGCATATCCAGGTCAATGATGTGAATGAATTTGCACCAGTGTTTCGAGAGACCCAGTACCACGCTGCAGTGACAGAGGGAAAAATTTACGACAGCATCCTGCAGGTGGAGGCCACTGACCAGGACTGCTCCCCACAGTACAGCCAGATCTGTAACTACCAGATCACTACAACTGCAGCGCCCTTTGCTATAGACCGCAACGGTGAGTAGAAATACTGCATATGAACAATATCCTATATTACCTAGCTGATTAGAGTCTGTTGATTAATGCTTTTCAGTTGGTATCTTGAAGTGTTTGTTGACTATCTCCTGATGTGATCCTTCCAGCTTCAGGAGAAACACTCACACACACTCACACTGCACATGTACATACAGTATAATCCGGTAGCAAAAGTTAATAGTGCTACAGATGTCTGTCCCTCAGGTAAAAGGTGTACTTTGCTCTTTCCAAAGACAAAGTCAAGCCTTGCCTGGAGAGCCATCAGTCTCCTGAAATCAGATCACAGAAGTCTGTGCACACACAAACAAACACCCTCTCAAATTTATTTGACTTTATTGTTTTGCCTCTTGTTCTTTGTAACCTAGTTCTTGAACAGCACTCCATACATACAGATTGGAGTCACTGTTAAGCACACAAACAATCAAAGACAAGCCAAGATCAGGTTTTTCATGTCGTCTGTTGACTGTTAAGCTGGGATCAGACTACACAACTTTGGATGATGCAATATGATTAAGAACGTCAGGAATCGTGAACAGACATGTGGTGTAACATAATTGAAGAACACAGATATGGTGTCTGGGACAATCACCAACACTCCAAGAAGTCTAGCATTTTTTTTTTGAATTTTCTCTTTTCCTGCTCCTGGACGTTGACTATAGGATAACAGAGTGCTCTGACACGGTGTAACATACAGACAGAAACATGGTAAAGAAGAAAAGGGAAGCTGCTGCTGCTGTTGGATGGAATAGACTTCAATAGCAGAGGCAACCCAGTGCTTTTGTAGCCATGAGTGACACCTCCTTGTCCAGCCTCCTTGATGACCTCTGAACCCACGCAGTTAAGTGAATGACGATAGGTCAGGATCATACTGGTAGTGTTGCCAGAATTCGTGCCACTGTAATTGATTATCTGACATGGTGAACATCATGAAAGATTAACATATCTTGTAGTCTGATCTTGGTTAGTTAGATGGTCATTACTGTTACATTTACATTTACATTCACATTTCTAAATTGTTATAAAAAAGTGGAGTTTTGTCTTTTTTGTTGTTTTTTCACTGACACAGTGACAGTTTAATTTTAGAATTTATGTCTCACCACTGCTGGGCCATTTAAATCCTGGCTTCCTCTTCAGAGACTGTAAGAATACTTGTTTTTTGTTTAAGACACAAAAATTGTAGGAGACATTGCTGTTTACATTTCTTGTTGTTTGCTGACCTCCAAGTGTTAGTGCTAACTGCTGCTGTGTTGTAATAAAAAGGGCTGACTGCATAAGGTCAGGGCAAGACTGCTTAGTAAATGATGCAGAGGGAAGCTGGAGCTGGAGCTGAAGCTGGTTCTCACTTCTCTCCTTGTAAATGAACTTACTTAGCTATTGACCGCTGAGGAAAAGGCCTTGAGAGCTCTTGAACTCAAGAGCACCTAAGGGAGAGAAGAAGAGGCTGGAGTGAGGAAAGGAGGGATTGGCTGTGAGAGAAAGTGTAAGTGCTCTGAGTGGATACAAAACAGCAAACCGAAACACTGAGTTTCTCCATTTTGTAGTTTTCAATACATCCCATGATAATAGCAAAAGTATCAACTGATGTTACAGTTACCAGCTTTAATCAAATCACTGGTGATGATTGGTTTCAGGAGGGAGACATGGAAGGTGGGGTGGATCTTGAGGGAAGGAAAGACCTTAAGACGGACAGCGGCTGGATTGATGAGCCGGTCCACCTCCAATGGGCCAATGAATCAGAGTGCCAGCTTCCTGGACTCCACTTGGAGGGGCAGGTCTTGGGAGGAAAGCCATAATTTGTCGCCAGGTTGATGTTGAGGAGCGGTGAGGGCAGCCCTGGCAGTCATCCATACTGCCTGGCAGTGACGTAGGTGGGCCTGGACGGATGGGAAGGCAACCTCCTCCTCTTGTGCTGAGAATAGCAGTGGTTGAAATCTGTAGCTGGCCTTGAACAGGGTCATTCTGGTGCAGGAATTGGTCAGAGAGTTATACTCATATTCTACCCAAGGGAGATGGGAGTTACAAGAAGCCAGGTGGTGACCAGTGACACAGCACAGGGCCGCCTCAAGGTCCTGGTTCGCCCTCTCTGATTGTCCATTAGTTTGAGGGTGATAGCCAGAGGAGAGACTGGAGTTCGCACCTACCGTTTTACAAAAGCTTGCCAGGCTTGGGAAGAAAACTGAGGTCCACATTCAGAAACTATGTCCTCGGGGATGCCGTGCAGGCAAAAAACATGGGCGACAAGGAGGTTGGCTGTCTCAAGAGCTGAAGGAAGTTTAGGCAAAGAAATGAAATGTACTGACTTGGAGAATCTGTCAACCACTGTGAGGATGACGGTGAGTCCATTCGAAGGTGGAAGTCCTGTAATGAAATCGACAAAGATGTGTGATCGTGGGTGGCTAGGTATGTGTAAGGGGCACAGAAGACATCTCCAACAATGGAGGGCCACCAGTCCTGGAGATCCCGGGGTGACAAGCCAGTTTAGAGGAGTGCCCCCATTGGGGGACCTGGGAGTGCATAGCAGGAAGAGGTGATTAGGAGGTCCGTTACCAGGGTCCAGTTCCATGTCCTGAGCCTCCCGGACCACCCTCTTGATGTCCCAGGAAGTGGCACAGACGAAACAGGAAGGGGGCAGAATGGGGCCGTCATCCATCTCCTGGAGGACTGGGTTGTGGAGGGAGAAAGGGCGTCCGGTTTGATGCTCCGGGAGCCAGGACGGTAGGAGAGGATGGAGCGAAATCTTCCCCAAAACAAGGACCATCTAGCCTGATGACAGTTCAGCCGCGTAGCGGTGCGGAGGTAGGAGAGGTTCTTATGATCAGCTCAAACGGCAAACGGATGCTCCGCCTCCTCCAACCAGTGTTTCCACTCCTGTAAAGCTGCCATCACAGCTAAAAGTTCTTTATTGCCAATGTCGTAATTGATTTCAGAGGGTGTTAACTTACAAGAGAAGAGTGCACACGGGTGAATCTTTTGGTCCTGGGGATCTCTTTGTGACAACACAGCTGCAATGCCAGTATCAGAGGCATCAACCTGGACAATGAATTGGCATGAGGCATCTGGATGTGCCAGGATAGGAGCAGAGGTGAAGAGTTGTTTTAGAGAGACCACTTGAACGGCGACGAGGTAGAGCAGACCTGGGCATTATACGGCCGCCAGGCCACATGTGGCCCTTCCACCCTTCCTGACTGGCCCGTGTGAGGTCAATTAGAAATGATAAATGGAAATAATAGGGTTCTAGAGTGCAACTAATGTTTCCTGAGTTTCCCATACACTGATCGATAATTGCCCACCCCTGAGGTAGGGTTAGTTTGGTCAGGGGGCGGCAACTCTGCTGTAGCCCCGGATGAACCTGTGATAGAAATTGGCAAAGCCAATAAATTGTTGCAGTTGCTTATGTGAGGAGAGGGGTTGGCCAATTCGCTACAGCTTCAATCTTCTTAGGGTTCGGTCTGTACACACGGGTCTGGGAGGATCTATGGAAATGAGGGGTAAGTCAAGGAGTCTAGCAAAGTCGATAAAGTTACTGTCTGCTCCGGAGTCTATCAAAACCTGAAGTGAGTATGTGGAGCCCTGGTGAGTGAGTGAGTGAGGCAGCTAGTGTTGTCCTGTGGGAAGAGCGGGGCTGAGTTATAGTCTTACTCACCTAGATGCTCTACTCTCCAGGTGAGGAGCCCCTGCACGGGCGGAGCATGCACTGGCGTCTCAGATGTCCAGGTTGTCCACAGTAAATACATAGTCCCAGTCGCAGTCTCCTCTGATGGTCCCCAGTTGCATGGGTTCGGGAGTTAGTAGTGTAGATGAGGTGGTTGGATTCCTGGGCTGCTCCGGAGGTGAAGCAGTCGAGACAGGCAACTGGGGGGGAACTGTCTCTGAGATTTAATTTCCCTGCATCTTTCACAGGTACGATTGTCTATATAGATAAATTAATTAGAGCCTCCAGGGAATCTGGCTCATCCCTGGTCGCTAACTCATTTCACAATTCATCATTTAACCCCCTTAGAAAAACAGTTTTAAGAGTTCATGTATGGAGATCTTTTGTGAGGACCAAAAAAAACCCATAAACCATTGGGAGTGAGGACATTCTAGGAGAGTGAGGACTTTTTTGTGGGATCAGTTTTTAAGTGTGCACAAGCGCAGCACAGGTGAAGGGGTGTGTGCAGGCACATTTTGCGCAGCCTGGCGCAAGTACTCTTCTGTCCCGCCTCCATCCCTCCTACCAACGCAAGTAGCAAAGAGAGGGAGAGAAGGCGTGACTGGGTTTAACACAATCTTCACCAATCAAATGAGCTCCTCTCCTCACCTTTAAATGCACCGCGGCGAGGCGCAGTTCAAATTTAATTTCGCCATGGACAAGGAGACAGCAGCAGCGACAGATGGAGGAAAACTGATGTTCTGGTCCCGAAGGTCCAAGTTTGCAGTGACCAAATATATGGTCATGTGAACAGACCTCCACGGGCTGATGATGCAAAATGTTACCAATATTGTTAATCAGGTTTGCCCTGACATAGTGAGAACTGTTGCCCAGTGTAAAAAAAACAGTTCAATGATGTAAGAAGAAGGGCCAAACAAAAGCACCGGGGGCGGCCCCTCCACCAGTGCGACTGTGAGCTCGGTGGAGGGATTGAGGTTGGCATTAAGAGTAAAGTGAACATATTTTTCCACTAATAAAGACACTCATATTTAGTAACCTATATTTAAACCCTGTGTAATAAAGATGAGTAGTGTGCACAGATCACAATATAAACAAATACCATGTGTAACGGTGATGAAATCAGAAGCACTTGTGAATAAAGGACACATTGCCAAACTCATGGTCTGGCCCTTGTCACCAGTGTTTGCATGTGAAATTAACTTGTCTTACCCAATTGAATTATGATCATTTTGGCATGTAACTCTGGATTACACCAAATCAAAGATGTGAATATGCTTGATGTCTGTGTAGATTCTCATTCATCCAGGTCATGGTAGTCAAAGGAGTTAAGTTGTAAGCAACTTGACTTGTCTTTGGAGCTTGAAAACATTTCACCTTTCATCCAAAAGGCTTCTTCAGTTCTGGCCCGATGATGGGAAACCAGGAGCTATATCTCTGGTTTACTGGAGGTGGAGCTGTAGACCACACCCCTCATTCCATGACAAAGGGTCACATGAGTCACCCGTCAAGGTGTGAATTGGAGTGAGAGTCGTTGACACCTGATCCAGAGAATGGGACTGCTCTGATGGTGAAGAGCAGTTGAAGTTAACTCATCCCAAAATGTAAAATAATAATGGTAATCAAAGATAAAAAAAATAAATAAAGCAACCTTTTAAAAAAGGTTTAAAGGGTAAGATAAGAATGAAAAATAAACAAATGAACAGACAAGGTCACAAGAATGCCAGTCTATAAAAATGGGCTTTAAGAAGTCATTTAATGTTGGTGGAGGATATTCCCAATAACTGTGGGATAATCCCCAGCAACTGTTGATGATAGCATTTTTGTATGGACCCCTGCCACCAATCCACAACTAGTGCTCCTCCAAAAAACTCCAATTCCTGTTGGAGTACTAACTCCTGTTGGAGTACTAATTTTTAAAATCTACATTACCCACTTGCTTCTGAACCTTTACAGCTGGACACAAAATGATGATGATGGATATACCTGACAAAGCCATGTGCTGTGTTGCTGCGTTTATGTTTCTCTCATAAAAGCACAAATATATATATAGATGCACACACATACACACACACACACATTCATGACTTTTTACATTTTAGATTCTCACTGAAGGCATCAAAACTATGAATGAACTTGTGAACTTATGTAGTAAACAAAAAAAGTGTGAAATTAATATATTTTAGATTTTAGATTCCTCAAAGTAGCCACCCTTTTTTTGTTTTTTTTTTTAGCCTGTCCTGTCTGCTGCCTAGGACATGTAGTACCATTGACTGCATGCCTTGTGGTGTTGAACAGATTTGCTGTGCACAGGTAGAGTCTGTGATACTCATGCTGTACTTATTATAAATTAAATTCTTTCTCATTTATTTTCTGACTGTGTGATGTTGGGTAGCTGGAGTGGACTGGGGGAGGGAAGGAAAGGAGGAAGGAGGAGGGAAAAGGAAAAAGGAAGAGAGAAAGACAGAGTGAGGGGAAGGGCGGGAGAGTGGGAGTGGCAGTGATAGTGAAAATGAGAGAGAGAGAGACGGACAGAGAGACAGACAGATAGAAGGGGAGACAGAGACAAGTACAACAATACCAGTGGAGGTACAGGTACGTGTTAAAAACATGATACACTAACAACATTGGCATTCATTTGAATAGTAAGGACAATTTCTACAGTTATTGTTAATAACCACATGAAGAGAAGGAAACTGAGCCTACAACAACTTTAACGGTTTTATACCAAAGTGTGTACGTGTGATCGTGTGATAGCGCATATCTGTGTACATGTGTAGGGGTTGTCATTAGATGTGATTACGAATCTAAGTGGGAGACTGTGCCACTGTCCAGTCAGCTCTCGGCAGTAGGCCTATAAGGACCCAGATGTGTCGAACGCCCTTTGCTTTGTTGTCAGCGCTGCAAAACCTTGGTCTTCTCGCGTCACCTGAAATGGTTTTCACTTCACAGCTGTGCCTTGTCAGGGATAATTTGTGGAATTTCTTGCCTTCTTAAAGGGTTGGGACCATCACTTTTGTTGTGTAGAAGTCAGGTTGGTACACAGCTGACAGCAATATTTGACAACTGTTAGAATTCATATTATGGCAGGAACCAATCAGCTAAGTGAAGAGAAATGACAGTCCATCATTACTTTGACATGAATGTCAGTCAGTCTGGAAAATTGAAAAAACTCTGAGCGTGTCCCCAGGTGCAGTCACAAAAACCATCAAGTGCTCCAACGAAACTGGCTCACATGAGGCTCGCCCCAGGAAAGGAAGACCAAGAGTCACCTCCACTGCTGAGGATAAGTTCCTCCGAGTCACCAGCCTCAGAAATCGCAAGTTAACAGCATCTCAGTTTAGAGCCCAGATAAATGCCACACAGAGTTCTAGTAGCAGACACATCTCTACATCAACTGTTCAGAGGAGACTGTGGCAATCTATTTTGAAGAATCTAAAATATAAAACATGTTTTGAGTTATTTCACACTTTTTTGTTTACTACATAATTCCATATGTGTTCATTCATAGTTCTGATGCCTTCAATGAGAATCTACAATGTAAGTAGTCAAGAAAATAAAGAAAAGACATTAAATAAAAAGGTGTGTCCAAACTGGTTGTGTATATACACTGAACAAAAATATAAACGCAACACTTTCGTGTTTGCTCCCATTTTCCATGAGCTGGACTCAAAGATCTAAAACTTTTTCTACATACACAAAAGACAATTTCCCTTAAATATTGTTCACGAATCTGTGTAAATCTGTGTTAGTGAGCATTTCTCCTTTGCCGAGATAATCCATCCCACATCACAGGTGTGGCACATCAATAATCAATCAATCAATAACCTGTGCAATAATCAAGCATGATTATTGCACAGGTGTGCCTTAGGCTGGCCACAATAAAAGGCCACTCTGAAATGTTCAGTTGTATCACACAGCACAATGCCACAGATGTCGCAAGTTTTGTGGGAGCATGCAATTGGCATGCTGACTGCAGGAATGTCCACCAGAGCTGTTGTTCATGAATTGAATGTTCATTTCTCTACCATAAGCCGTCTCCAAAGGCATTTCAGACATTTTGGCAGTACATCAAACCGGCATCAGAACCGCAGACCACGTGTAACCACACCAGCCCAGGACCTCCACATCCAGCATGTTCACCTCTAAGATCGTCTGAGACCAGCCACCCGGACAGCTGCTGCAACAATCAGTTTGCATAACCAAAGAATTTCTGCACAAACTGTCAGAAACCGTCTCAGGGAAGCTCATCTGCATGCTCGTCGTCCTCATCGGGGTCTCGACCTGACCGCAGTTCGTCGTTGTAACCGACTTGAGTGGGCAAATGCTCACATTCGATGGTGTCTGGCACGTTGGAGAGGTGTTCTCTTCACGGATGAATCCCGGTTTTCACTGTTCAGGGCAGATGGCAGACAGCGTGTGTGGCGTTGTGTAGGTGAGCGGTTTGCTGATGTCAACGTTGTGGATCGAGTGGCCCATGGTGGCGGTGGGGTTATGGTATGGGCAGCCGTATGTCATGGACAACAAACACAGGTGCATTTTATTGATGGCATTTTGAATGCACAGAGACACTGTGACGAAATCCTGAGGCCCATTATTGTGCCATTCATCCACAATCATCATCTCATGTTGCAGCATGATAATGCACGGCCCCATGTTGCAAGGATCTGTGCACAATTCCTGGAAGCTGAAAACGTCCCAGTTCTTGTATAGCCAGCATATTCACCGGACATGTCACCCATTGAGCATGTTTGGGATGCTCTGGATCGGCGTATACGACAGCGTGTTCCAGTTCCTGCCAATATCCAGCAACTTCGCACAGCCATTGAAGAGGAGTGGACCAACATTCCACAGGCCACAATCAACAACACGATCAACTCAATGCGAAGGAGATGTAATGCACTGCGTGAGGCAAATGGTGGTCACACCAGATACTGACTGGTTTTCAGACCCCCCCAATAAAGCAAAACTGAACATTTCAGAGTGGCCTTTTATTGTGGCCAACCTAAGGCACACCTGTGCAATAATCATGCTGTCTGATCAGCATCTTGATATGCCACACCTGTGATGTGGGATGGATTATCTCAGCAAAGGAGAAATGCTCACTAACACAGATTTAGACAGATCATGAACAATATTTAAGGGAAATTGTCTTTTGTGTATGTAGAAAAAGTTTTAGATCTTTGAGTCCAGCTCACGGAAAATGGGAGCAAACACGAAAGTGTTGCGTTTATATTTTTGTTCAGTGTATATATATATATATATGTACTGTGTACATATGTAGAGAGAGAAGGATGAAGAGGAAAGTAACAATGTGCTGCATAATATGATGTAAGAAATGCAGATAGCAGCCCTCATCATGCAGACAGGTGTGTGTGTGTAAGTGTTTGTGCACTAAAGAGCACAGCACATGAGGCAGCAAAGAGTGAGATGAGTTGGTGACAAGTGCATCAACAGTGGCACACTGTTGGATTACTGAGAAGACTAGCGTGGGGGGGGGGTGATGAGGAGAAGGAAAGAGGGATGAACAATGCTGTCCTCATCCTCATATGAATCATTTTTAATCATCCTACCTACACAATCGTATTGAAATCACGTTATAAAAGATAAACAACATTCTTTTCCTGCACCACTCTCCATGGTGCAGAAAAAGAAAAAAAAAAAAAACCTTAAATGGGTTTAAGATCCCATGTGCATGAGTTTTTCGCTTTGTGTGTCACTCTCCAGGCTTTTGTGGTGCTTTTGGAGAATATTAGCCTAAATTAATGTTTTTGAATTCATGCCACTGGGTAAAAAGATGCGCATGTACTGAATTTGTTTAATTTTAGGGGTTATTTTCTGTATCTAAAATATGAATAATACTTAATGCTTCTACCTCATCAAAGTTATTCATTCTTAGTTTTTTGAATGGTAGCCTGTACTGAGGAAAGATACTGTAATATTTGTCATTCATGAATTCATTCATTCATTCATTCATGAGTATAAAGGAACCCTAAAAGGGATGGTTCAGTTTGATTTTGTTTATGTCTTTATGTTGGGTTGCATGTGGCATGTGGAGAACATGGCTCCAAGGTCCTAAAACAAGTAAAATTTATTTACATCATGGCACACAGTAATTGTTGATCCACTGCTGCCTATATTGTCCCCATGGAATAAAAGGCTGAATTTCTCTATGATGTGGCAGAGTGAGCAGTTTACAAACTTCAGTTTCAAGTAAGACTCAGTCTGTAGAGATGACAGTATAAACACACAATACCAAGATTAACAGTTATGAATTGCACCTACATGACATGTGATTATTTTAGTTGTAAGTAGCCTAGAGAAAAATGTCTACAGTGCAACCCAATATGTGAATATGTTAAGGAATTACAATCTCTTTTATCATACAGTAATTAGAACATTCTACTACCATGGTGGTGAGGGTGAGGGAATTTAATTTCTTAAATTAACATTAATGGAAACATGGACTCATTTTTAGAAACATTAGTGCTAATCAAAGCACAAAACACAGTGACTACTGTGCATTCAAAGTTTACAACCTGGTCAGCTCTCAACACACTTCTTGGCATTTTTGAAAATGAAGAATAGTCTTTTTGCCTCAGACGAGGGGGATGAGTTACCCTTTAAAATGTATTTGCTAAACTTTACACTCAAAGTGAATAGTGCATGTTTGCCAAAAGGCTATTTGCAATTTAATGCAGTTTATTTGCATCAACGTTAATGTGCAAAAGCCTGAAGGGGAATTTAACATGGCCAACTTTATATTGTTCTCACCAAATTGTTTCCGTAAACTGAAGACAAGTACCTTTTTTCCACTGATCAGACTGATATACCTCTCCCTTAAGCGTGAATGTCAAAGTTGAGAGTAGCAGAAAATATGGGAAATTGTTTAACATTGCTTATGGCTACAATAAAAAGAAATTTGTGTTTATCTATGAAAGTGTCCTCTGCTGATTCATGACTCCATATAAAAGTCAGCCTCTAAATCAGTAATGACTGAAAAACTCATCTGGTTCTCAGAAACCTGCATCACATTGTAAACAGAAGATTAATAAATTATGACTTTAAAAAGGAAATTATAGAGGTTACAAAAGAAATAACATTAGCCCTTTAATTGAGGTCTTCATTTAGGCTCTCAATAGGTCTTGACAGCAATCCAGTAAATACCATACAGACAGCTGTAATCCTGATTTTTCTTTTGCCTCTAGAAGTCCTCCTAAGTGGTGCTACAAATTCCAAACATAGTTTTCTCACTAAAATTGATTAAACACTGAGGAACGACTTGAGATGACTCCCTAGAAAAGAACTGAGGGAACTGACCAGTGTATTTTCAAAAACAATTATTAAACAAAGTAATGTGGATGTGCAAAATATCTGGTGTCAAGCACATTCTACATATTAATCATCTTTTCAACCACTTTGCTGAAAAGTGAATAATGTTGCCCAAAGCGTCACTGCAGCTGGACAATTTAGTGACAGGAATTTCAATTAAACTCATTTTTTTACATATTTATTGCAGGTGATGATTATGCAATACAACTAACACTTAGCATCTATTCAACAGAGAATGAATTAATTATTCTGGTAACCGCATCACCACTGCAAACTCTATAAACTCAATTTTGTTAGAGGATCAGAGGAACAAAGTTACACACCAATGTCAGAATAATCGAGTAATTGTTTCTATTAGTCGCCTCATCCATGTTAATGAACTTGCCAAATAAAAAAAAAGTACTTTTAGAAATAAGTTGCTTGTGTATTTTTTTTAAAACCGCTGACACAAGGTGTGGTACCAATGTGTACCTAAAAGGGTACAAATGCTTTTATTGTACTGTTGCAGTTTAAGTAAAGTTCCGTACCTAAAAGACATATATGAAAGATTAAAAGACATATACAAACATGTATGTACCTTCATAATAATAGAATACAGAAACCTACCCACAGTACAATTCTTTTTTTTTATTTTTTTTATTAACAACAATAATTTCATGTTGTCCATTTATTTGTATGAATAAAAAGCTAATTCATGGGGCAAAATTGCAAATATACACTTAAAATTTGCAGTGGTAAAGTAAACTGAACATTTTCTTTTTATACATTTTAAAAGGAGTCTGTGAAAATGTGTTCCTTCTTTTGATTTATTTTACTTATCAGGAGATAACAAGCACAATATTGTACTAGTGAGGGAATATTCTCCCAATATGTACCTTGGGCTGAGCCGCCTTTAACATTTGTAACTTACTTTTACACTTAGCCTCATACACTGTATGTCAGTGGTTCTTAAAGTGGGGTACGGGGACCTCTGGGCGTCCACTTGTAGACATAAAATTTGGGTCTCCAGAATAGTCAGACTTCTGGAAGCTTTCCTGAATGAAGTGGGACTGAACTGGAAACATGAACAGCCGTTTGCAGTGGTGATGGTGATGTTTGTTTGGACAACTTTGCCGGAATATGAATCCTGGACTGCTGTATCTAGAATTACAAATGGCAGTAAGCATATGCTTAAACAATGTTTTGTTTAAGATCTCTGGCTGCACATGGTCACTGATGTGATGACAGTTTGCCTTGTAATGCAATCACTGTTGGCTTTTCTCCGACTACAGTCCAATGCTTTTTAGGACTCTTTGATGATTCTTGGATGCAAAGTTTAGAGATTGTACATATAGCAAGCACTCTGCTTGTAACCCTCCTTGGAATTCTACAAGTGCATCAAACACCATCAGGTGATCCATTTGCACATACAAAATGTTAAATTATCTGTATTATGTTGTCTTTTATAGTTTTGTTGCATAACAGTGGCTAGCATTGTTGCCTTCCAGCAAAAAGACCATGGTTCATGACTCAGTCCGACTGGGTGTGTGTGGGTTTTCTCTGGGTATTCTGGTTTCCTCCCACAGTCCAAAAACCAATAGAGATTATCTAATTACTCTAAACTGACTGTAGGCATGAATGTGAGAGTGAATATAACATTGTTCTAGTCTTGATGATGACTCACCCATGCACACCCACTGACACATACATTCATAAATCGCATCTGTACCAATTTACACACTGTCTTGCCCAAGGACACACTGGCGTGTAAACTAGCAGAGCCAAGAATCAAACTCACAACATTCCAGTTGAAGAAAACTTGTAACCTAACCACATTGTGTGTTCGCCCTGCAATGAACCAGTGACCTGTCCTGGGTGTACCCTGCCTTTTGACCTGTGTGTGGCCCCTGTGACCCTCAAGTCAAGGATAAAGTGTTAGACAACAAATGGATGAATGACCATTAAAAGTTTTTTCCTCTTCTTATTCAAATCCATTCATATTGTCAAGTCATCAGCACTGTTTGTCCTCTGTTAGAAGAATCAGCATGCTGACATTAAAGACAGACTTTGTACTTGCACATTTTTGTGTGAGACTTCTATCTTTTGAAATACTCAAGGTCCAGTTTGTAAGTATTAGTGACAGCTAATGGTGAGACTGCAGATTGTTACAGACTTTTCTGCTCATTCCTTCCATTGAAGAAAAAGAAAAGAAAAAAAAAAGAAAGCTGTTTTAGGTTGAATTTGAACTTAACTGACTCTTTTTCCTCCATCAGGTAACATCAGAAACACGGAGAAGCTGAGCTACGACCATCAGCAGCAGTATGAGATCCTGGTAACAGCCTGGGATTGCGGCCAGAAGAGGGCACTGCAGAGCGTCCCTGTTCGCATCGACATCAAGCCTGTCTGCAAACCTGGCTGGCAAGGTGAGCCTTCATCCTATCACTGTGTTTGTGTGTTTGTGTGCTCTTGTATTTGCTACCTCTTTAGGACCAATTCTGACAAACACTGACCTTGTCAGGACCAGTATGGTTAGGTTAAGGTTATCGTTAGCCATAATGGTTAAAGTTAGGGATGGGGCTTTAGGTAGGTTTTACAAATGAATGGAAGTCAATAAGAGTCCTTGAAAGAACTGTGAACCTGTTTGTGTGTGAGGAAAAATTTCAATGATGGAAGTATGATTTGTGTGGTTTATGCTCACAGAAACACTTTCCTTCCTATCTCTTGATGTAAGATACAGACCCCCCATTTCCACATTTGTGCTTTCTTACTCTCTCTTTCCCACAACCTCATTCTATCTTGAGTCTCTTGTTTTTCCTCTGTGAAACCCTTTCCCTTTTACTCACGATCTATCTTTCTCCTTCCTTCCATGAAGAATTGGCTTGCCAGGTTTAGCGGGTGTACTTAACAGCAATTTACTAAGAGCAGTGTGACACTGCCACCATGGCTTTTAGCACGTTAGACGTCATGGTGGCGTTAACAAGGCTCACTGTCATGCAAAGACAAGTGATTGCACCATTTTACAGCAGCATTAACCAATACTCAAGTAACTTTGGATGTTATCTGTCAGAGTGGAAAGCGGAATGTATGAGAAAAACCAAGGATTGAGCTTCACCTGCAACCATGTGCAGCCTGCGTTGCTTTGACGTTGTGTCACATGCTGGATTTCTCTGCCACCCAACCTTTTCTTCATACTCAGGATGTAGTGTTTGCAATGTGGTGATAGGCAGCTGTAAAGAGGAAGCTGGCAACAAAAATAGTGCTTTACTTTACGTGGCTTGTGTTTCTAACCCAGCTTACATAATATTCACTGTATTGTATTAAACCTCTGTTTTTCTTTGCAAACAGAAATGAATTATGACAGTATATGTACAACATCACTGATCTGAAACGGACTATCAAACTTGACTGAATGAGTGTTTGTGTGTACAGCAGCAGTTCAGGGGTGGGCGGGGACAAGAAGCATTTATCGTGTCAAACTGCAGAACCACCTTTTTTTGAGCTGTAGAAACTTTGCAGTCACCTCACTTTACTAGCGCAATGTTGCTGTTGCCTCCATCTGTGCTGACATAAAAGAAGTCACTTCCTGTATGCAGCACTGGAATGTAACCAGCTGCCACAATATGTAAACACCACAAAAAAGTCATTTAGTGCTGATATACTGTATATCATCAGCACAGTGTGAACAATTTTTGACAATGGTTTGAATGTAACAGACATTTTTTTTATGTGTAAGTTACGCACTATAGCTTTAAGATAAACCAAGCAAGAGAGGCACAAGAAAATGGGCTTGAATATTTGGATTCCTAATCATTTTTTTTAAAAGAATATAAGCATGTTTGTGTGAAGCATATTAACATGTTACACAGAGAGCAGACAGAGCTGTCACTGCTTTACAAGACGACATTAAAACCTCTCTCCAGGCTCTGAGTCATAATCCTGTCTTTGAAGACTGCAATGTGTTTTTGTGAGTGCATTTTTTACAATTAGGATTTTTCAGCACAAGATTATGGCAAGCAAAAACACACTAGCTGATACACTCTTCCCTGATGAAAGAGCAATTATGCCTGTGAGCATTATTTGGCAGCAGCGATCAAAGGATGGATGAAAGGGGAAAAGTAAATGCCATGGCCACAGATCAGGGGATATTTTATAGGGATGGTTGTTGTTGACTAACAGACAGGCTTTGGTCGACAGGCTGCTGTGGAAATGCCACACACACACATAAACAGATGCATTTTCCTTTGGTCATCTGTCTATTCAAATTAGCCATGGTGTCTGTCTCATGACAGAAGGGCTCAGCTGTGTGTCTGTCCTGACTAATCACACATCCTCCCTCAATTGGTGGAAACTCCTTTATTGATGACCTGTACCTGCACACACTCACACATACAGGGATGTGCAGGGTAGGCAGTGCGTCACATATCTGAAAACAACTGTCTTTTTCAGTTTCACTATTCATAAATGTATGACTTTATTCGTTTTGTTTTATATTTCATGTCATTTAGACTTTGCCTGGAGTTTTTATATGTTTCAGGAAAACTAGTTTGTATCGTTTAAGTTTTATATTGCCTTATTTTTAAAAACAAATGTCCATAAATTGTCAAATAAGTTCACACAATGCTGAGTGAGCCCATCAGCCCCATGCGATTCTCTCTGTTTGCTTTCTATCTATAGCATCTTTTAGAACTTTTGTTCCCATGCTGCGCAGAGGAAGTGATTTATTTAATGTCAAGACAAATGCAACAACATTATGCCAGTAAAGCGAGACAGCTGCAAACAGAAGTGTGAAGGGAAACACAAAAAGGGCCCAAGTAAAGTCAATTTAAACTCCCCAGCACTGCTGCTGTATAGACAAGGCAAGGCAGCTTTGTTTTTATTGCACATTTTATACACAAGGGTGACTCAGTGTGCTTTACATAAAAACAGAACAACATTTGGAAACATTAAAATGTATCATTTGAACAAAACCCAAGTATAACATAAAACAGAAACACATTACATAATAATAAAATGAGAGGAAAAAACAAAGGTTTACTCTAAAATTATTATCTTTAGTACAGGAGTTTAGTACAGAATTTTAGTACAGAATATTACAAATGTAAGTTCCTTAAAAATAGCTACATTGTAAGCATATTAGAAAAAAAATAACCTGGATTAAAAAAACAAACAAAAAATAAAAAGCACATTTGGTGCTAATTTCAGTTCCACTGATAGCTGATCCACTTGTGTGCAGCATTACAGCTAAATGCTGCTTCACCACGTTTGGTTTGAACTCTGGGCTCGGCTATGAAATGTGAGTCAGTAGAACTCAGAGTCCGTATATTCTTTTATGTCAGTCTGGACCTCAACCATTTAGCGATTTGTAGACTCACAGCAGAACTTTAAAGTCTATTCTATAACCAACTGGGAGCCAGTGTAAAGCAATGTGCTGTGATCTTTTTGTTCTGCTTAAAACTCGAGCTGCAGCATCAAGCCTACTGAAGATGAAAAGCATGGATTAGTTTCTCCTGGTATGCACACTCACTCCCTGAGTCAGATCTGTTAGTACTGTAATGTTACAAAAGACCAAAACAGAGGTATAATAGCACCAAAAGCAACAAAAGTCATCAAAAGTTGCACACAGCTTCTTTAGCCAAAGACTGCTCCTGCTTTAGTGCTGCTGAGCAGAGCTAAAGCACAGGCAATTTGTGCCTTTTAGCGCACAGGCCAAAGTTAAAGGACATTTTTGCATGGGTTGCAGATTTTCACACTGCTGCATGATCACTGCTGACGCACGACAGCCACTCTCCCTCCCTTGTTTTTCCCAGTAGCATCTGGACATCTGCATCTTGCATAATGCATCATATGTAATTGGGCTGCTGCAGCGAATTAACATCGACACACATCTTACGCTGATCTGTATTTTTTAATAATTTTTCTCTGCGCTTGGACACATATAGCCTGAAGATTTTGGGTGCAGATCACAGCCATTTTGATGCCTGCCGTGCATCAATTTATGTCTACATGGTTTTTGTCTCATGAAGTTATGTGATGAACTGCATACATGGATCAGAAATGGCAAATTGCCTTTAACGCTGTGGCTAATATCCAGGCCTTGTTTCGACAGATATCATTCTAAACCATGTTAAAAATGTTTGCCTACAGTGCCTTAAAGTATTTGTTGTTTTAAAGTGTTTTATAGTGGTAGTTGGTCACATATACAGCCACATTTATTCATTTATTCTCTACCGCCTTATCCTACACAAAAGTGATGTAGAGCTAGAGCCAATCCCAGCTGACATTGGGCGAAAGGCAGTGTTACACCCTGGACAGGTCACCAGTCACCATCACAGGCCGAACATATGCATACATGCATATGAACAAGCATTTGCTCTCACACACGGCTACAGTCAATTTAGACTGCCCAGCTAACTTTTGCATAAAACTGTGAAAAACTACATAGATCTCAAAAGGCACTCAGTTGGATTCAAAGCTGTGACCTTCTTATTGTGAGGCAACGGCAACGGTGCTAAACCACCTTGTGATACCAGCTACATATCATTCAGTTTTTATATACTAACTGTTAAAAAATGCAAACAAACTTTGTTTGTTCTCATCTGGTGAAAAAATTACCTTTACATTTGCTTATGAATGCACAGGTAATTTCCAAGGTTGACCTCAATTGTAATTATGCATTTTAGCCAAAGAAATCCATGAAATAAAGTACTATAAGACATGGTTCACAACTTTGGGGAATTAGAACAATGGCAATTATGTCATTTTATTGACCTTCACTTCCATACACATGGATCCCATACTGTTTTCCCACAGCCATTTACACAATGCACACCCCTGCTGCATAACTGGCTCCACTACTTTCACACTTGGATTAATTTAGTCAAAATGTTGATTTAATAGCTCATCCATAATGAATGTATTTGTTCTGGGCCCAGGAAACTGTCTCAACATATGAGAAACAGCATTGATTTTGCTTGAGTGCTCCCTCCAGCCTCTTATCCAAAAACTGCATTCAGCACAAGGTTGGAGTCATTGCTTCCTGTGAATAACAAATTCCAGAAAAAACTGTTCACAATGAGCATTAGTCAAACTGTGACACACTGCATTCTTCATAAAAGGCAGCCTGGCATCAAAGGTTATTATAACTATTAAGAGTTATTACCATACTTGCTATTATTCAGCATTCATTTTGAATTCACAAAATAATTTATCAATTTATCAACTTGGATTATGTCTATCAATTATCAAAATAATTGATAAATTACAATATTGATGTGGACTTCCACTCAGAACGGTTTAGCAATAGTCACTCTTGTGCAACATTATATTTAAAATACATTGAAGTTTGAAACAGCAATATAGTATGTACAAATGTTACTATGTACAGTCTGTGTGAACACATATCAAATGGTCAAATCAGGTACGAAACACTACAAAACAAGATGGCGGTTAACAGAGACTAGAACAAGATGGCACAATCAAAGATGGCTTCTTGACTACAGCTACAGTTTTAATTATTTGATTTAATATTTTTTATCAAAATGTGTCAGGTTAAAATAAAGGTTAGTTGCATCTATTTCTACAAACAAACGAACATCAAGGTAACCTACAAGCAGATATGATGATAACATGTCTATACACTGAGGAAAGTCACTATAATACACCAACAAGTTTGACAGTTTTTGCTTAGCCAGGTTGTGATATGATATGCTAGGTCCAGTTAAGTTACCAAGTATAAGACGTGTCCTTTAAGATGCTGTACGTTGGTCCAGAAGTCATTAGTTGACTGTAATTTTGGTGTCCGTTGCTCTGGTGCTCTTTAGCTGAATGGAGCTAACTCAGCTCTGGATCCTTAGTTGATCTGAAGGCAGGCTCTCGTGTCTCATATGTTGATGGGGGACAACAAGCTGTTACATGTTGAGGAAGTCTTCATACTACAGCCTGCTCTGAGGTCAGAGGTCTGGCTGCTGGAGAAAGTGCCTTCCTCCGCCCAGGGGGAGAGCAGAAAGAGGGTGTCCTACCTCCACATGTCACATCCGTGTCCACCGACATTTTTCATACCTACCTAAGTGTGAAAGATGGAGGATCTTGGGAGACTGAGTTTTATGGCCATCTCTGTCTTTAGACAAAGGGCCATGTGGGCCTTCAATAAGCGTTTCAACTCCCAACAAACTCTACAACATGGAGTAGTTTCACCCGTCACTCATACATAACAGTGGACACAGATATACCTGCACTACCATACACAAATCTCAAGTGAAAGATTGTTGGTTGCTGATGGAAAAAGAAATCTCCATGATTTTATTAATTCTGAGAATGGCTCAGAGCATGGTTGTAGTAGTAATAATAGGTGTACACATGATCTACACCATTATATTTTCTCTTTTTAACAGCCTTAAAGTAAACCTGACAATCACAGCTGTACTGCAGGTTTTCTGCTATTAGGAAATAATAAATATATAGTATATACACTCACATAAACATTCAATATACACATATGCATGCACAGTACATACAAGGGTTGGATAAAATATCTACATGGCAATATTTTGTAGTCCACTGTCATTGTTTCATGGCTGTTAAGAATCAAGTTCTGAGACCCAGGTGCAGGCAGGCAAGGAGACAGTGAAAAGTTCAAAGGTTTATTTACAAAAGGTATTTGAGCAGGGGTTGGGCAGCAGATGAGGTGAGTCCAAAGCAGTGGTGAATAGATCCAAGAAGTGGTGAAGACAAGCGTGGCAGAGCTGGAACAAAACTCTGAGCACAAGAGAGCATACGAGTTAACAAGGTGACATACAGGCAGCCAGATAACATGAGGGCGCATGTAGTAATTGAGAGAACCGTGACGTTACCACTAAAGAGATTGTAAAGGACTGGCTATGAGTGGCAGCAGAACCAGAGCTTAAGAAGGCTGAGTAGATGAGGTGATTGGGAGCAGGTGTGCTCCTGCCAGAGGTGGGTTGATTGCATGTAGACGCAGGAGAGAAGGGAGGAGCATGATAATGACTCCTCAAAGTGACGTGTATCACAGGAATTAGGGTACTATGAATGAAGTTAATTGGATGAAGAATAAGTTAAGTGCTGGATAATGGTGGAAAGAATTATCATTAATATTATTTTACTTTTTTCGCTCTCTCTTAAGTTTACCTTCACTTGGGGCACTTGGTATTCTAAAGTTGGACATGTACATTTATATGATCTTGATCTCTACTCTCTGGTCTGACCACATTGCACATATTGAATCAAGAGTTACACTGCAACTCTTACCCCATGTAGATACAGCATAAAAAACTGTACACACATATTTATTCATGCATCGTTTACTGCTTTATCCTCACTTGAGGTTCACAGGGCTGCTGGAGCCACTCCCGGCTGACACAGGGCAAAAGGCTCAGGGTCACACCCAGGACAGGTCACCTGGCTGCCTCTGCATGTTTCTGGCCTGTGGGAGGAAACCTGAGTACCCAGACAAAACCCACGGGCACACTGGGAGAACATGCAAAATCCATGCTAAAAGGCTGTTGGATGATCAAGGTTGCAAACCGCTGTTTGGCCCACATACATATTCAAACCATAAATATACACATATTGTTTGTATATATAATACATGAAAGCATGGATTCAGTGTGATGTTGGAAGAATCCATACATACCTTAGTCTCATCAGGTCAGATGAGCCTTCACTCTGAAGAGAATTGTCAATCTGTGGTTATTGTGTCTGTCAGAAAAAAAAAAATCTCGTAAAGTTATCTTGTGTCACTTCAAAGAATAACAGAACATGCAAACTCCACAGCAACAAATGTTACATAGATGGCAAAACAATGAAGTATGCCTCAAATGCAGTTTCATTACAATCAGCAAAGGATGGTCTTGGAGACTCACAGTGACAGATTACACCATGTGAGCAGTAAAATAAAGTAAAGAGCCAACCTCAGAACAAGTTTTTGAGATCAACCCAGGTGAAGAGAGTTGGTATTTCTGTGAGTGTGTGTTCCAGGTATTACTTGTGTTGTGGGGACCTAAATCTGTTTACACAGTCACATTATGGGGACTCGTCTTCCTTGTGGGGACAGAAATCAAGTTACCATAATGTAAATTATTGCATTTTAAGTGAAGGTGAAGTCATATTGTATGGCTGTATGAGGTTAGGGTTACGTCAATAGAATGTCCTCTGAAGTCATGGAGACCAGACTCTGTGTGTGTGTGTGGGGGGGGGGCAGCCACTGGTCTTGATCCTGGATAAGAGTATCAAGAGGATGAATTAAAGAGGGGAGAAAAATAAATGGATTGATACTTCCTTTTCCCATTTCCTCTAACCTCCTCCTCTCTTACTTCTTCTCTAATCTCACACTGAGGCTGCCTGGCTGCTGCTAGAGCTCTTTTCATTTTCTCTCTGCCTTTTCCTCATTGGTTTCATTGTTTCCCTTTTGACAATGTACCAATGTAAATTTCTTTCTTCATTCTTTGCTCTCCTCCATTATTTTCTCTTCCCTTTGTGGGTTTGACTTTGTCACACTTTCCTCTTTCCCCCCACCCCCCTGTCTTATTCTTCTTCTGTGCATTTGTCTTCTTCTATGATACATTATACTAGTTAGAAGTCGGAATTTAGTCTCTGGTGTAAATCACAGTCAGCAGGCCCCCTTCTTACTTCAATTTTCACACTGAGTTGCAGTATACCATAAAACATACGCACAGACACACACAAGTTTGCACAGCTGTTCATCTTAGGACACTGTGTTGACTTAGTAACATAAAGCAGCTAATAACGGCTTATGTTACTAAGTAATAACTAACCACCATTCAAATTTTGGTCTTAAACTTATCTTGTTCCTCAGAAATGAGGTTCTGCCTCATTAGAAGGAGGTTTTGGTCTCCATGAGGACTACTGGTCCTGGCAAGGTCAGTGTTTATGCCTGAAAAGGTCCCAAAGAGGTAACAATTACAAGTATATACTCACACAGGCACACAGGTTTGTTTTGTGCAGCTACTCGTCAGGACACGACAATGACTAGTATTCCGTTGGACAGCCTAACCAAATCCTTATCCCTAGCCCTAAACCAGGTAATGCATTCCTCTAACAAATTTGTGACAGCACTTCAAGGAAAGCAGTATTGCTGGTTGTTAGACCAGTGTTTCCCACAGAATTTACTCTTTGGCACCAATAGTTGTCGCAGGTGGGAGAGAGAAAGACTTTTGCACAGACACGTGGTTCACTCTCAGAGTGGCAGGTCACTGATACGAGAACATGAAAGAGAAAATTGTGCACAGCTGCAGATAAAAAAGAAGGTCTTGCTCTCTGTGTGGAAATGAACTACTTTATTGATGATTATGTGAGCAAGGCAAACATGTTGCAGCAATGGAGCAAAACACCAAATAATCTGTTATATGTTTTGGTTTATGCTTTATACAACAGTGGAAAATGTGACTATGGTGGGTTGCCATGGTCTGCACCATTAATGAGAAAAATGTGATGTGCAAAACATTGCTAAAGTACAGTAGTTGCAATGATGACAACTAATTACACCTTCAGAGAGGGTTCTGTCCTGCACAGTGATACAATAATGTATATGTCTCCACTGCCAACCTTGAAGGATGACTCATATGTTGTCCTCACTCCTTTAATGATCTGCAGGTCAGGATGCCCTTTTCTCTCCTACACCACAGAAGACATGCACTTCTGGCCTCAGAGTTATTAATGAGTGTATAGAGGGGAGGACAATACATTGCTTTATGGATGCAAGGAGTCCCCTTTATTCTCTCCAGCAATTAAACTATTACACTGACTTGTAACAGTGGAGCAAATAAATAAATAAAAAAAATTCTAGGAAATACTGTGTTAGGGAGATTTACAACAGAAGACAGGTGACATGAAAGAAGAGTAAATTGACACAAGGCAAATGAAGGCAAAAGATCCACAGAAGTGATAATTCTTTATTAAAATTAACATTAAAATCATTATTTAAAGGAGACATAGAATGGTCTTTTTGAACCAAAAATGGAGATTACTGCTGTCTACTTAGATAAATGAAATAATATTTATGGTCAAAAACCTCATAGTTTCTTCAGATTAAGCCACTTTTGCCCGCCCCCAGAACACAGTCTCTTTTGATTGGCCAGCTACCCAGCGCATTCCCACTCGCTTGTGATTGGCCAGCTACCAGCAGAATGACGCTGAGTGCCACACTTCCTCACAGTTGAAGCATCAGTTTGAGTGCCTACGTGGTTTAATTTACCCTAATGTGGAAAATGCAAAACAATATTATGGATAGTGTTAAACAGTTTTGGTATAAGTTGGTCCCTATTCATAAGTAACACACCGACCTCCAAAACATACTAGCTGACATGTAAGTATCATGGTTCCATGCAGCTCGTACAGCGGTACACTGGTAAACAGCATCACGCGGAGCTGAGACAAACAAAAGGCAAATTAACACTGTTAATTAGCTAACGCCAAGCCAAAACACACTAGCCTACACATATATACTTACATTGCCTCCAGGAAATCCATTCCAGATTGCTGGAACTGCCCCCTCCTTTAGAAGAAGTTTTGAGCTTAAAGTTTGTGTAACAATTCACTTCAAAGTGACTGCTACAAACAAACAGCATTTCAGGAAGCTTAGCAGGGATATTACTATCAAAAATGAAAGATATCCACTCTGCTCTTTGTTCCTCATTAGAAGGGAGTCTATGAAGCATCTGGCGTTGTTTTTGACAACCAGCAACAGAGCAACAATGAACTGAACCTTTCTTCTGAGACATGTTGCTCTCAACAGATACAATAGTTGTAATGGTGGAAGCGATTCAGCTTCTTTTTCTTCAGGTTGAATGTTCACGCCCATGACCGGGAGTAGCTGTTGGGGGAGGGTTCGTTGCACGTCAAATGTTCTAGTTGCGTAACTAAACTCGACTTTTCAAAACTGCTTGCTTTAGCACAGATAAACACAGAAGCCCTTTTTTCTCAAAAGTGGCTGAAGTGTTTATTGTGACACTTTAGTGATGTTCAGATATGGGAAGGACACTGGGACACACACAAAAAACATCAGAAATTTGATTTTCCACTGAATGTACTTTAATTAAATCATGAATTAAATTAAAATTTAAATATGACCTTTAAAGTTAAAAACAACAAATACCACATGACATGACTGTAAAACCAGTTTCAACTACTTTGATGCACACTCCGAGAGAAACACAAAGATGGATGTCACACACAAACACACATATTTCTTTTATTGGGGAAGGAAGTCAAAGACGTAAAACCATAATATGAACATACAGACGAGACATACTGCAGAAACGCAGATAAACAACAGTAAGAACAAATCTATACTCGATAGACAGCAACACAGGCACATACACACTTAGAAGAATTATTTCATTCCTGTGTCCTTGTCTGGCTGCCTGTTAAAATTGGAGTTTCCTTCAATGTGCCACTTAAGTATCAGAGCGACATTGAGCAATCATGACTGCAAAGACTCTGACAGAGGTGGAGGAGGAAGAGGAGGAGGAGGAGTGAGAGAAGGATAAAAGAGAAGTGGCTGAGAGGAGTTTGAGAAAAAAAGTGAGAAAGAAGAAACACCTAAGGGAAAGGCTTTGGTCAATGGAGTGTTTGCAATCAGGTGAAGTTGTGATGTCATTTGACAAGTCAATCTAAAGTTTTATTGCATTTTGACTTTTATCTGTGCCAACAACCTTCAGGTTACTGGTAACCCTCTGGAGACCAGAGCCTGTTGTGAACATGCTGCAGGGATCATAGAGTAGATCCCAGCTAGTCTTGGATTCCTCTGGGGCCTCTCATGAGGAGATAGAGGATGTGGATCTCTAAAAGGGCTAATTGAGTTTTTTGGAATAGTTGTATTTAATGACATTTATGTTGTACTGGCTGTTTGTGGGGACATGAGAACATTTCGTTCATGGAGAAATCAATGCTTTTTCATGATAGCACACAAATGTTGTCAACCCATCTGCTGCTTCCATCATTAAGTCCAAATGAGTTCTTTTCTGTCTTCAGTGTTTCAGGTTCTTCTGTCTTCTTACATAAGCTACACAAACTTACGAAACAAGGCAGCAGAAGACAATTAGCAACTGTGCACCCACGAGATGAAGATGCACATTTTCTCAATGGGCTTTGTTGAAGGATAGTGAACAGTTTATACATTTCATTTTATTTTCCAGTCAGAAAGGGCTGTCTAACCTCAAAACAATGAACATTTTCTTCAGATACAGTAGACTTGAACAGGTGTGTAAAAAGTGTGATTCCTAATTTTGAGAGTGCAGATTGCAACAAACAAACCGCCCTTCCTTTTCCAAGCATGTGAGTGAACTGCAGTGGCCTTTGCGTATCAGAATGGATGTTAACATGCTCCCATTCACTCTACTTCTTCATTGGTTTACTTACTGGGTTTATGTGGGTGAAATCATTCTTCTTCTTCTTCATTTATGTTGTACAGTTCTGCTTCAAAATGCGAATATAGGCAACCCTCTTGCTTATAAAGTACATAGTAAATGTTTATTCTAAGGCTAGAAACACCCACACATTTTAATGTGTATTTTCAATTTCTGCGACTGAACCTTTCTAAATGTTACATACTGGACCTTTGAAGTAGCTGCCTTAATCTGCTGCCATTTTGAGCATAAAATAAAGATGGAGAACAAGAGAGAGCACATTTTGAATTTTAAATTATTTTCCAGAACAGTTTCATTGTCTCAACTTATATATTTTGAGAAATAAAGTGTCATTTTCATTCAATCCTCAGTGAGAGCAGAAGAATTCGACTCACTTTAGACATAAAATTGGAGCCTTTTGAGCCTTTCCCTCTACAATCTTGCAGAAAATGGGATAATGATCCCATTAAAGCTTTATAAGACTGTTGTAAGAAGAAAATTATTCTGTCTCATCATGTTCTCAGAGAGCAGACCTGGATTGCCCCTCACCCCACTAGGCAGTAGGGGTGTGTGATAATGCAAAATTTGAATTCAATCTGATACTGATCCGATACTGATTGCAATATTGATACCAATATTGATACTTTTTATTCATTAAAATTGGGGGCCTGTCTGCAGGTCATTCTACAGTCTGTTTGTGTATTCAAAACGTGCCTCATTATAATGGAGATAAGAAATTCTTGTGTTTTCATTGATATAACCCATACCTAAACACAACAATAGTTGATACAGCTAACATTTGTTCACAAAATAGCAAACAAAGCTACAACTTATGCAATGCACCCTATAGCACCTCACAATAATCCCCTAATAAAAAAATACAGTTTGCAGACATGTAATTGGCACATAATTGTTACTAGAGAAAAAAAAATGTTTATTTTAAAACTTACACTCTTTCCTTCAGTCTGTTTTTCTAGCAAAACAACAACATAGTAAAACACACAACATAGTAAATTTAAACAAACTCTAATCTTTTTAACACATAACCTAAAACTTCACCTATACACAGTACATACTTATACTGAGGTAGTTTTTTTTGTTAAATGTAACAAAAAAGGGACTAATATTGTAATGTAATTTATTACTTCTAAATGCAACTAACTAGTAATATGTAATGTGTTAGATTTTGAAAGTAACTTGTCTAACATTGTATGGTCTATTTTAATGCTCCTAGTAATTATTGAAACATTTATGGAAAAAAATTATTATTATTATCATTATTATTATTATTATTTTACTGAAAGAAGAGAAGAACATGTTCAACAAAACTATCAAACTCGTCAAGCTAGTATCGCTCAAGTACTAATATCGCCTTTGGAATCACTAGTATCAATATCTAAATCGATCCGCCCACCCCTACTGGGCAGTTATGGGAAATGTTTGCCAGCAAGGTAACAAACAACATATGAAATCATATAAACTGGGCGTGATGCAATACATGAGAAATTCAGGTTTCCACCGTGGAACTTAAGGGAAGAAAGATACAATTTTTCCATTGTGTTTGTCAGATTTTTGAAGAAACCTGAGATCAAAGTTTTTCTTCAAACATTAAAGGAGAAAACAGAAGGGTGGCACTTTCTGGAGGAACGGGGGATAGTTGAGGACACAGGTGGAGAGGGAAACGGGAAGGAAAAGAGGAGAGGAGTGCTCTTTGAAATGGAAATATAGGCTCTCCCGCTGATGGATGGGGCGAGTAATGACGACCTCCGATGACTACTTGTACGTGATGTCAGCATTTTTATATTTGTGCTTATGCACATACACACAAATACAAAGAAGTAGGGAGACTTGAACATCCCTCAGAGATGAGGAACAGCATGAAAGTGTGATGATGCATCATTTTCTTACAAGCCATCCATCTCTCTCTCCCCTCTCACCCTCTGCTCTTCATACATTGAGTTAGCAAGGTGCTACAAATTAACGTCAGCTGTATACTTGTAGATATGATTACAGACTGTCACACTATGACTCACTGTATGTGTGTCTGTGTTTGCCCCTTATTCGACACCTCAGTCAATGGTATATTCATATTTGTTGATGAAATTCTAGTCTAGTAGGTAGATTAGAGAACTGAAAGGCTGAACATGGGTCACACAGTGGAGTATAGTGGCTAGCACTTTTGCCTTACAGCAAAAAGCGCCGGGTTCACGACCCCAGTTTGATGGAGAGCCGAGAACTCTGCAGGGAGTTTGCATATTCTCCCTGTGTGTGTGTGTGTGTGTGGGGGGGGGTTCTGTTTTTTTTTTTCTTTTTTCTTTTTTTTCATGCTCTGGTTCAACGTGTTCTTTGTCTGTTCTCTGTTTCTACCCCATGTTGTTTTATTGTTTTTTCCTTTTTGTAAGTTTCATTTATAAAATTTCATTTTTCACAAACATTTTGGTCCCCGGTTTGTACACAGTCCAAAATATGCAGAGGTTAATTGGACACTCTTAATTGACTGTAGGTGTGTATGTGAGTGTGAATGGTTCTTTTCCATAGTGTGACCCCACCTTTTCACCTATGTCAGCTGGGATTGGCTTCAGTAACCCATGACCCTCACATGGAAGACTGCTGTAAAATTCTTAAAATGGACCATTCAAACTGGAACACAAATCTGTGGCGAGGCTTGACAACAATGGTAATTATTTTAAGGGGACATTCACTGGAAAATCTAATTTCTGGTGTTTTTTGGTGTGTCCCCATGTCCGTCCCATATCCAAACATCACTAAAGTGTCACAATCAACACTTCAGCCACTTTTGAGAAAAAAGGCTTCTCTGTTTATCTGTGCTCAAGTAAGCGGTTTTGAAAAGTTGAGTTTAGTTACGTAACAATATCCCCGCTAAGCTTCCTGAAATGCTGTGTGTTGAAGCACTGCGCAGCAGTTAGTCCGCTCATAGCTGGCCAATCACAAGCGAGTGGGAATGCGCTTGGTAGCTGGCCAATCGCAAGAAACTCAGTGTTCTGGGGGGGCGGGTATTAGCTTTGAAACAGAGTGCCTGTTCAGATGCTTTCAGAGATGAGCAATAAAATGGCTTAATCTGAAGAGACTATGAGGTTTTTGACCATAAATATTATTTAGTTTATCTAAGTAGACATCAGTAATCTTGATTTTTGGTTCAAAAAGACCATTCTATGTCTCCTTTAAACAGGCTAATGTCCTTCTAGCAGGGTGTAATTTCCATGGAGTTGGAGGTTTTATGTCCCCCACAAAAATCAGAATCAAAAATCCTGCCAATATAAGCCCTCCAACAATCATATCGTTATGATGAATAAAAAAAAATAATAATTATCTTGCATGAATAACTCATTTGCCAGCCAAATCATAGTACGTTTAATCATCTGGTAATGTGAACCCCCATGCAGAATACTTGGTATTGCCCAAACCACACCGTCTCCTGAACGTTTGCTGTTCACATAGTTGCCAAATCAATAATTATAAGCGACTTTGGGCTTGTGTTTCTGTAAAGTCACTTACAATTATTGATAGTCATGGTTTGCAGGTTTTTTGGGCTTGTTGCTAAAGTGTAGTTATGTTTTTGGACTTGTCCCTGTCTCCACGAACTTGTCTACTTGCTGCATCGGTCCACAAACCCGTTCTCTCCATCCGCCTTCCCTTACCACATACACACAGGTGACAGCAGAGAGACAGCAACTATTATGAAGCTTCACTGACACATTGTACTGAAGCTCCACTCTAACCTCCCTCCACACATCTTGTTTTGGGAAACAAACAACCAAGCAATCTGCCAGCGTGTTAAACATTTAGACTGTATGTCATCGACACTCGCTCTGATTGGAGTTTCCCAACGGATTCACAGTTGACTAGGTGGTCGTTTGTTTGCCATTGTGAGGTAAAGATGCCACAGTATAGGAGGTCAGTTTTCCACTGACAAGTGTCTGTTTGCCACAATATAGACACATGTTTTGGGGTGAAGGCATTTTTTACTCATCATCTGTCCTGTCGTGCTAACACTGATATTGACAGCAAGCTGCTGAGGCAGAGAAGGATATTTGGCTAAGAGCTTGTTCATAACATACATGAACCAGTGTGTAAGTAAATAAATAAATAGGTGGAGGGTTTGTCTGAGTGGATTCTCATTCATCCAGGTCATGGTAGTCAAAGGAGCTAAGTTGTAAGCAACTGGACTTCTTTTTGGAGCTTAAGAAAGAAGTCCAGTTGCTTACGACTTAGCTCAGGTGGAGGGTTTAACCTCTGCCTAAACATTGATTTACCAGGTTACAGAGATCCAACTTTTATACAATTTTCAGCTTTAGTTCAGTGAACATCTCTTTCATAAGCAAGTGAAATTGGTACAGAAACATAAATCTCTTTATGGATCATTATTGAATCAAATCAGAAACTGAACAGAATTGGGAGCATGTGAATCACATTTGAATACCAAATTATACTCAGCTCCCCATAACAGTGCTTTGGTGCTGTCCATGGTGCTGACCTAGACAAAAGTATTTTTTAATCTCTTTTAAACAATCTAAAAAAAATTCTTATTTATAAATAACAAAAAAGAATGTCTTTGTGTGCTGTCTGGATACAAGGGAATCCAGCTACATAAATGCAGGCTAATATGGAGCTGTGAAAAGAAAACAGCTGTATATATGCTGATATGCTGGTATTACAGCACAGCTAACAGCCTGTCATTTTGTTGTATTTGAGCGTCTTGTTTTATCATATTACATTGACAAAAGTTGTTTTTGGATTAGAAGTGTTAAAAAAATCTAAATGTGGCTATGCGGGCTGTGTATGCTGAGTTAAACACATCTTACGGCATACAATGATGATGATGATGATGATGATGACTGATTCCTACATGAATTTTACACATTCTCTACCAGCCTGATAAAACAGCCATGTTGCTGCTACTTAAAAGTGTGACTGTCATCACCCAAAACCCTGATTTGTTCTGCACATGACTTCCTGTTACAACTCATGTTTTAAAATGACTACTGAAATGAAAAATAACAAAATAAATTATATAATGAATCAGTAGAGGGAAACACAGTATATCATTAAAGCATGTTTTTTTATTTTATAAAATAACAACTGTAAGCTATTTTTATCATCAAGCCTTATCCAAAAGGTTTGCATAGGAAAGAGTAAAACACCATGTTGAAAGTTGTGCTATGTAAGATTGTCTTAATGACTGCTGTGTATGAAGAAAAAAAGTTCAGTCAGCTGATAAATGTTTCATTTAAAGAGCCTCAAAGTCCCAACTGTTTTTTGTTTGTTTTGCTGTACAGTATAGGTGCCCGTAACTGCTTGGTTACCCTATTAAATGAAAGATAACAATCTGTAAAGTAAAAATGTGTTGTTTTTTTTATTTTATGAAAATGACTACTCAAGAATATGAAAATTTGCACTTGTTTTATAAACCTAGAGTCGCCACCTTAACGTGGTGGAGGGGTTTGTGTATCCCAGTGATCCTACGAGCTCAGTTGTTGGGGCCTTTATGCCCCTGGTAGGGTTACCCAAGGCAAACAGGTCCTAGGTGAGGGACCAGAAAAAGAGCGGTTCACAGACCTCATATGATGATTTACAAAAATGGACGACACTCTCCCTCGCCCGGACGTGAAGAGGCCGGGATGAGAATCTCCCTCGCCCGGACGTGGGTCACCGGAGCCAGGCCTGGGGGTGGGGCAAGATGGCGTGCACCTGGTGGCCCGGGCCTACACCCATGGGGCCCGTCTACAGAAGATGGCTCTAGGGACATGGAATTTCACCTCTCTGGTGGGGAAGGAGCCTCAGCTGGTGCTGGAGCTTGGGTTCTGGAACCAGTCTCCTCGAGAGGGTTGGACTCTCTTCCACTCTATATAGATGAATAGGTGGCGAGAGTACTTTGAAGTCCTCCTTAATCCCACCAACACGCTTCCCGTGAGGAAGCAGAGTCTGCAGACTCAGGGGTGGACTCTTTTTTTCTCTGGGGCTGAGGTTATCGAGGTGGTGAAAAAGCTCCTCGGTGGCAGGGCCCCGGGGGTGGATGAGATCCGTCCGGAGTTCCTCAAGGCTCTGGATGTTGTAGGGCTGTCTTGGCTGACACGCCTCTGAAACATCGTGTAGACATCAGGGGCAGTGGCTCTGGATTGGTAGACCAGAGCGTGTGTTCCAACTACAGGGGAATCACACTCCTCAGCCTCCCTTGGTAAAGTCTTTTCAGAGGTCCTGGAGAGGAGGGTCCATCGGATAGATGAATCTCAGATTCAGGAGGATCAGTGTGGTTTTTGTCCTGGTCGTGAAATGGTGGACCAACTCTACACTCTCGGCACTTTTATGGACAGGATTTCTAGACTCAGCCAGGGCGTTGAAGGGGTCTGATTTGGTGGACTCAGGATTAGGTCCCTGCTTTTTGCAGAAGACGTGGTCCTATTTGCTTCATCGGGTTGTGATCTTCAGCTCTCACTAAGTGAGTGATTCGCAACCGGATGTGAAGAGGCCGGGATGAGAATCAGCACCTCCAAATCCGAGACCATGGTCTTGAGCCGGAAAAGGCTCAAGCCCTCTCTGGGTTGGGATGAAATCCTGCTGGCCGGGGAGAGGGAAGTCTGGGCTTCTCTGCTTAAGCTGCTGCCCCCGCAACCAGACCTTGGATAAGCGGCAGAAGATGGATGGATGGATGGATGGATGTTTTATAAGAATAACTACTAAAAAATATAATAATATAACATTATTTTATTTAAAATCTCTGAACCTGTCGAAAATTGCTTTGGCAGGAAGTAGTCGCACACGCACATAAAAATTGGGTAGTGACAGTAATACTGATTCTCTGCTCCCAAACACTAGGACACCATTGTGCAAACATGGCCGAAATGTAACATCCACAGAGAGTTCACAAATTACAAAATGATTACCAAGGAATTTACCACCATTTATACTGACCTTGTGGTTGTATGAGTTACTAACACATGCTGTGAGCGCCCCAACATTATTTCAATGTTGCAAAAGTTGTGTATGAAGTATAATAATGCTAACAAAAATTTAATCCCAGCCAATAATTCTTTATAAAGGGGTACATTTATCAGTGATTTTAAATGTATTTTGTAACAGTTAATTCATGTTTTAACTGACCATTTATTGATTTCTTTTATTTATTTAAGTGTCTATAGAGGTACTATAAAATTTGTTTCCCTTAAGTGACAATTTTTGTATAATAGCACTAACAATGGATTACTTAAGTCTACTTTACCTATATAAATATTCCTTAATACTCTTAAGAGTGAAACATGTTCCAGAAATGTTTAATATCTGTGTGGTTGTTTAAGGCTTAGAAGGAGCATTAATAAATATTAACAATGCTTAATAAATGATACATTGTGCTCATGTAAGGCTTATTTAACATGCTTATGTATTTGTGTATGTCTTTGTTAAGCAATACAATAAATGCTTGGTTATTGTTAGATAATGCTGATTCAGTACTTCCATAAACAGTTAACAACTATTACCATATTAAATGACGTTACCAGTATTTTTATAGACCCTTTAAAATGTGACTTAAATAACCTAAGATTATAAATTTTTGTGGTAAAACATGGACTAACATTAGTAAATACTTATTACATTTACATAATTAATGTAACCTTATTGTAAGATAAGACATGATAGACCTTGAGAGTCTCTACATATCCTATTGCCAGGCCATAGTTGTAAATAAGAATCTGTTCTAACTGGTTAAATTAAAATACAAAAAAAATAAATAAATAATAATAAAAAAACATGACTTATATTGACATAGTTATTTTGTCAGATGTGAGCTAACGGCTCCTTATACAGATCTGATCTATATTTATGTTGTAATAAATCCATGTGTATAAGTCAGGACAACTGAAGCTTATCAAGTTAAATCATTCCAGCCGTGTACATCACACATTTTTGCAAAACCTTACAAATGCTGTTGACTCATGCAGACACCATAAAAGTGTTTTGGTTTTCTTATGATCAGGGGGTTTGTACTCTGTTCACTGGAAAAGCATCTCTACATGCTGGTTTTCATGTTGGCCTCGCACCCCTCCCTCTGCTTGTCTGCCTCTCGTGTTCACAAAGAGAAGAATTCTTGTGCTCACAGTGTGAGGTCGACTCAGTGTACTGTCGGCGAGCACACAACTCAATAGAGAGCAGATAGCTTCCTATTAAACCCGCACTGCTTGTTGTTAGACAGCTGGGCTTTAGTGCTCATCTGTGTTCTGAGGTTTTGTGTCTGAGTGATACTGTGTGTAAGGAGGATGAATTTGCTGTTTCTGCCTGTCGACATCTGGGTCACAACGTGCCAGTAGTTTTGGTATTCTTGTTTTTTTTTTTTTTTTGTTGTTGTTATTTTGTTTTTTTGTTGTTTCTTTTGTGCATGTAGGTCTCTGTGGGTGCATGTGTTTCTCCTGTTTGTGCTGTCAGGGAATGCAGGAGCTCACGCTGCATCTGTGAGTGATACCTCCAGCAGCAGCAGCAGCAGAAACAGTAGTAGCAGTATCCTACAGCGTCTCTTAAACAGGAGTGCATTATTTAGCAGGTACACAAATGCAGATAGCTCAGGGAGCAGTGCTTCATATAGTGTGCTTCCAGATAAACTCCTTTACAATGGCAGTGAGTGATGAATTTATGCAGACATTTATCCACACTGGCAATTGTAAAATATTTCCAAAGCTGTTTGTCAAGTGACTCCGCCAAAAAAAAAGGAATAACAGATAAACTCACATTGTACTGTATAGCAAATAATCTGTATGGAAGCCCTGAAGACAAAACAGTCATCTTACAGACAATCATCTTTGGGCCACACTGTTGGTGTAGTGGTTAACAGTTTTGTCTTTGCAGCAAGAAGACCCAGTTCCATGACCCGGCCAGAACAAGGGTCTTTCTGCATGTAGTCTGCATGTTCTCCCAGTGTGTACATGCTAATTTAGGGATTAGCCGCTTTGAACCCCGATTCAACCAAGGGCCTTTGTATTTGCTCTTCGTTTGCCCGTGGGTTCTCTCTGGGTTCTCTGTTTTTGTAACCTCCATGTGGAGGACAAAGCAGTGGAAAATGAATTCATGTTTGTTGTTGTAATACTCACCTTGTCCATAAGAGGCTAAAGTGCACCACCACTCCCCGTAAATAGGACTGTGTTCATATTTTTTCAAGAAATGATTTAGGTTTAGGTTTTGTATGAGTTGCGGACTCATAGTCAGTGCTGACTGCTGTGACTTGTGTTTGAAGTTTTCAGTGAGAGTGACCATGTCAGTTTACTGCTGGTACAGTGCATGGGAAAATCTTTTAATAGCAGCAATCTGCCATTAGGGCCCACATGGTTGGTGTAGTGCTTACTCTTGTCTTTGCAACAAGAAGATCTGGGTTCATGACCTGATCGGAACAAGGGCCTTTCTGCATGGAGTTTGCATGTTCTCCCTGTATGTTTGCATGGGTTTTATCCGGGTTCTCCAGCTTCCTCCCACAGTCCAAAAACATGCAGATTTGGGGATTAGGCAAATTGGACACTCTAAATTGCCCATAGGTGTGAAAGTGAGAGTGAATGGTTGTTTGTCTCTATGTGGCCCTGTGATGGACTGGCAACCTGTTCAGGGTGTACCCCGCTTCTCACCCTTTGTCAGCTGTTATTAAGCACCAGGACCACCCGAGACCCTCATGTGGAGGATAAAGTGGTAGAAGATGAGTGAGTGAGAACTGCCATTAGCATTAGCTGCAGACTATTATAGTCATAAACAAACTTGAGATATGGTTCATACACCTGTTCCAAGGCCAAATTCCAGCAATTTAAATGCTATTTTTTCATGCTTTTTTCAGCACCTTGTGGCTGTGGTAAATTAGTATGATTATATTTACAAGCAAGGTTCAGGCACAGTTTTCATGACTGACTTATTTTACTCCTCCATCTAACTATTCAGCCAATATGCTATTTATATGAAAGACATACAGCATTATTTTCCCCAAAATTCAAGCACATGAAATCTTGAAAACACATTCAAGCATTGAAAACACATTCAAGCATTTTCAAGAATTTCGAGCACCGTATGAAACCTGTTGATCAAGGCATCATCAGTGCCAACTCAACTTAATATAAGAAACAATATAAATAAAATGTATAAATTCTTCAAAAAATTCTTATACTCATTCATTCATTCATTAAAAAACTAATATATATTACAGTAACAGTAACAGCAGTGATCTTTAAGATTCAGGGATTTAAAAAAGCAAGAGTAAGTGGGAATTTTGATCACTTTCACTGGATATTTTATACATTTTAACTATCATTCTATATAAAAAGACCTACTCGTGTAATTAGTATTGCATTCTTTATGTCATTATGCAGAAGAATAGGCCCAGTCAGTGTATTTTTAATCACTGGATTATTATTAATATAGTTTTTATTATGTATGAGAGACATTTTCTTCAATTGGATGAAGGAAGTTAATCTATATGAACTTCTTTTATACTGCTTTTCTATTGTAGTTACTAACAGCAAAATGAAGTGGCATACAGGGGATAATATTGCCCTGTCCTCCTTTATATTGCAATAAAGGAGGAGAGTAAAGTGGTTTTTAATGAAGGACCTGAAGTTCTTTTAAAGTACACAAGTCGGGGGAGAATTGATGTTTCTCCTGCACCATAATACACCTCATATTGTCTTTGTTGCCTGCTCAATGAAAGGCGTTTTGAATAAGTTTGAAATAAATAAAGCCAATAAACACTGAGCCTGTTTAACACAGAGTACAGTCACTGTGCCAAACAGTCATAAACCTGCAAGACCAGAACAATCCACCGTCAATGATTGGGTGTAAGAAAGGAAATAACATAAAAGTAAATGAAAGTGTCACAAGGTGTCAGAATAAATGATGAAAAGAGGAAGACTTTTATTTTCATGACCAGGTAAATTCATAATCACCCGTGAGAAGAGTACACCAGTGCTCACAATCAATGGCAAGAAGAAAAATTTAACAGTGGAGTGTTTTTATTTTTCTTCCAGAAATCAGCACATTGATAAAAGAGGCCATTATCTGATATTGGCACAGATACACAGATGTAGTTGTGTGTTTTTGTTTTCCAATTAACACACTCCAGTGGGCTACAGCCCACTTGTTTTTGGAAAAGAAACTGCATCGAGGCCTTTGAACTGCATCGCTACATTGTTTTCCCCATAAATGCCAATTTTCATCAGTGTGATTAGGGTTATTTGTTTTCACCTGTTTGGCATAATAGTGAGTAGTATGTGTTAATTAGTAGTATTATGTATTAATACAGTATATGAGTTAACAACTCATATACTGTATTTGTCCTTTTAACTGCAAATGTTATTAATTTTATGAGTGAACCAAATCATACAGTAACACCTAAAGCTAACTGCATGAAGATGAGGGGAGAGTCTGTCATATCATAGCATTCACAATAATAGTGCTATACATTTTTATGTGTAAAAAAAAGAAAAGCCACATCATGACAAGCATGGCTAAAAGCCAAACCAGCTTTTTAGCCAATCCCGATGACACAATTTAAATTTGAAAAAGTGAGATAAAGTGGCAAACATAAGGTTTATTAGCTTATTAACTATGTTTACATGGACACAGGTAAACATACTAAAAGCCTGAAAATGAAAATATGTCATGTAAACATGCCAATCTGAAAACTTTGACACAGCCCATTCGGAATTTGTTTCAAAACGAAAGGACTGGTATATGCTGGTCGTCATTTGAATCAGTGTCCATATAGAGTTGAACCGATCATGACTTCCTGGTTTGGTGCTATCACATGTAAACATGACCCTTTTTCATTTTGTTAGGGCTGTATTTTCATTCCAAAAAAAAAGAATAATGAACAGACACAAACGTCACAGATGCAGAAGAGGAGGTAAATAAGACAGATAGTGGAGAGTGAACATATCGTTTTGGAGTTAAAAAAATTTGCACATGTAAGCAGAGCTAATGAAGAGGCTTAGGAACGCCCTTAATTTTGTTGGCGCTTATAAATGCTTTTGTCTGCATTCATAGATCAGTTTTATTTTAACTGTGTAAAGAATGACATTATTGAAAATGTCCCTGGAATGACATATTACATGTTTATATGTCCTTTTCCTACTTGGTATAGCATCTTCATGTTCCCCTTATAGCATATCCTTGATCTTAAACAGACAATAGCTAGTTTCCATTAAATGTATTGCAAAATTTAACAATGTTTTCAAAAACTTTGGTGGTGAACAAATAGTGGGTGTTAGTTTAAGAGGATTAACAGATATAAGTTGTAATGTCTTCATCTTATTGTAGTAATATTTGCCTCTTGCACAATAAGATGAGAAATATTCCTCATCAGTCCTCAGATTCCGGTTCATCGTTTCAGCAATTTCTCTACCACAGTGAAATGTGAGAGCCAGACTGACATTTCACTCCTGTGATTTCTAAGCATGATCTTTTTTTTTTGAGTTCTCAGTTTCTCCCCTTCAGGTTTTTGACCATATACAAAAGAACAGGCAGTACGATGGCCCTGAAGTGCAAATCACCACCACATTAACTTAATAACATTAAGTTGAAAACACAACATTAATTGAGAAAACACAATAACAAAAGTAGAAAACACATACACAAATGCAAAAAACACAAAAGCAGAAACCTGTGATGATACTGTTCAAGCGAACCCAAAAATAAGCAGAAGTTGAGTCACAGGATCAAAAGGAACAACATGGTTTATTTGCACAAAAAGAATTAAAAATCAAGCCAACAGAAGCGTGTTTGGAGGTTCTGCCCGGCAGACCAGCCAGCCCCACAACACCACACTCCAAAGGAAACAAAAGAGTTAATAAAATAAAGGACAGGAAACTGGACCCTGACAAAATCAAAATGAAAAAAGCAAAAAACAAAATGACAAAAGTAGAAAACTCAACAGCAGAAAACAAAATGACAAAAGCAAAAAACAAAAACACAGAAAACGAAAGGAAATTAACTCAAAATGGAAAAGGTAGGTAGCATGCTGTCAATGAGGATCATCGCTGATTAGATGGACACACTGTCCGTCTTCTAATACTAGGAGGCAAACCGCAGTTCCATCATAAACATGACCAGTACTGATGATTCAACTTTGGCAATTATCAAAGATTATTTTGATGTAGGTCACACTTATGAAGTGATACTCTGTATTGTGTTCCACCTGTGTCTCATTGTAGTCAGTGTCTCGTCCTTGTTCCAGTGTTTTTTCCTAGTGAGTGTTAGCCAGTAGTACATGTGGCTAACACTCTTGCCTCACAGCAAGATGGCTTATGGTTCTGTGCCACTCTGTGTGGAATTAGCATGTTCTCCCTGTGTGTGTGGGTTTTCTCTGTTGGCCCAGTGGACTGGTGACCTGTCCAGGGTATGATCCCACCTTTCGTTCTATCTCAGCTGGGACTGGCACCAGCAGCTTCACAACCCTCATGTGGAGATTAAAGCAGTTGACAATGAATAAATGTCTTTGACCAATGCCTGTTTTTTGACCTGCCTGCTGATTTTGGATTGTTTGCTAATTGGACAGTTTTTTTTTTATTCTGGAGTAAAATTACTGAAATGATTTCCAGCCTCAAGTCTTCCTATTGAGTCCTCCTGAGCCTGGCCGAAACCGTGTTTCATGACACAAAAGTTGTCTGGAATTACGTTGCTAATCAGCTTTACATGCTCCACAGCTCAGTTAATTAGCAAAGAATGTATTCACAACAACCTTTTATAACCAAGTGGAAATGAACAGGGTCAAGCTTCAGCAAGCAATTTGAAAGGTCTACTGCCAACACCAAGCAAGACCTGCCCCCTTGGGGTATGAAAATGTAAATGAAATCTTCATCCTCACAGGAAACAACCTTACTCCGTTTCCATATAATGTTTACTGGGATCAGTAAGCGGATGCTGGTTATTGCCCCCTTCAGACAAATAAACTACAGGCATTCACTCCATGAGCCGGAAAACTATTAAGAGGTGATGAGAGTAGTGTCTTAATCTTTCCTCAGAGCCAGCCAACATTTACTGTTGCTGTTTGTCCAGTACTGTCTTACTCATAATTTATAATCACTCACTTCCACACTCCACCCAACCCTTCCTCATGTATCTGAATGTAAACTGTGTCCTCAACCCATTAGCCTTTATTTATCCCCCGAGGCTCCATCTACACCTCTCCTTCAGATGTGGATCTGTCACACTAGTGGATAAATTATGACTACCTGCGATGCTTCCTTGTCAGGTTCATTTCAAAGGTGTCACATCAGTTTATGCATCCAATGTGAAGATCTAAGACCTTATTCATGCCGTGTACGGTGTTGAAACTCTGACTTAAAGCTGTGGTATGTAACCTTTTAATGCAGTCTACTACATTCAATCATTTGACAAATGAGTTCACACAATGCAGATCATCCATAACTCTGTGATTCTCTCAGTAAGCAGTGTTTTGTTTTCATGTCACCTCGCAACATTGTCACACTGAGAGACAGCCTTATATAGCAGCACCAAGAAGCACCCACAAGAATTATCAATAATGTTTTCTACTGCTAAAATAATCCTAGACATTCACTGTGGCTGTCCAATCGTATTTTAATCATGATCACGATTTTGTTGTCTAACAGACATTACTGTCCGATAATGAAAATGTGTGCTTCATCAACAGAATGCAATTCCTGACTAGCTGCCTGAATTGGTGCCTCCCTGACACAATCAAAGCTGCTGCTTTTCCCTTTACCATGCAGCTCCTGGTTTTATGCTACGTTAAAAGACAGATTTACAACACATGAGACACAATTCCACTTTTTTTCTGTGTGTATGTGTGAGTGGGATGGGGGGAGACAAATGTGGGTAATAGTCCATACTGTCTTAATGATAACTCAGAAGTCCACAGGGAGCGATAGAAGTTTGATGCTGGGCCTTTAATACTACTTTAAGACAAAGTGAATGATGGCAGAGTCTGTCATCAAGTCTGACCATTTAGTTTTGAATTTCTTCAGTAACAAGCTGGTGAAATCTGAAAATGAACAATTCTGAGTGTCCCTTAATAATTGTCACAGTATGGATTACTCCATACTGTGATGTATTGTAGTTAGCAGTGACAGCAGCCAGAAGCATCATGGCTGGATTACATGTACTTGTCACTGCCCCTGGATCATCCAGACACCTTTTGTTGGACTTTTTATTCATCTATTTTGTTTACATGTTGCTTTTAGTTCTGTCTGGTTTTCTGTTCCTTGTTTCCTGTCTATTCTATATATATATATATATTTTTTTTTTTCATTTGTGTACCTTGTTTAGTTTGACTTCCTGTCCTGGCATCCTTGTTGATTCACTGCTCCACCCTAATGTGTCTCACCTGTGTTTGATTGTCTCTGTGCTCCCCAGTGTCTGTGTTGGTTCTTTCATTAGTTTGTTTTTCAGTCTGGTCTGTTTTTCAGTTTTGGATTTTCATGCGTTCCTGGTCTACTCCCTTCAAGGTTTTTTACTTTTTGCCTTATTGGTCTCTTCGTAAAATATTCTTTTAATTACTTTTTACAAACAGCATTTGGGCTCTCCGCACCGATTACAGTATTTTAATTTACAATTAGCAAATGTGGTGTCACTTATTGAACATAGTTGTAACCAAATAATTTGTAAAATATTGTAGTGTGGTGGGAGGGTAGGTGGGCGCCCATGCACTTTTTGAGTTGTTAAGCCTTAAGCTGTGTTCTAAAGTAACTAAAAGTTTGTGCGTTTGTGCAGGCAGTGGTGCAGTAGTCATTGTTGTACTGTTTTCATACTGGTTCAACTAGATTACTGCTACTTTAAGGGTAAGCGTGTATAGCTCCTTGAGTTAGAGTGTTCATGCAGTTAATGACCCTCGGGATTTTTCTTTGAATGTGTGTCTGGCTTATTGCTGTGAATGTCAAAATAAAAGGGCACTTTCTGTTTAAATTCAGTTTCTTCTACTCATAATTTGTGTTGGGAACAACAGTTCTTTTAGGTGTACTAGATCTTTTGAATCGGTTTATTAAGTATCTCCCACATGGGAGATAGAGGAAAGGATTTTTAACACAGCTTTTTCAAACATCCTAGTTTTATTTTTGGATGCCTCCATTATTTGACTTTGCACACAAAAATGAAATTATTCCACAAAAAAACCAAAAACTACCAGGGTTAAAATTATTAGCCCCCCGATGCTAATAGTCAATGGTTCCCCTTTTTGCTGGATAACAGTCTGCAGTTGTTTGTCGTAGCTTTCAACAAGACTCTGACATGTTTCCTGAGGAATCCCAGCCCATTCTTCTTTGGTAAATCTCTTAAGCTCCTCCAGATACGATGGCTTACTGGCATGGACCTTCGTCTTCAATTCACCCCAAAGATTCTCAATGAAATTTAAGTCAGGAGCCAAATATATTTTGGGTCATTGTTGGAAGACAAAGCATGACCCAGTTTTGCTGCTGACTGCTTCAGGTTTTCTTTCAAAATCCTCACATATTTTTCTTTCTTCATGATTCCTTCCACCTTGAAGAGATTCCCAGTTCCAGACTCACAGTGGGGAGACTGTTCTTTGGTTTATACACCTCTCCCTTCTTTCTTTAAACATAAGCAATGTCTCTATGGATAGAGAGCTCTAGTTTCATCTCATCTGACCAAAGGACATGCTTCGAGTTGTTGGAGATCAGCTCACTCAAGATGAAGCCAACATGCAATCATGGATGGAGGCCACATGACCCTTTGCTCATAGACAATAAAAGGGCAATGTGGGGGCCACAAAGGGCCATAAAACTCGGTCTCAAAATCCCTTATCTTTCACAGCGGTGTGTCAGTTTGGTCACTTTGTGACATGTGACCCCATGTGTCACCAACATTACAAAAGCCAGGTTTCCCCCCCCCCACCACTTCCAGTTCACGTTTTCTCCTCTGGCCCTGCTGTGAGGAGGACAGCAATTCCTCCTGCAAGGAGAAGATCAACTTCTTCTCTCCTCAGTCCTCCTGAGTGAAGGAAGGACACAGACACCAGCTCTTCAACTGAAGGTCCTTCAGTACAGAGCTAAACAAACTCCCAGCAGCAAGAGAACTCTCACTGCTGATCTCTAAACAGCCTCTTCTCCCCTCATCAGAGGCTGCGACACAAGAGGCTGCCTAGGGATCAACCAATGATCCAGAGCCAAGTTAGCTCCAACTGCTAACTTTGTGAGGAGGAACCTGAGCAACAGACACCAGAAACACAGTCAACCAACTACAGTTTTCTGGATCAACGGACAGGACCTCAAAAGGATTTTTCTTGCAACTTTCGAGGACTTGGTAACATAACTGGGCCTAGCATGGTATAACACCAATTGGCAAGCATAGACTGCTAAACCTTGTGAAATATTGTATTTTGCATATGTGTTGTTGTTCTGTCTAGATTTAGGTTGATATGATGTTAGTGATGTCCATGCTTCCTAGCTTTCAGTTGTAGATGTGCATGCAACTAACCTTTCATCTAACCTGGCACCTCATCCTACAAAGTGGCCTTAACAAAGAAACACAGCAGCCATGCGGTCAAGAAGCGGCCATCTTTGTCAACCACCACCTTGATTTGTAGTCTCTCTGGGAATATATGGGAATCCAGCCAGCATGTCCATTTGGGCCCCATAAGGGTTATATTCAGTCTGACAATATGGGTCCCAAGAGGGTTTGTTCACATGGGAAGCCCATGTTACTGAGCATGGCCTTGAAATGGACATATTACACATGTTCCACATGGTTCCAGTAACATGTGGCCAAATCTGCTTGGGACCCATATTGTCAGATGGAAAATTACCCATATAGGCCCCACATCGACATGCTGGCTGGGAAGTGGCCAAATGGGAATGAATAGAAAACTCACATAACTTTAACATAGCTAAAAAATTACAAGTATTTAAAAGTATTTAAAATATCTACAAAGACAATGTTTAGCGGTTTAGCTTAGAAAGTTTGACTACACAGCCAGCCATTTCCGTGAGGCTGACACTGTGTGTCACTGCTTTGCTTCATTAGGCTCAGGTCTAACTTGTTTTTCAGATTCAGATTCAGTCTAGAAACTAAAACTACAGCGAGAGTTGCCAGTTTTATGTGCTCATGCTGGTAGAATGTCAACATCATTATCAACCGATGTTTTCGCTCTATTTTAGGTGGGAACCCGAAAATAAGGCAAGACACCTAAGCTTAAAAATAGATCTTACCTGTGTTACATCTTACTCCGATTTGTTAACATGGGTCCCAAAATGAAAACACAGTCGTGACGCATTCATTTTTCATCAGGCTGAAGCTAACTTTTGGCTCCGACTTTATATTGAACCGGGTCTTATGAAAGTGGCGTCTAACAAGACAAAGACAGCATTTCCCAAAATGCTCATTTTCCACAAAGCAAACTGTGGCTAATACAAAAAAAAATTAGATTAAGAAAAAGTGATAGTCTTGCTGTCTTTTTTTCTAAATTTCTCTTCTTGTAACCATGTTGTTTACAGTGTTTACAGTGTTTACATTAGAGGATAGCTATAGAAATATATGAACAGCTTCATGTGGGTTTGCATGGTCTTTTTTGCACTCATGAATGTTCTGTCCTTGATTAGCGCGCAGCCGTGCCCAGTTGTTTGTGTCTTCTTTTGACTGCATTGATAAATGTGTACATTCATAGCAGAGTAATCACAGTCCAGATGAGGTAAATCAGACACAGGTAGTGAGAGTGTTTCAGGAAGTAAACATGGCAGATTTAATAGGCAGCTGATCAAAAAGAGATGCTCCTCTTTCACTTCTCCATTCCGACCTTCAAAATATAGTACATCAGTTCCCATGGGATACCTGACTGATGGCCCTGTTATTGTTGGACTAGCAAGTATAAATTGTTTGCTTAGCATCTATATCTAATGCATTTGAGCTTGTTGTGTGTCAGGTCGTCTTTTTGAAGTTGTCTCCTTCTCTGTTTATGTTCATAGATCAAGTCATTCAGACAATGTGCATACAATGAGCAATATCTTATATCGGCTGTGTTGAAAACACAAGATACAAAAATTAAACCTCTATTGTTCTTTTGTGATTTTTTTGTGTGTTTTTCTTGAAAAACACATGTATTTGTATACATATTTGTATAAGATGCTATGACATAGGCTACAGTACCTGGTCTGAATAGGCGGTCTGATGGTCTCAGCTATTATACTACTGAAAGCTGGGTAGTTGGTCAAAGTTTTAAATATTTGGTTATTCTGGGTTTTACTGACAATATTTACTTGTGTATTTTTCACTTTTGACATTATTGTTCTTCATCTCTGATCCTGTTTTTTTTTCATCGTTCTTGAGTGGATGTATGTAAATGTGTATGTAGCCAGTGGATGCCCTTTGGGGATGAATAAGCTTTTCTGTATCCAAATCTGTACCAACTGTAGGGGGACCCTGAGAGACAAATCTTATATCCTACATGTCTCAACCTGTGAGCCAGCAATCAATGATGTAATTTCTGGGGAGCATTTGTACATAACTTGAGGTTTTATATCACTAACATCTTTTAATCTAATTTCTAACAACTATTACTTTAAATTGCATAAATAAATTAAATACTGTTTCTCTAATACATCCTCTCTACACATCTTTATTGTGCCATTCCGTTACTCCCTAATGGTGCTGGCATCCTGGTCCTGCATCTGATATATCCAAACTGTATGTCCTTTTTGTTGTTCAGGGTTGACTAAAGTGCTTTACAAAGTATAAGGTATAACAACAAGGCAGAAAACATAAAATATTAAAAGTAAAATAATAAAAGTAAAACTGTAAAATGATAAAATGTTAACATGTAGTTAGATACATCCAGGTAGAATATTATCATCCTTAAGTGAAGCCCATGGAGAAGAAGTTTATTTAAAATGTTCAATAGTGTGGGCAGATTTTATTTCAGTGGGTAAGTCATTCCATAATTTGGTGGCAGCTACAAAAAAAGGCATGATCATTTCATTTTTGGCCAGATATTAAGCATATACAATGTAAAAGCAACCTGTTATTTCACCTCAGAGCTCAGGTGTGAAGATGGAGGATCTCAGCTTTAAAAACTAAAACTAACATTTTAAAATCAATCCTAAAAGTAGCAGAAAGCCAGTGGAGTGAGAACAACACAGATGTAAAGTGGCCTGCTAAACTTCAGCAATCTGGACTAGCTGGAGTGTGGAGTTGTGTTAGTATGGACAAACTTCCATTTGATATACATTTACTCAAGTAGTATTCTAATAGGTTACTTTGGCTTTTACCAATGTTATTTTCCAGTGAGGTACTAAAAATAAAATACTGTATTTTCAAAATACTAAGAATACTTTCCCACTCTGAGGCAGATTTTAGCCACTCTTTTCTAGCCTTTTTCCTCTACATACACAGACTGACTATGCCTGAGGACAATGTTGGAGAGTAATAGACATGTTCCATAATAAGTTAACAGATTAAACATACTAACCTTCCCTGTTAAATCCCATTATATCCCTTTTCCTTTATAAAATGTTGGTCAATAACTGAGGTTCAAATAATATTAAGTCATTTAGTTACTTTCCAAAAATGTAGTCAGATCATGCTACTCTAATGGTGTGTTTCGTTAGTTGAATAATTTAGTCTACAGCTGAAACATTCATTGGTGTGTGAACAGCCTCTATTAATGTAAATACAACATTAAATTTATATTAAAATCCAACACAACTATTTCCTAATCAATTAAGCTACATAGAAGCTAATAGTTATGACCCGATGAATTAGTTCAAAGTCCTTGTCAAGTTGTTCCCACCATAGCACTTTCTTAAGGATTGAGAACATACACATTGCATACACATTCATAGGATCAATTGTTATAACTCCAGTGACTAAATGGTGAACAATAAAAGCATTTTTTTTAAAAGGCAACGTCAAGTTGAATGTTTCTGGGCAAATTAAAGTAGGCATCCCAGGGTTAGCGAGCTGTCCACTCTGGGTCGTCCAGGATTTTCTTTTACAGTATTAAAAAAAAACAACAACATAACATTGAAATATATTGATAGAAAATATGTCATCATCTCAATAAAATACATATTTCACAGTAATATTTTGTATTTGAAATATTTATTTCAAATACATATGACAGATATGGGAATGGGAAATGATATATGTGTGTGTTTTCAGCAGTACTCCAAAGATAGGGAGACAATAGAGTGCCAGGTTGATGTTTACATATACTTTCTATAGCGGTAATGGGGCTGTGCAGTTGATGGTAAGTGGACTGATAGCCCAATGAAAAATGAAACATACTGTATGTTGACAGCAGTTACAGATACGCCTAATGTTGTTTTTAACCAAGAAATGATTTTTAGCACACTGTAAAAAAAAAAAAAAAAAACATAATATAAACTGGCAACAGAAAGTTTGCATTCATTGTCATTTTTTTCTGGCAGAGACTGAAGACAAAAACAGATCCACATAAAGGCTGGAGAAACAAGAAGAGAAAAGCAAAAAGAAAAAAAAAAAATCCCTGACACACAAAATAACAGCCTGCCCACACAGAGAATACAATCCACAGCTGACAGGACAGGCAGAGACAGCATAATGACTACTGCTGCTAATGCAAGCACTGCGCTGCACTCCAACAACAATACAGCAATTTCATTACCCAGACACAATCTGCCAGGAGGATATTGAGTTATGCAGGCCAAAAATATTAGTGACGGTGAAAGATTGAAAATTGATTGTTTTATTTACGGCAGCCCAGATCAAAAATGAGGCAAAGGTGTGAAGTAACAAAAGCAGATGGGTAAACATTGATTCATGATTTCAGATTATTGCACCCAGTTGTGGTTTCCATGCATAACATCAGAACAACAGCGAAGCTTAAACTGCATCCTCTCTGCCACCCTTCACAGTATCTCCTCTCGCTCTTTTCTTAGGTTGGAATAAACGAGTGGATTATGAGCCTGGGACAGGAAGTAAGCAGCTGTTTCCCAAGATGCACCTGGAGACCTGTGGTGGGCCGCTCTCGTCAGTGAGGACTACAGTGGAGCTGCAGACCAATCACATTGGGAAGGGCTGTGACCGAGAAACCTACTCTGAGAAATCTCTACAGAAACTCTGTGGTTAGTTTTTAAAAAAGAAAAGAAAAGAGGAAAAAAAAATCTGTGGAATCTGTGCCTCCTTAAGTTTGATATCTTAAGAATATGTTTGCTGCTTTATCTCACTGTTGGACAGCCTTTTGTGACTGGAGAATGGTTTGTCCTTCACCAAAGTCCATGAAAAAGTCATGGTCATTTAGCTCATGGTGATAGAGCACCTTCTGGTCACCAAAGTCACCCAATAGCACATTTGAGCTGACTCAATAACTCCTGTGTGCTGTGGTGTAAATTTCTCTATGGTTCAGGAGAGGGAGTGGTTTATAAAGTGACACATTTCCAGTCAGCCAAGGCTGTCAACACGATAAAGTGGCAGTCATACCGTATACTTAAGATGTTGTGCACTTAAACAGGCATAGTTTATATTTTTCGTTATTTGTTAAGAGACTAAAATTTGTTTCTTTTTATTTTAGTCATGTTTTCAGTGGCAGGTAGCCTCCATGTTTCAGACCAGAGGCAACACTGAATGCATGTGTAGCTACTGTGTCTGTATAATAGAACCATTCAGTTACCATTCAAGCATAAATGGTAACAGGTTAGAGCAGCAACATTGGCCACACGGGACATGTGTCTCTGCATCAGGGCCATGCATATTTAAAGTGGGCAACGGTGGAACCGTGGTAGAGTGAGGCATCTTTCAACTGACTGGTTAGGGGTTCACGTCCCAGCTCTGCTTGTCTAGTTGGTAATGTGTCCTTGAGCAAGACATTTAACCCCATGTTGCTCCTGTGCCAGCAATGTGTGAGTAAGTATGAAAGATATGTGATGTAAAATGCCCATTACATAGATGTGCTCTAAGAATGTGTGAGTGAATGGGTGAATGAAAAAAAAAAACTAATGTGAATCAGCTTCAAGTGGTCATCAAGACTAGAAATGTGCTATATACACTTGCAATCAAAATTATTCAATCTCCCTTGAAAATTAGGTTTATTTGCAAAATGTATAAACTAGCAGCTGTTTGCAATAAACTGATCAAGAATAATTTAAATAGCTCAACATAACTAATATTACAAGTGGTTTCTCCAAATTCAACACAAAATGCCACTTTTACTGTACCCTAACCCTAACCCTACTGCAATCGGAAAATTATTCAACCCTTTCATGACAAGCATCTTTAGCACTTAGTAGATCACCCTTTGCTGATATGACTTGCTGCAAACGTGATGCATAGCCAGACACCAGCTTCTGGCAGCGTTCCTGAGGAATCTTAGTCCATGTGTGTGTGTGCTGCAACTGCCTTTTTCAAATCCCACCAGAGATTTTCAAAGGGTTTCAAGTCAGACTGCTGTTATTGCCACTTTAGTTTCCAGGACTTCTTCTGAAACCAAGCCTTGGTGGAATTTAAAGTATTCTTGGGATCATTGTCCTGTTGAAAGGTCCAATGACACCCAAGCTTCAGCTTCCTCACAGACAGCATTGTCATGATCGGTCTCCTCATCAGGACCTGCCTTTATAGACCTGGTTTTCCTGCTGCCTCCTTGTCAGCGCGTCATGTTTGCAGTGTTGGGTAACTCACGTCACATTCGAATCAGCTCTAGTTCTAGTTCCTCTTTTTTTGTAGTTGTACTCTTTACTACCGTTCTGATCCCTCGTTTCCTTTTTCTCCCTAGACACCCGTTGTTTCCTGAGCTCAGCCTAATCAGCCGGCCAGCCTCTGCGTTTTGTGTTTTCTATTGACTGGTTTCCTTAGTTTTTTGTGTGTCAATAAATCCTTTTAGTTTTATTCTCTAGTCCCTGCCTTTTTTGGGTCCACCTTTAGTTCTCCCTTTTTTACGATTCTCACGAATCGTCACAAGCATGATATTTTCTCCCAGGATTTCCTGAAGCTTGATTGAATCCATCTTGCCCTCAACATGCTGTAGGTTTCCAGTGCCAGAAGAAACAAAGCAGCCCCAGAACATCACTGAGCCACTGCCATACTTCACTGTAGGCAGAGTGTTCTTCTTCCTCCTCCAAATACCACTGATCTCTTTGTCTTATTTTTATAGCTTTGAGCAAATTGGAGCTGACTTTTCTTGTGCTTTTGGGTCAGTACTGATGTACGTGGAGTTCAGACATGGAGTCCTTCAGAGTTTAGTATGTATTTTACTGTAGAAACTGAAACCTCAGTGTCTGCTGCCACCAAGTCCTGCTGCAGGTTTTTGACCACCTGCCTCCTCAGGACACTGGTAGCAGGTGTTGATAGCTTCCTCTTTCTGCCACATCCAGGTAGAGTAGCCACTGTTCCTTTAACTTTAAACATGTGAACTATGCTTCTAACTGTATCTCTAGCACATTCAGTGTTTTTTGCTATCTTTCATTGTTTGTGCAAGGCAATGATATCTTCTCTAAACCTTTTGGACAATTCTCTTGACTTAGCCATACTTCTAACATGCAATCAAAGGTCACTGTCAACAATCCAGGTAAGTGAGGTGATCTATCTCAAACACACCTGAAACAGCTAATGGAAATACCTTGAGGCAACATGTGATTTACAAATGTGTGCTCTAATGAGGATATCTATGACGATATCTATGAGGATATCTATACAGGGGGTTGAATAATTCTGAAACTGCAGTAGTCACTGAAAGTAGGATTTAGTGTTGAATTTGAATAAAATCCTTGTAATATGTAATATATATATATATGTATATATGTATATATATATACACATATATAGCCCTGACTTTGCCTCAGTACCTCATACATACAACTCCATGTGTGACCAGACTGACAAACATTGCAGATCTACAGTGCACGTGGCAGTATCACCTGAGAGCTGGAGCAGTGTCTGTTTGTATAGCAGTGAATATGTAGAACAAACCGATGGGAGATCAAAAGTGACCTCTGACTGTGGCAGCAAACTTAAATGTAGCGCACTGAATTAAAAGCAAGCTGGAGCTGTGAGCATCTGTTGAATGTATGGTCTGAGTACCAGGGTCAGACTGAACCTGAGACTCTGCTTACTGTCTTTTTTTTCAAACCATCTAAAAAGTCTGTGTAGCTGCCCCATCTCTGTTTGTGTCTCTTGTTAAACCTCTGTGCAAAACAAGAGGAACCAGGATTGCTTAAAGCTGCATCACTAATGATGTGACAGAGCGAGGGCATTAGCCTCCCCAGATGCGTTCACACTTCCTCCTTGGTGACTGATGAGCAGCCGAGGGGCCGTGTCGGTGCTCAGAGCGCCAGCAAAGCAGCTGAACTTCCCAGTTCCAATCTGCAATGTGTCACCAGCAGGGGGGCTGGAGTCATCATCTTTGACTAACGGCCAAATCCCAGCTCATCTGAATGCATAACATCCCCTCCCTGTCTGCCCTCATTCGCAGTCCATGCATGGTTTACCACTAAAGAGTCCTTTTCAGGTAGCTCATAATCATTATCTGATTGCCAACAAAATAAATTGTAATTGCTTTTTTAAAGCACAGTCAATTTGAGATAATGTACAAAGACACTGTGCCAAGAAAAGGCTGCACATGCTTCTTGGAGAGGTTGATGTGTATTTATTTACTGAGGGAATCTAATTACTGGAGTCACTGTGGCGTGAGTAACAGGTGGAAAAAAATGCTTTAAGGATGAGGGACAATATTAACTAATGTTTTAATGTTGTAGAAGAAATGAAGAGATTCACGCTGCAGTTGTTTGCCTGGACAAGGAAGACGTGTCGGATACTGACGTGCCCATTTCTTTTTTCTTTTTTCTTTTTTTGGAACATCCTGTTTTTGTGAATTGTTTTGATTTATCGGCACCTGTAAGCTGCTCTAAATGATTTATAAACTTGGTTTTAAACACATGAAATGCATTTTTCACTTTCTCCGGGGGACAAAAGATAGATCGGCAAGGGCCTCTCAGACATATCGGGGAGCAAGGTGTGCAACACGTCAAAGATAACGTTTGTCAAGGTGACAGTTTGAAACTGGAGATCACTTAGGATGCAGTGTATTGAGGTTATTGTGTCAAAGGAATGATGGAGTTGCTTTTAGAAGATCAAAAAGGAGGAGGGGGATGTGAGGAGTCAGTGCAGGGCACCAATGATAAGTGAGCATACAACCAAGGTGTACACAAGTCACACCACATTCTGTTCTCACTGACTCCTCTTTCTATTGTCACAGGGCTCAGTTGATACATGCACTCTGAATATGTGTGCGGTGACTCACATCTCTTCCCTTTTGAAAGTCAGTTTCATTTGCCACCCTCTTCCTCTATCCATCTCAGCCCATTGATTACGTATTAAGCCCTGTCATCTGCTTGAATCATATGTAATCATAGTCAAGGTTAAGCCAATATACACTGCATATCTGCAATGATTGTTATTGACACATCTTCTGTTTGTGACTACAGGAGCCTCCTCTGGCAGCACTGACCTTCTCCCTGCCCCCACTGCTGCCACCAACTGGACGGCGTCGCTGGTGACCGACAGCGGGAGGGACAGTGACTTAATCTTCAGGTTCGATGGTCGTCAGGCAGCAAAAATCCCAGACTGGGTGGTTCCCCTAAATCTGACAGACCAGTTCACCATAGCCACATGGATGAAGCACGGGCCCAGTCCTGGACTCAGAGCTGAGAAGGAGACGCTGCTCTGTAACTCTGACAAGACTGGTGAGTGTGAGCCTGAAGGGAGTCGATGTGCACATTGACTTGCTTTTCAACAAATCCCATCACAAGACCAGAACGAACAATTGCATCCACTGAACTTGTCTGTGCAGCTTTTTCATCTCTACTGTTTTTTTTAAATGTAGTTGTGTTGTCCATAGAGAAAAAAAACAGTCCATAGAGAAAATCAATTATTTTACATTTGTAAGTTCAAATTTAGTGATTTCAGTGAAATAATTCATTGAGATTTACATACGTGACACAAACTTACAAGGCAGCAGTAGATCAGCTGCTTCTTTGTCCCAGTGTTGTAGAATTTTCCAACTCCCCAGCAAAGTCTGACTCCCCATCACATATACGGATGAAGAACACAAGGATACATCTGTGCAGCTTGTGCTGTTTAAATTTGATAAGCAGTCGAAATCCAGATTGGTCAGCAGAGTGAATTTGTTGTGTGACACAGCTTGCATTTTCAATATAATAGGGTAATAATGGAAAAAAAGACACTCAAATGTGACTCCCCTTAGCGTCTCCCCTGTTGTCACTTGTGACGAATCGGATCAAGACATGGCTGCAAAAAAATTACTTTGTGTTCCACTGAGAACAGATTAAGAGGAGACTTCAATTGCATTTGGTGAAAGAAGTGAAACCAAACAAAGTGAAAAGAAACCCCAGGAAAATCACCTTCCTTTTCTGATTTAATATTCTTTCCTCGTTCATTTTCCAGCAACAAACCAATGATAATAATCAAAATATTTGAAGAGAAGTGGAGATGGTGAGTAGCATTTAAAGTGCCATCTGTGTGGTCCCACAGAGGGGAGTCAGATTGTCAGTAGTCGTAAAACACCGGCAACCTAAAAAGGCATTGTAAATTTCATTAGGCATAGATTTTATTAGGTGAGCCTTGTGCTATGTGGCTGAAATCAGTTTTTTCCTAGTGTCCCTGATGCAAGCCATGTTTTCAATGGGTTTTCAATGCCTACCTTGTTCTGTGCACAACTCAGGCAGTGCTGACGACAACAGTATTTGTCAGTTCCTACAGTACAGTACAACCACACTTCAAAAAACTAATCATTGACAGTGGCATTAATTCCATTGTATTTTGATTTTAGGTCACTCCCTGCTAACCAACCACCAGATGGTTCATTGAACCGTCTCATCAGATTACCTCGACAAAGTTTAGAGCTCTGTTATTTTCCAACAAAGTCAGTATTGTCACTGCAGCTTTGCCCAAAGCAGTTTGTTTTTAAAATTGTGGGAAACTAAAAGTTGACCCCTTCAAAATAATCCTGCTGTCACACTTCCCCGAGGCGCGATAAAGGTAGATGTCAGGTTGCCTTTACCTGACAGTGAGTGGGTGTTGTGATTGGTTCCCTGGTGCCAGCTCTTCCTCTCTTTCTCTCTGCCTCCCACAGAGATGAACCGTCATCACTACTCACTGTACGTCCATAACTGCCGCCTGGTGTTCCTGCTGAGGAGAGAATTCACCCAGGTGGACACATTCAGACCGGCTGAGTTCCACTGGAAGCTCGAGCAGGTACGATTCTACACCAGTTCGTGCTTGTAGATTTGAAACACAGGTTATGTTCCATAGTAATTTGATAATATATGTACATTAGCACTAAAACTCCTGGTATCTGGTGTAATGTTGGGGCTCATTGAGACCAGTGTTTCCCAAACCTTCTATAAGGGGATCCTCTTTTTTAAGGTGGTAAATTAAAGTAGCATGTATCACAGTATAAAGCATGACAAGATCACATTTGTCCATAATATTGCAGCTAATATACAGCCATATCTGCAAAACTTTCTATAACATAATATGTTGGGGAATTTGTTTGGGGAACCAAAATAATTTCCCACAACTCATCTGTGCGTAATGACCCAGTCTATGGTAAACACTGATGTGTTAGTGTATGACAGAGTGCAATTCCATTTAGGGCTTGGCTGCAATTAAAATCCTCCTTATCGCCAAAAGAGCTTAACCTTTAATTAACCTCAATTTAATTAGAGAACTCTCATACCAGTTTATTTAATAACTGTGGAGTTTTTAATTGCTTCTCAATTATACAGGTTATGGTTGTGAAGATGTTTAAGTTTATTACAGCCAGAGTTGTTTTTTTCCCCCTCATATGTACTATTTCTCTGACTGACACAACATGGACAGGTTTCTTGAGCAAATCAAATCTAAAACTCTGTGACAGGAAAAAAAAATGCAACAATGAGTCCTGGGAAGGGCGGTAGCTCATGTTTGTGTGTGTTTGTGTGTGTTTGATTGTGGTACTGAAACGATGTCAGTGCTGACTGTGTTGAGAAGCAGCTTGAGCCAAGGATGCTCCCCCTCACTGAAACCATGGCATGCATGGTGGAGATGCAGAAAAACAGACTGAAGCCACTTAGCAAAGGCTCAATAATGAAATCTACACAAGACACAAGTCAATAATATCTTAAGCATACAGTATATTTTCCATTTCCAAATATTTTTCTATTTTATCTCACTGTTGGGAAATTGAAGTTTAGAAACTGTTTATTCTGCTCCAAACAAAGTCCATGGAGCTCATGAGGTCAGCGAGCTGCTGGTGTGCTGATTAAATTATAATGAAATGAGCTAATAAACACTATTTACTATTATTAGGTTATTTTTTTCAGGAACTTCATTGTACAAAAAGGTTTTTCACCCGTGACACTAAAATGGATGATGTTTCAGAGTAGGTTTTGAGTGGAGCTTGTGTCCTATTCACGTGAGCCAAGCTTCCCTTTGCTCCCCATAACATGAATCATGATGTGAATGTATACAACATGAGTATGTGTATGTGTGTGTGTGTGACTGTGAGCATGAGGCAGCAGCTGTCCGTGGACCAAGGAGCCTGTCCTGAAGTCACACAGGTCACCTCAACTCACAGAGCCTCTCACTCAACAGTGACATTTGATTTAGGGCTTGAGACTCACAGCTGAGCCTGGACGACCTGATGCAGGGCACAGAGCTGATTGGATCAGACAGATCACTGGTCCCAATCGTAGGTGGAGCATGAAATGGATGAGGAATCAGATCTTTACCACTGTTAAGAACAATAGGGGACATGATGGGACACGCTGATTCCTCTCCAACAAAATGAAAGTAACATTAAAAACGGTCCTTTTAGAAAAAAAATACGCTGACTTTGTAAGCTGTGACGCTAATTATAATTCACGCAGAGCAGTGTGCAAAACTCTTGGGAAGGAGCTCCCTCTTTTAACAGCTGCTAACTCTCATTATCAGCAGTTAAAATGACAAACATCACCTGTAGCAGAGCGGCAATGAGCCTGAATTAAACCCATGGGTGATCTGGTTTAAGTGCTTCCTGTTACAGGGTCCATGGAGAGAGATCACTTTTCTCTTATCCACACAGTGATACTGTATGTCTTTACTCTTGATGATTAAATCACACCCTTTTCAGGATTTGCAGTTTAATTTCCCAGGTGATTTTTTTATTCATATCAGTATGAATAAGCTCACAAAGATAGTTTTGGACCTGGCCCTTCGTTATTTTTTTTTTTTTCCAAGAGGCTCATAAAGCATTGGAATCAAGGGCTTTTCCGGGAATTTTAAACCTGGGTGATGTCGCTAAAAGAGGGTGTTTCGATGGTTCCCCCTGTGGTGTTTTTCATCATGCAGGAATTGAAATAAAATGAGTTGGAGAAGGCGAGAGAGAAAAAACAAACAACTCATTTATAATGTTACTATTGTCTCTCTTTAACTTGACTGTGATCTACACCAGAAAAGGTGCACCAGTGGCAAAATAAAGCAGAGGAAAAATGTATTAATGTGTTCACTTACGTTCCCAATGATGCAGATCAGAGCCACAGCCAATAAAAAACTGTGTTCATGCCAGCATAGAAACACTGCTACTTTTACCATTAATAGCACTTCTTTTGTATGTGTTTCACATTACTGTTTAATTTGTAACAATAGACATGTTGTTATGTGGTTTATGCAAAATATCATGCAGAGCATTGTTATTATGACTGGTATTGCTAACAATAACTAGCCCGAGATACATTTGTGCCCCTAGTTTTCTTTAGCTTTTCCAGCTGGAACACTCCCAGTTACTGTGTAAATGGAACACAGCATAGATCCAGGAGTAAACATTAATCAAACACACTCTCACTGGTGAAAAATGCATTTAAACCTGGGATTAAATGAGTTTTTCAGCTAGTTGAATGGGGTATTAGGTTGCTGTGGAGATTTAGATGTTGTGGTGAGTGAAAAATAAGTTTTTCCTTACTCATTTTTTGGCATTTTTATGACAATATCTATAAAAACATGCATTGTTTTTCATAGTACACGCAGACAAATAAGTAAAGAAGAAAGTAGAAAATGTGCTTGTTGATGAAATGAGTGCTCCCCTGAAGTACTCCTTCATATTCTGTGAGTGAAGTCAATCTGTAAATTCAATACATTTTTTTCCTCTCAGAAGCATGTGGCTGTGTTAGGCCGCAGCATTTGCGCTCTACTTCAGCATTAATCCAGACTGTAAACATGCTTTTGTGGGCACTAAAGCTACAGATAGTGTCTGTAAAAACTTTATGGATAATTTGATGGTCCACTTGGCCTCTGATTGTTTCAGTAGGTCCAGAGCCAGTTCTGAATTCTGTGAGACCAAGGCAGAATATTATTTTGCTCCACTCTCCATCTAACTGACCCTTAAGTTAAACCATTAGTGACAGTCTTACACAAACCTACCTCCTATGCTTGCTTCATCTGCTCATCTAAAAATAAGTATACAGAACATTAACTAAAGATTTATATATCAGAGCCCCCCTCTACTCCTGGCATTAGAATGCTTTTTCTGTGATCAGATAGTGATTGGATGTTGTATTAACATGCGTCTCCAGTGTCCACATCAAGATCTGACTGCTATCTGATCATGGTCATCCACTCTTACGTCACCTCCCCATCTTCTTCTGCAAAAATTTCCAGCAGCATGCGTCACATTCTGTGTGTGGCCATATCAACAGTAACATCCGTCGTTGGCTGTATTTACAACTGTACTTACAAAAGGTCAGGTACTATCCAGTTGCAGTCTGATCACAGAAAACGCATTTTAATGCCAGGTGGAAAAGGGCCAGAAGCTTACAAGCAGACATAACTTCTACTGGGGCTTCAGCCTCCCCTCATTTTGATTTTAAAGGTCCACTATGAAAGAATTAAGACTCCCCACACTCCTTGCTTGTCCAGTGAAATCAGGGTACTATGGTGGCCTTTACACACCACAGTGTGTTGTTCTTTGTTTCACGTTGATGTTTCTGCTTTGAAATGCAATTAACGGGCCACAGTTAGTTGGTTACATAAAGTACATGTAACAGACTAAGCCAAATTATTTCTATTTTAAAAATATCATGCACAAAATAACACTTACTTACTTAATTTATGCTTATACGCCCAAAGTAATACTCACTGGGCCTTTAAAGGTGTAATATTAAGTAATTAAAAGAAAATTTAATTTGTTTTGTTAGAAAAACAAAAGTAAATGTAAGGTTTGTTCATAAAACATTGACTGTATGAAAATTCTTTTTTAATCTTGCTAGAATGAGGACGTGCAGAGTAAAGAACGAGCAGACTGATTTACATGGTGTTGTATCACAGAGGAACAAACTAAAAGAAAAGAAATGACTTTGAAGACTGAGAGGAGAATGCTGAATTTTAAATAATTAATAAATTCTGGTGTCAGAAATAGTCTCACATCTGTCATTAAAAGCTTTTCACAAGTGTGTATGACAGTACAATAATAATAACAACTTAAAAAATGGTAATACAGAGGGAAATGTGTCCCTTAATATTATGGGAAAACCTCATAATTTCCACAGAAAATAATGAGTTTTGAATTATACTCAAAATGGTTAATAAAACTTTTCCCTGCAGATATTAAGAGTTTGAGTTCTTTATTGCTTATTGAACTGTTAATTGTTCCATGTTGTTATTGGAGTTTATTTTTGCAGAGGATATAATTAAATAAACATTTAAAGGTAGGAGACAGTTCTCCTAAGTATACAAGGCTGTAAGTATACATGGCTGGGTGTTATGAATGTACTGTATACAATCATAAACATATGGGTCTCCTGAGGAAAAAGGTTGTCCTATTAGTCTATTGGACTTTAACCAGTTTGATCTGGTGAGCGACTGTTGAGTTGTTGCTCTAATTTTGGATGTGTGAGGGGAGCTTTTCAATATAAGCTCATTTTTGGATCAGACAGATCACTGATTCCAGTCGTAGGTGGAGCATGAAATGGGGGGGGGGTTCTACTATTCTAACTCATGTACTCATCATGTTTTTTTAGATAGGTAGATGGTAGAAGGAGGAAGGCAAATGACAGAGTTGAAGGAGGGTTGGCAGACAAGGCAGGAACTTGAGTGGAACTTCAAGGCCAAATTAAGGAGCCGTTTTTTCGAGGGGCCTGCTGAGTGAAGTGGCGACAGGAGCAGACAGTTACTGTATGCAGAGGACGATCCTGAAGCCCCCGACTTGGTGTTCAAGAGCACTTCACTGCAGATGCAAGGATCAGGTGAAGAGTGGCTAAGGAGTGAGGAATTAGGTAGTGCTGTGTTGATGAGCTGAGGGATGGCAGCAGGTATGCAAGCAATCAGGGAGAAGGAGGAGTTGTACACCCGTGGTGACACCCACGGTGTCACACACGCAAAGAGACAGACATGAAAAACATTTAAAACAAAAAGGTGAAATCTATAGCCCATGACACACAGACTCAAGATTATTCACCAACTTGGCAACTTAGGCTATCACCTTTCCAACCACACTGATCAAAAGCAGTTCATTTCCTATTAATTGAAAGTGAAATTCAAGATTTTTGGATGAATACCCCTTGGGGTGTATCACGTCATAAGTTTGTCCTCAACACAAATGGACACCCTAGAAAAACTAACAATACAACAGAACCCAGACCTCTGCCAAGGCTTAAACCCTTTGTCACCTGTGTTTGATATAACGGCACCTGAAATGTTCACATTTTGATCAAGTGGATTTAGAAAAGTTTCTGGATGTGTATAGAACTTTACAACAAAATTCATCCTGATCTGTTCAGATGTTGCTGACATATGCACATCTTAACTTGTTAAATGGGACTGAGCCATGTTAAATCATTATTAATATGAAATATATTATTCAAAGGGCCACATGGTTGGTGTAGTGGTTCGCACTTGGCAGCAAGAGGACCAGTTTTCGCAACGCTGTTGGAACAAGGACCTTTTTGCATGGAGTTTGCATGTTCTGCCCATGTGTGCATGGGTTTTCTCTGGGTTCTCTGGTTTCCACCACTGTCTGTCTCTACTGTATGTGGTCCTGCATTAGAATGGTGACCTGTCCAGGGTGTACCCCACCTTTCACCCTATAAAATGAGCAATCTCTTCTACTTAGGCAGGGGCTCCTCTCATCAGTAGGGGTGGGTGATATGATCTTAAAATATGATATTAAATAAAATAAAAGTGTTAGTTTTGATACAGTTCAGCTATGTATGAAGGAAAATTTAACTAAAACTATATGAAACTATAAATTGATACCTTGAATATGAGTGTAGTCACAATTGATATCAGTACCCACTTGAACATCACCTTGAAATGTCAAAATGGTGTGCGTCCGATGTTGAGGAACCAGGGCTGTTGAGAAGTGGGACACTGGAACAGCATACATACAGTATATGTATGTACACATAGAGTATAGAGAATAGGAATCTGATAAAATGCTATAATAATAATAACAACCAGTGAGAAGGGATATATGGAGAGGATGAAGGATGGAGAGGATGGGTTCCAACATCTAGAATAATCAAGAAGCAACTGCTTGCTTAGTGTTCTAATGTCAGTGTTCAAGAGGAACTCACCATTTCATTTAGACACTGACAATGTGATACAATGATGCTTTGGCAAAGGCGAGCCAGGATAACTGGTCACTGTCATCCCCACACTTTGACATTGGTGCCAACCCACAGTAACAACTAAGCCCATCAGAACAAAGAGAGTGAAACCAAGTTGAAATCCTGCAGGAACACAAACTTCTCCCAGACAGTGACAAAGCACCATCAGATGGTTGGCTAGGAGGAGCAATACCCTCCAGCAATACCCTCCATGGCAAAAAGGCTGGAGGCTAAAATCAAGGCAACAAAAAGAGAGGTAAGCCATTTATCCAAGGTACAGAGAGGTGTGATAAAGAAAGGGCTGTCCATACCTGAGGCACTATAGACTGTCAGGCTCACAGCCCTGGCTCCCCCTCCTGAAGAAGTGCATAGGCGAGGTAGTGGTGAGAAGAATAAACAGGATATTCTCCAGCAACCCATCCAAGGTCTATTCTCAGTGGGGTGGTACCAAGATGACAACATACCCACCAAAACTGAGCAATACTGGAAGAGCATATAGCAAAAAGAGGCACCAGCGCCCCTGCGACCCTCATGTGGAGGATAAAGCGGTAGAAAATGAGTGCGAGAGACATAACACCAGTGTTCAGTGGCTGGCAGACCTGAAAGCAGACCACTGCAATATCTCAGAACAGATATGCAAGAGAAAGTGTCCAGTCAGAAAGCAGGGCCTGCCATGATCCACATCTAGCTTAAGAAGCTGACTTCACTCCATGAACACCTGGCAGCACAGATGAACAATGCACTCCTGTTTGGGGACGCTTCCAAAATGGTCGACACACACATAACTGGATACTCCTCATCGTGCAGGACCTTGAGAAGGGAGCAGTAGGCCTTCCATCCTACTACCGGCCTTTAACCTGCCTCGGCACAACATGCAAGCTCATTTCAGGCATCATTCAGAATTAAGCGAATAAAAAAAAAATAATTAAAAAGTGGAAATAAAAAGATGTAAATTATAACAATAACTGAACCCAACTTAATGTAAAACATGGGAGCCATCCTAAACAAAACAGCATGTATGCAGTGGTGGACAACAACTTAAAATAACATTGCAACAGCAAACTGCCTTTCAAGTGACACCTGTGACAAAACACAAGTTAACCTGTCATTGGCTACAGCAGAAAAAAGTGAAGGTTCTGGAGTGACCATCTCGGTCTCCTGATCTCAATATTATTGAGCCACTTTGGGGCAATCAAATGTGCAGTTCATGCAAGACAGGAACTGGAGGCTTTTTGCCAAGAAGATTGCTCCTTTTTTTAAATCATAATGACAACAGAAAGTACCCAAATGTCCCTGATGAAAAGTTTACATAAGTCTGTAGTTTGTGGTAGCTGTGGATGAGGAATTTTATTTTTCTCAGATGGTAAAGCTGCTCAAACACAATTGTTTGATAATAAACAGCTTCACCCAACTACTAACCATGATCATCATTCATATTATCTGAAAAATGACTGAAAATATAGAACAAATTCTGCCATGGTAAGTAAACTTATGAGCACAACTGTAGCTCTGATTCTGTCATAAACTGCTAATATTAAATTAGTTACTAAATTGTCTGTTTACAGCGTTGGCCTGTTATTTGAGCTGGTCTTCTGTCCAGTCACAATGTGACCTTCTGTTGGAATAGAGCAGAATAGCACATGCATGTATCTCTGTCTCTTAGGGATTCACCAACATTGGTATCAGGTCCGATGCTCCCCTGTGTACTGGCATTTGGTACTACGTCAAGAGGTGGAGAAACACAAGTCATTTAAGAAAACATTACAGAACCAAGATGATGCACAGCAAATTAATAGAACTTATTCAAGTCTATCTGTTCCTATACTTATAAATCTATATAAAAATGTGGCGTTCATTATCTTCTAGGTTGTCTATCAAATCTGGATGAAAAAACCTGCTGTAAAAGCTGATATCTTGACTGATATTCAACTTATGATGTCAAACCCAAATGTTTTACAGCATAAATAAAGGAATAGTTCTCACTCTTCCAATACTTTTGGTATGATACAATACTTTACCATCTATGGAAATGTTAGAATTTTGTTCACACAGTGAGGCAACTAAAAATAAGTTTTTTTTTTTTTTTTTTTTTTTTATTGCTGTGATAGTATTCAGTACTAAGTATTGGCAAGAACTCAAATGCAATATATACAGTATACTGTATGTATACTTGGAACCAGCACAGGCATCTTTGTCTTGTCTTTTGTCATACACTTGTCCAAAATCATTAGAAATATACTTTACCATCTATGGAAATGTTCGATATTTAGGTCAATGTACAGCTTTGCCACGTGAATCTGGTACTGCGACTACAAGTTTTAGTGGTTAATAAAAAGATATTGTGTATGTGATGTGTTTTCTAGATTGTTTTCAATTTGGTGTGTGTTTTGTCCTCTATTAACTATAGGTGATATATATTTGTAAGGACTGCTGCAATGTGTAACTGTTACAGGCAGCACATATACATACATCTTGAAAACTAGTTGGAGAACTGTCTCCCTGAGCACTGCTTAAATCTCTTACTCTTTTTTTACACCCTCTTTCTCATCTTCTTCCCTCCTGTTGATAATTGTCTCTGGAACCCTGGGGGCATGAAAAGAAACTTTCATTAAGTCGCTATCTCCCCTTGCCTTGTCTCCACTTCCTCCTCATCTGCTACTTTGAAAACAAAATGAACTTTTATCTCCAAACTAGAAAACTCTCCCCACACTGGCTTCTCCCATAAGTGAGAGTTAATTTCTCATTCAGGCATTACAAGGATCTGTACAATGACTCCACATATTAGTTTTACTTGCTGAATAGAAAGGGTGAACTATTTTATAATAACAGATGCAGCAGTTAAAGGGAACATGGTTTTATGTGTCTAGAGCTATTGTGTTTGGTATGATTTATTATTTTGAAGCACACCTACGATATCTGTACAGGGAATGCATTTAAATGAAATGGTCTGTGTTGACTTCACTGAAGAGCTCTGTATTGAGATTGAACACTTCATTTAAATAGAAGATTTTTCAAGCAGCTCAAAGGAGGAGGCTGTCAGTCTGGGAACATGTTTTTTTTTTTTCTTTCTGCACCGGTTGCTTCTGAATGAACCTTTTCATGTGTCAGAACTACAGCATGGATAAAATTGGATCAGGTGGTGTTTTGAACCCATGCAGGTGTCCAGGTAATTTCAGCATCTGAAAGAATGACCCGCTCAGGTTGTGGTTTAATGCCTCCCGAATGCTTCTTTTTTGCAGATTTATCTGAGACTTTTTTAAACTTGTGTAAATCACCATTTCCACTGTTTTTTGTTTTTGTTTTTAAACGGAGCAGATGAAGAAGAAAACCACATGTTCACCTGGGTCTTGTGTTCTCACAAATGCAAATGAAAGCAGCATCTGATAAATTTGACCTGGGTGTGAATGCTGATTAAACACATTCCTGCTGGTAAATTCCATATAAATCCAGGCTTAAACAGGTATTAAATGCTAAGAAGGAGCTGTAACGCTTGCTCTGTTCTCCTAAGTTATCACATACATTAGACCATTATATTCCTAAAGGAAAGGAGATAATATTGCCCCATTACACATTTTGGAAAGAGAAGATAGATGGTTTGAAAAAAGAGTTAAGGAAGCCATCTGTGTCCAAATTGAGAAACCATACATCAGCAGAAGTGTAGGTCTGTGACAACATACAACTACAATGCTGTTCGTTCATCTTTTTCCCAGGAGAGTAAACAATTTGTTCCGTGTTCCATTTACATCGGATCTAGGAACTGGGAGTGACATGAAAAGAAAATGTATCTTGCGGTAGCCATTGTAAGCAATACCAGTCAAAGACAATGCTTTTCATCTGCGCGCAATTACAGTGTAGCAATTAAATGTATGTACAGAGTTTGTATGGTGGCAGCCTTGTTGGAATCCCACAATGGGCTTGATTAGGTGTCTTAGACTTTCCGAGTTGGAAAAAACTGCAACTGTAATCTAGCCTAATTCTAATTTAGCCTTTATCTCACTGTTAGACAGAATTTTGTAAACTACTTAATATCACTCACCAAAGTCCATAGAGGAAATCATCTTTACATAACAGGACACAGACACAGGAGTTGTTGGTCCACTTCTGCCTGCATCACTAAGTTCAGATTTGTTATTCTGGTATTTCTGAGTTTGAATTCCCTTATTTGGATTTAGCTCTGTGAAACAGCCTTGTTGCAGTGTGTCATTATAAGCAGTTGGGGGGAGATGTTTTGCTTGCCTAAGCCTCGGAATTATAAAAGATACAGTCTAATTTCTGGTTCATGTTAATGAATATTAGTTGCCAGTGGTGCTTCACTGCCTACGTGTGCTGCACAAAGAGAATAATAGAAATGTTGAGCGAACCGTTATCTGGATAGAATAAAGCCTGCTTTGTGTCCTCGTCTAATAGGGCACAAGGACTTTGGCAAGAGAAAATCAATGACAAGTCACCTCGAGCCTTTCAGCTGCAAAAAAGGACATGGAGGGGGAAAAAACACTGGGATAATTGAGACCTAAATGATATTTCCACCAGGACCTGAGACTGAATGTGGGTGTGACATCATTACTTTTTTTTTTCTTTTTTTAATCCAAGAGGCAATCAACTAAACACTCAGGGGGGCCTAATTTCACAGTGGACATCAGTGGAAAATAAGATATTTAATTACTTACTGTCAATGTTGGCACATAGTGTGTGACAGGTTTGGCCTGTGTGTTTTAAACAAAGTTAATCAATCAAAGAATTGAGGCAGCCATGGTGAGTTGTTATTTTCATTTTCTGGTCTGGTGTTATATAATACGCCATGTTTATTGTAAATCCTGTATGAAATCAGATGGAAAGTCTCTAATGCCCAGCAGTTGGAGGTTTGCACTTTTAATCTTGTTTTTCAGCTCTGCATCAAAGTAGAAACACTTTTGGAGATTTTACTCCATTATTGGATGTTTATAGGATGACTCGTAGTTGGGAAAATACACATTTTGCAACAGATTTTGTACTCCTACATCATGCTTAACATTTTTTAAACTGTAATAACACAATTTTGTAATTGCTAGCTGTGTAAAGCAGGCGACTTCTCACTTTCCACAGTAGCCACACAGAGTTGCTTAATTCATTAACCTATAGTTAAATGATTGAATTAACAGTCGTTAATCACTTAATCTTTAGCAATGAATGATAGAAATAGGACCTAAGTTATGTAAGCCTAATAAAAATGGGGCTGTTCTTAAAAAAAAAAAGCTGTTTATGTCACCCTGTTGTTAAAAGTCATGTTATTAGAGAAACTCTCTAATATTAAGGCGTTTCGCTTTGAGGGAGATTTTTGTTTCCTCACTGGCAGATGCACTTGTAAAGTAGGGGGTTAACAATTAGCACAGTGGAAGCAGCTGCTCTGTCCTCGCAAAACGCAAAAATCTATTGCAGCCAGTTACCTAGAATTTTTGAGTTTTCATAGACCCTTTTTTTTTACAGTGTGTCTGTTTCTATCAGAATTTGGAAATGGTAGTGGTTTTACCCTCATGTTCATCCCGTTTCAAGTGAGAAGTGGGAAACAAGGATGTATCTTGCACTAGCCATTGTTAGCAACACCAGTCGGTAACAGTGCACTACATAATATTTTGCACACAGACACACACACACACAGAAACAGCACTGTAGCATGTCTGCGGAAAACATGAGGCGGTCAAATGGACACTCGCCACATTTTATCTTTGTGATGTAAACCAACCCTGGTAAATTGCCATTATCTGTAGAAATCACATTAATTTTCTAAAAATATGTACAGAAATATCTAAAGACTGATGTGCACTTACTTTCATCCCCACACTGCAGATAGTCTGCCCCACTGTGAGTAAGGAAGAAAGCCAAACGCTCCTTCTATGTTTGAATATTTTACATTTACTTTCAAAGCTTTTAACTCCCTTTATTATGTCCGCATGGTTTAGAAGCAAACAAAAGACTCATGCACTCACATTCATCGTACACATCAAGGATCACAGTCATGACAATAAAAATGGAGAGAAGGTGTTTTTTTTTTGTTTTTTTTGCTTTGCTCATCAATTGTCATCTCCTCCACCTACATATCCCTTCTATATGCTGAGCATCTGACACATTCAAATTGCTTATGTGCTTCTGCAGACTATACCATCATCAGAAACTCCTTGTTTGGAATGTTAAGGGACTGTTTCACCTGAGGAGTGAATGAAATTATACTGATCCAAGCTAGTCCCAATGTTCTGAGGGGGCTGCGTATAGTTTTTTTTTTTTTTTTCACAGGCAGAGAGCAAGAATTGATTTGATGGGACAGGTTGGCTGTCACCGATATGAGGAGCGCGGATTTTAGGAGCACGCAGTACCATGGCATTAATGACAGCACATGCAGTCGTCTCCCATTATGGCCCCATATTCACGTGCAAATAAAGCTGGTGTTGTTTTGATTCATAAGCACAGCACTGTGAGGTTGAGAGAAGTTAACAGAAAGTGATTACATATTTTAGAATTAAAAGTCAAAATGTATATTGTTTGTTTTCTTCATCCTCTTTATCTTCAGCATCAAACACCAGTGATGTCTTACTTAAGAAAGAAAAGGTTTTTTCCCTCAATCTTTCCCTCATGTGTGCGCTCAACAATGAACAAAGAAAGAAAACAACCAAAAAAACAGTATGGAACTGTTTTCCATTTTTGAGACTAATCCAGAAGTGTTGCTATTTGACTCTCTCTCTCTCTCTCTCTCTCTCGCTCGCTCCTCATGGGAGGATGTGTGTTGAATGATAGATGACTGTTACTAAAGAGCCTGCTAAATTTAGAGCTCTGCTGCACCACCGCACCCCAAAGAGCATGACACGCACACATACACACACAGTCTGGTTCGCATGACTTCAGAGGACATGACATTGATTTACATTAAGACTTACTCTAACTTTAACCATAACTACTACTGGCCTAACCATAACATCATCCGAAACATACAACATGCCTTCACCGTAAATGTAATAATTTACCTGATGGGGAGTTGATTTTTGAAGACAAGTCCCCATAATGTGACTGTAGATGTAGGTCCCCACAACATGAGTAATACCTGGAACACAAACAGAGATCATCAATGTCTTTATATATTAGTGACGATACATTATAAACATAAGGCATTCCCTAGTCCCTTAGCCTAACTTTAACCATCACAGCTAAGTGCCTAACTCCAACTCTGACCCTAATCTAATCCCAATTCTAGCCGAAAAGCAGGTCTTAACCCTGAACAATGTTTGTACATTAGGTGGATCTCACAAAGATATTAGATAATGTCCACACACACACACGCACACACATAATGGGACAGAGCTAGACACTAACACAGATATTCAATTTTTGGAAATGGAAATACAATTTGAAAACTTAAAAAATTAAAAAAAAATTAAAAAGAAACACCCACTGTCAGGACCACTGCAGTGTTTTAAAACACTGACGCCTTCATTTGTGTTTGACAAAGCCCAGGGCTTCATTTTAGTGTGGACATTCACTTCCTGATTTTTTTTCTTTCTGGCCATATCTTGACAATGATGTGAAAGAAGAAGAAAGAAAAGCTCTATCCATTCACTATCCATTTCAGACGTGGTAGTGTAGACTTCTGAAACAAAGCTGAAACATTTGTCCAGATGCAGATGATTGTTGATTGTTTTCAGGGCAAGAAAATGTAATAGTGTGGACAGGAAGGCTGTCCCCACTTAAATGAAAACGGGGTACCATGGAAGTAGCCACTGTAGTGAGAAAGAAAGCCCCTAGTTGAAAAAAATATGCTACATCATTTTCAATCGCCAAAGTCTGTCTCTCTCTCTCTGTGTGTTTGTGTGTGCATGAACTTTGACCATAAAACTTATAAACCAAAGGGAGCGAGGATATTTTGGGAAAGTGGTAATGTAAGTTTTTGAGCAGTGGGAGGAAGCCAGAGTGCTTGGAAAAAACCCAAAAACCAGTCTTCTGTCACACCTTTTTATGGGTTTAGACTTGGTTTTAGGGTTAGGGTTAGGCCTATAGTGTTGAAGTTATAGAAGAGTAGGTTAGAGTAAGGAAATGCAAATCAATGTAATGTCCTCTGGAGCCATGGAAAGCAGACACTCTCTCTCTCTCCCTCCATCTGTGTGTGTGTGTTTGTGTGTGTCTACCTGGTATTCCTTATGTTGTGGGGACCTAAATCTGTTTTCACAGTCACATTATGGGGACTTGTCCTGTCAAGTCAAGTCAAGTCAATTTTATTTGTATAGCCCAGCATCACAAACACAATTTGCCTCGAAAGGCTTTACAGTCTGTACAGCATGTGACACCCTCTATCCTTAGACCCTCACATCGAGTGAGGAAAAACTCCACAAAAAAAAAACCTTTTTAAGGGAAAAAATGGGAGAAACCTCAGGAAGAGCCACAGAGGAGGGATCCCTCTTCCAGGACGGACAGACGTGCAGTAGGTGTCTCATGTACAGAGACAAGTTCAGCAGTTACACGTTACAAACAAAGCATCAAAAATTCACAGAGAGAAAAGACAAGAAAGACAGAGACCAGGATGATTCAAGAACTTGTCTTCCTTATGGGGACAAAAATCAAGTCCCCATAATGTATCCAACCCAATCCAATCCAACTTTATTTATAAAGCACTTTAAAAACAACAACAGCTGAGGCAAAGTGCTGTACATTAGAGAAGAATAAGATAAACTACTGAAACATACTAAAAGATAGACAAAAGATAGATAGATGTAAATGACTCCATTATAAATGACAAGGAATGTTTTAAAGTTAGGTTAAGGTTAGGGTCACGGTTACAGTTTGGGGCGCTAGTAATTATGGTTAAGGTTAGAGTTAAGTCTCCAGGAAATGAATGTAAGTTAATGTAATGTCCTCTGATGTCATGGAAACCAGTGTGTGTGTGTGTGTGTGTGTGCGTGTGTTCTGATTCCTAATGTTCCTCTGGGTCAGGGCTTATATTTTACTGTTTACTCAGCCTCAGGGCAAAGATCTCATAGCTTCACTCACAAATTTTGTGACCACTGTCCTTCTGCAGCTCAGAAGCCAGGAGGAAGACTCCATGCTTCACCATGTGGGGTGTGCATGTGTGGACAGCAGACCTTGGATTTTTTTTTTTTTTTTTTTTTTTTTATCGATTTGTGGTAATGTAAATAGCCTTGTTTGTATTCAGGTGGAGAAACATATTGACAACAGGAATCAATAACTGTGCAAAGATGAAAGGATAGAGAGAGGAAGTGAGAAAGTGAAAAAAAAGGGCACAGAGAAAAGTAGACAAGAGAAATAAACACTTCAGGAGACACATCAGAAAAAAGAAAAGCGGTGAAGAAGAAAGAATATGATTTAGGAAAGTTGTCAGAAATGTATTATAACATGACAGCCACATTAACATAAACAGCATATCACAATTTGTGCTAGATTTAAATATGACTAATTGCATCTTCAGAATAACACTTATTCATCACATAAAACATTATCTTCTTATTATTATTATTTTAATATTCCGCTGAGCTCTCTCTCTCTCTCTCTCTCTCTCGCTCAACCATGAAATCAGCTTTTATTAGAGCTCGACTTTCCAGAAATCATATTACATGCAGTTTTCCATCATTTTTATTCCTGTCACACTTCACTCTGCCTGGACAACATTACACCCACTTTATGAGAGAGGTAAATCCTATAGATCTTAGATGGTAGAAATCATGCAGGAGAGGACACTAAATAACAGGGTGGAGGGGCAAGTCTTTACTGCCTCCCCCACTCCACACACACTCTCTCTCTTTCTGACATGCAGATAGAATTGGTGTATATTTGTTTCTGCAGTGGCATTTCTCCTCAGTTTCTCGGCAGGTGTGGACAGTAAGTGAGCCATAAAATGTGTGCGAGATTTGAAGTATCCAGTGTGTTTTTTTTGTAATGTTTATGTTACTTGTTTTTTACTGAATATGTTGAAATCCCTTTAGTTGCTGTGCACACAAAAAAAAAACAAGTCAAGTTTAATCAGCTAATTGTTTTTTTGTTGTTTTTTTTGTACCTGTATTTTAAATCTGCACAGAAAACATGTTTTGGGAGCCCTAAAATGCTGTTTTTAAAAAATGGCTACCAGAGTGGGAAAATCTCAAAATGCCACCCTTGTGTTTTCATGGATGAATACACTATACTTTGGGAAAACAATTATGTCACAGTCCCACCTCTCTGTTATGTTTGCGTTCCCTGTTGTTTGGTCTGTTTACTTTATTAGAACTTATATTTTCTTACCTTAGTCACCCTGACTTTCTTCATTCGGTCTCTGTCACTGTATACATTTTAATGCGTACTTGTTCAAAGAAAGCTTTATTGAAAAACGTTTGTACACATTGCACATGCCGTCTTCTTCTCCAGTTCTTCTCCAGGTGTAATGCTGCAGCAGTGCTGCAGTGCCATTTACAGGCTTGGCATATGTACTACAGTGTTCAGAGTCCTTTTTTGTGGATGAAGACATTTCCAGAAAAGATGCTGTGTTTTTTCATAATGACATTTGTTCTGTTTCCGTGTGGATAGGGCCTTAGACCCCATCATTGCTGGTATTAACCTCTGTCCTGAGTGATCTGATCATGTGTTTGTAGCTTAAAGTCTGATTGTACCCAGTACTGAATGCGTCATTAAATCCCCCCCAAAAAATATCATATTCGAAGTTGGTTTGAGGGCAGTCTGTCCTCGGGATGGATTATGGCCGCATCCTTGGCACATGCTGCAGTTTTACAGTATTTTCTACATATTTTAATTTTTTTATATATTTATAATTACAGGAGCTACAGTAGTAATTCACTTTCCTCCTCCCAACTCTTTTTTCTCCACTTTGCAAGCCAGGTTTCCATTATATTGAATTGCAAATTCTATCCAAATCTGCAGTAATTCGGTAAAAGAGAATGCAAGTTAATATGTGTTTCCATCAGCTGCCATATCAGGAATAATGGGAGTTAGTTAGTTCACCAAGATGCAGGCCACCCATTAACCATGGGAATAAAGTTATTTATTTATTTATTTATTTATTTATTTATTTATTTATTACAATTCTCATGTCAATTCTCATTTCATTTCAGATGGATGTGAGAAAAATTGCATATTTGTTCCGGCATTGTGGTGTTCTAGTGTGTATGTTGCTGTTTTAGAGTCTGTAAAATACGAAAAACCTTTGACAGTCACATTAGGGTAAAAGGAGCCTCAGTAAAAGCAGCTTCTCCGAACCATTCATCACATTAATCTGGACTAAATGCCTTTGCTGAATCCCCTCTTTTTTTTTTTTAGCAAATCTCTCAATTTACCTTTTGCCCGTTCCACCCTTTCACTTTCTTTGATAACCCCCTACCCCAACCACCAATTTGTCTTAACTTTCTGGCCAAATAACATTCTCTGAAATCTCCTCGCAGACTTTCTGCCTACCCACAAGTTTTTTTAGTGGGACAATTTATGTGCAGTGCAGAGTTTACCTCAGACAAACACTTTGTGGATTGAGGGTGGCTGTCAGAATCTACGCCTAAGATTTATTGTGCACATCCCCCCCCTGACCTTAAGTGTGGTAAGAGAAAATGATTAAAAAGACAGAACTGACGTAGTGGTAGAGATGGGCCAGAGGAATAAGTCAGAGCCTGGTGTAGTGCTGGTGAAAATGGTGTAGGAGTGTAGGCAGTGCACATATTGTCAGAGTAAAGGGAATCAAGAAGAGGTGTGTGATGGATGTAGTGTGGCACTTGTCGAGATGGCACGATATTTCCCTCCAGTCTGTGTCTTTTTACCGCTCAGGTAAAAGTCTGAGCCAAACTTTACGGCAGCTTAGTTTGTACTGTTAGTTTAAACCTCTAGGACGATGTGTCACTTTTTTCTTTTTGCCACAGCAACACAGTAACCTCAGTTGTTCATCTGTCTGTCCATTCATCCATCCAATAGGTGGGGACATTTATTTCAAAAGCTGGGGATATTTCAAGATAATTTTGAGGAAACCCTTTCAAATTTGATGCAATGATCATTGCATTGGTCAATGATCAAGGCCATTGTGACCTCAGATGTCAATATTTTTGCCTTGTGTACTGTGATATTTCAGGAGCATAATGAAGGAACTTGTTTGACACAAACATTCACTTGGACTCAAAGATGAAATAGATTATTTTAGTCAGAGTCATTCATATTTGTTTGGACTCTCTAATGAACTAAGTAGATCGTATTAGTCAAAGGTCAAAGACACAGTGATGTAACAAACGTCTGCCTTCTTTCAGCATTATCTCAAGAACACTGCAAGGTCATGCACATTCAATTCGACTCAGCTGAGTAGATTTGGTATAAAACCTAAAGCTGCAGTGCATAACTTTGGACCATTTTTGTTGTTGTTGTTGAGGCTATTATTCCGCCGCTGTTTGGCTCTGTTTTCTCTGACAAAGGCTCAGTCGAGAAATATTATCAGACCTGAGGGAGGGAGCGTTTGTGCATACAGCTACAGTGCTAGGGTGGGTGGCAGCAAGAAATGATTGTTGTCAAAGTACCAGGACAACTGCTGTCTGTCTTGACATAAAACAAATCACTTCCTCTGTGCAGCAGGGGGATGTCACTAAGCGACTAAAGATCTAAACAATGAAAACACAGAGAGTTGTGTGGAGCTGACATAATCACCCCTGCGTTGACTTATTTGACAAGGGTTCAAATGTAACAGACATTGGTTTTATCACTGGGACCTGATTAACCAAGTAGACTAAATGTTTACATTTTTACCTGAGTGATTAGCACTATTGCCTGACAGCAAGAAGGTCCCTGATTGGACCGAGGGTCTTTTGTGTGCAGTTTTTATGTTTTCCCAGTGTCTGCATGGGCTTTTTCCAGGCACTCTGACTTCCTCCCACTGCTCAAAAACTTACAGACTAATTGGACACTAAACTGACTGTATGTGTAAATTTGAGAGTGACTGGTTGCCCTGTGGTGGACTGGCAATCTTACCAATGTATATCCTGCCTTTTGCTCGTTGTCAGCCATTTGGATTGGCTAACCTTACCCCCCCCCACCCCCCACCTCCCACCTGTGGAGGACAATGGGTGAGTGATTGAATTTTAAGAACACCTCAAAATTGTCTCAAATTTGGCACAAATGCTCACTGGCACAAATTGGCACAAATCCTTTGTACTGGCTGCCCAAAGGTGAAGGTCAATATGGCCTCAAAGATGATGTTTTGGCTTCTTGAACCATTCAATTCCTAAAAGTCAACATGTGTGTTTGAAAGAAGTCTTTTTCATTCTGAGAACTTTCTCAGACTGAACTGTTGATCAGTGGAGGCAGATGAAATATTCAAATATTGTAGTTTCTCTTGCTCAAGCTGCTGTTGTTTCAGAACCTCCTCTCTTTCACACAGACATCCACATTACCCCAGTGCTACAGGATTTTCTCCCCCTGTGTTCAGAGTAGTATACAGGGAAACTATTAACTTGTATGGTTCCTGTACTTAGCTGTTCAGCAGCATCTGGGTCAAATATACCAGACAACATAAACTTTTCTGTGGAACTTTATTGAGTCACTCTCAGTCCATGAACTTATAGAGCAGACATCACAAAAAGGCTGGGACCAGTTTGGACCCAGGTGCTCTCTTGTCCCGACCTGGGCCAGTAAAAATAAACCATTCACTCATTCATCTTCTACGGCTTTATTCTTCACATGAGGATCACGGGGCATGCTGGTGCCTAATCCCAGCTGACATAACACGAGAGGTGGGGTACACCCTGGACAGTTAGAGGGCCACATAGAGACAAACAACCATCCACTCTCACATTCACACCTACCGGCAATTTAGAGTGTCCAATTGGCCTAATCCCCAAATCTGCATGTTTTTGGAGGAAGCTGGAGAACCTGGAGAAAACCCAAGCACACACATGGATTTAAAAACTGTAGGAAACATTTTACACATTTTAAACATTTAACATTTTACATATTATACACACCTGTTAAGTATGTTAAGTATTGAATTCAGGTTTAGCAATCATGCTCTGCACTCGGGCCCTTATATCCAATGAAGGACAATCTTAACACTTAACAGCATCCTAAGACATTTTGGACAATGCCATGCTTCCAACTGTTGGCAACAGTCTGAGGAAGGCCTATTTCTATTCCAACATGACTGTGTCCCAATGCACAAAACAAGGACTATAAAGACATAAAAAGACACTGAGTTTGGTGTGGAAAAACTTGACTGGCCAGCACAGAGCCCTGACCTCAACACCACTGAGGACCTTTGGGATTAACTGGAACAGAGACTGTGAGCCAGGCCTTCTTGTCCAACATCAGTGCCTGACCTCATTAATGCTCTACAGAATGAATGGGCACAAATTTTCCTAGAAACACAAGGGACCAACTCTGTATTAAAGTCCTATATATGTATATATTTGAATACGTAATTACAGTCCCTGTTGGTGTAATGCTCTGAATTCTTTTTCCATATAGTTTATCTTTAGGACATTTAAGGTACAGATGCATATGTTAAAACAATCTATTTATTGGGACCAAGTTTTCCAGAATACAGATATTTAAGTTTTACTTGCAGTCTGTATTTAAACAGCGCTTTTCTATTCTTGGTGACCATTCAAAGCTGATTTACACTACAGTTTTGCCCTTCACCTATTCACTCAAACTTTCATACATCTTGCCCAAAGACACATGGGCACATAGACTAGTAGAGCTGGGATTTGAACTTAAACTTTAAGTTAAAAGAAGACTCACAAGCTACTGTCACATAGTCAGAACACATGTTGTTGTTATTCAAATCAGCAAATGTAAGTAGTTGGGATGTTTCCAAACAGACAAGACTTCCTTCCAAGCTTGAAGTAGTTAAGTAGTAAAGTTTACTCTCTTCTTTTCTTCAGAGTTAGTTTATCCATTTTTTTTTTTTTTTTTGAAAAAAATGACTGAGCAACAGCTCATCATCACTAAACGCTGACTCCATCTGTTTCTTCCCATGATGTGATTTTTTTTTTTGCCCGGTCTTTATAATTTATTCACTCAATTGCACGTCACGCTTAATGTGCACACCGAGGGTGCGTTTAAATTCTCCTCTGAATTATTTCCAATTTCATGCCATTAGTTCACATTGCTGCTGATGTGCAGACTGAGGCCTTTTAAGGAAAATGACTGTGGATCTGCTTACACACTGATGCTGAGGGGTTTAGTGTGTCGTGAAAAAAATCCAAATGAAAGTAAATAATCATTTTTAACTTCAGAGTTTTTGGTCCATTCATTCATCAATTCTTACATCCATGCAGGAAACAAAGTTGAGGCCTCATCTGTCTTGCTCAAAAACCTGGTTTCATTACAACAAACGAAATTAAATTAGGGATTTTTTTTGGCACTGTAAACAATGTTATATTCTGGCAGGCAGATAGAACAGTGGTTATGTAAAAAACAGATGCTGGAGACAAGATGTTATAAGAGGAAGCTGTATTAAGGCTGCCCATTAAACTTAATACAGGAACTGAACAATTCAACAGTGAGGGTATGTACCCTTTATAGATATAATGTAATTCTATTAGTCATATCTCCTTTGCAATTGACTTTTTATATTATAAATTATAAAGAGAGCTTGCAATTCACGATCATGTGTGACAGATAATTGGCTGCTATTTCACTTTTTATTAACACTTTGCCCGAGCTCCAGACAAGCATTTATAGCAGGGATGGTGAACTCTTTATCTAACAAGACCCATTTCAATTTTTACAACATCCCTCTCAGCTATAATAAATTACTGATGAAGTACGTATATCACTGTGATATTCTATGTGATGCATTGAGCTGCTTTTCTCTGGTGAGGTGTCTGATGTCAGACAGAGATAATGATCAAAATGATGATGATGATGATGATGATTCTACACACCATTGGTTTTAGCAAAACCCACCTGCCCAAACAATTCCTCGCCACTGTACATGGCATAAATGAAATGTATAGACAGGAATTCCTCCCTTGTATTCAACTCGCAACTAATTTCGCATGCCAACAAAATGTCCAGATTTACCATAAGTCCAAGTCAGGACTTATCCACATAAAAACAGAACTTTCCCTATACTGTGCAGTATTTTTCCTTTGTTTTAAAATTTTCATCAACACAGCATTGTTTATGTCTATATCCACCCAAAATCCAGAATGACTCTAAACAATGTAGTACATACTATGTCAGGCCTAAAAGTGTCAACTGTAATGCTGCTACAGAAAACTCCAAAAACAGACAAGAGATGTTGAGCATGCACGTGCAACATACAGCATATATACAATACAATGTGTAGTTCACGGAAACAGAGACAGGATGAAGTAAGCAGGCAGACTAAGGAAAGAAAATAGTAGTTATCATAAGGTGAATAGACCAAGTCTCAAAACACAAAAAGGGGAAGAGACAGCAACAAAAATAGTGACAGTGCATGGCAGCACAAGAGAGAGGTGGGTCTATAACTATCCACCATCTTCACTTTTATGATGAAAACAGCCGGCGGAGAGACGAGTGGTCTGACATATTGTCTGATAAATGTCCTTGGTTTGGTTACTGTGGGTGGTGCAACATGCCAAACTCAAAACAAGAACAGTGGACAGCGTTTGCGACCAGTAAAGCCAGTATCTTGAATGCATGTCTGATGATATATCATGATCATTTTAATTTTATTCACATTACATTTCTTCGATACAGTTCCTTTGAATCATTTCATGTGTTTTCATTTTGCATTTTTTTGCTTTTTACACAGCTAGTATACATGCACGGGCAAAGACAGTAACTGCTCCTGACAACTGTGTGAAAGAGTATGATAAATCCGTGAGAGAAAAAGTGCTGCACATACATGACACATGGACAGGACATGAACGTATATGTACGTATAAATGCAGACCATTTACCATTCAACGTTATATGATTTGTCCACTGAATAATTGCTAACCCCCCTTGATTATCTTAGTGCAGCCACTGACCGTGTTGAAAAGCTGTCCAAATTAATTAGTCTTCGCTAACAGACTTCCAGTTATTTTTGGAACAGAGGCACACATCTGTCATCCCACACACTGTCTTTGCCTCAGAAAATATGAATGCAGTTTGGTGAATTAGATCAAATAAAATGTACCAGTGAAACAACCTTAATTATTGGTCATACAAAGCCCATGATATGTGACAAAAAAGATATTTATAGATAACTTTATTTATGAGTCACATGCATTAGACAAGAGACAAGGTTCTTTTACCGATTAAGTACTTTTGGGCTATTTATGTTAAAAAAATCAACATTGTATAAATACAGGAATTATAAGGAGAGGCTTTTCTGTCAGAGCAATAAAATGTCAGGAATACTTTTACATACGCAACAGTGAACATTGTGACCTGTCAGAAGTGCAATTATGCAATAATGAAGCAAAGTAAAGTAGTCATTTTACTTTTTTCATTTAGGTGTCTGTAACAAAATGTTCTTTCAACAACTTGATTGCTGCATTATGACAGTGTACAGAAGTGGTCTAATTTCCCAAGGTACATTCAAATCTCTTTTTTTCCCATCAATTCAAATCAAAGACATTTGTGTACAGAATAGGAGAGTCTTAGTACAACCATTATAAAAACAGATTTTTTTCTTCATGCAGCATGTTCATATTGGACAGTCAGTCATGTTGCTGGACAGCAGAAGTGACGATCAGGTGTTTGTGTTTGAATGCTTTCCAATCACATGACAAAAAAATACAAAATACAGGGAGAAAATTATACAATACAGGGAAAAACTATTAAAGGATTCACATGTTCAGAGATGTATTGTAAATCAACAAATTTCCCTTATTTTATAATATAGTGACAAGAGCAAATTTATGTATAATATAGTGTTTGTGTCGATTTTCAGTGGCATTTTTGTAAAAGCTAATATATTTTCTATAGGTAAGCAAACCATTTTTGACTTATAGTGTATTTCCTAATTGAATTATAACTTAAATTTTATGTGTTCTCCCATATGCATTTTATGTGTTCTCCTATACCCTATATGCACATGTTAAATAATAAATCTGTAAGAATTGCTAATTAAGTAATGTGACGGAATTGATACTGTGCTGAATATCAGCTCGGCAGTGATGCGGTCATATGCATGAAGCCACACATATCACAGCTTACACAACAGTGTAAGCTGTGATATGTGATACAAACACGTATAGTATTGCTATAGTGATACAAACACGTATAGTATTGCTATTGTTATAGTACAAAATAAGAAGCTACAAGAAGTTAAAGGTGACATAAAATTTTTTGAACCGAGATTACTGAGATTACTACTTAGATGAACTAAATAATATTTATGGTCAAAAACCTCATAGTCTTTTCAGATTAAGCCAGTTGATTGCTGCTCTCTGACAGCATCTGAACAGGCGCTTTGTTTTTGAGCTAATGCCCGCCCCCCAGAGTCTCTTGTGATTGGCCAGCTACCAAGCGCATTCCCACTCACTTGTTATTGGCCAGCTATGAGCAGACTAACTGCTGCGCAGTGCTTCGCCAACCGAACTGCAGGAGCGTCAGTTTGAGTGCCTGTGTGGTTTAATTTACATGTAAAATAAACTATTTAGTATAAGTTGTTCCCTATGCACACGGTTTCTCACAGCTCATGCAGCGGTTCGCTTTTAAAACAGTGAGCCGAGACAAACAGAAAGCACAAACGATCTCTGCCTTCTGCAGTGAGTAGTTAGCTTAAGTGCTAACCCGAGTCACTTGCGAAACCGACACATAAATGCACACATTGCCACACAAGTCGTGCAGCGGTTCACTTGTAAACAGCATCACATGGAGCTGAGACAAACACTCTCACTCACTCACTCCTTCTCTACCGCTGCTGAGACAAACAGAAAAGACGAACACACACACTGCCTTTCAAATGCAGCTGGAATTAGCAGTCCTTAGCTATTGCTATTCAAGACAAGAAGTAGTCAAGCTCACAAAGACATTATTACTTCATTTGGAAATACTTACATTGCCTTCAGGAAATCCATTACAGATTGTTGGAACTGCTCCCTACTTGAGATGAAGTTTTTAGCTGAGTCCCACTTTGTTTTGCCCAAAGTTTGTATAACTATTCACTTCAAAGTGACTGCTACAAACAAACAGCATTTCAGGAAGCTTAGCAGGGATATTACTATCAAAAATGAAAGATATCCACTCCACTCTTTGTTCCTCATTAGAAGGGAGTCTATGAAGCGTCTGGTGTTGTTTTTGACAACGAGCAACAGAGCAACAATGAACTGAACCTTTCTTCTGAGACATGTTGCTCTCAACAGATACAATAGTTGTAATGGCAGAAGTGATTCAGCTTCTTCTTCTTCTTCTTCAGGTTGAATGTTCATGCCCATGACGTGGGAGTAGCTGTTGGGGGAGGGTCCGTTACTTGGCAAATGTGCTAGTTACGTAACTAAACTCGACTTTTCAAAACCGCTTGCTTGAGCACAGATAAACAGAGAGTGTTTATTATGACACTTTAATGATGTTTAGATACAGGAAGGACACGGGGACACACCAAAAAACATCAGATATTTGATTTTCCAGTGAATGTCCACTTTAAGACATAATTTTTAACCAGTTATATGCCAACATAAAATAGTTCCACAACCAGACTGACTTGATCGTTGCCTAGCAACACAAACACTTAGCATATCCTGTGTGCTGTGCTTATGTCCACTACTTTGATTCATATTTGTATGTTTCCATTTATTGTGTTTTTACTTTGTTATTGTTGCTTTGGTGGTTTGTATGTACAGTATCTGGTGAGTTAATGGCTTGATCTGACAGTTCACTGCTCCACTATTTCCTGCTTTCAGTAGATGTTTTCCAGTTACTTTTTAATAATCTTTCAGACAGAACAAGCTTTTTATTCGGGCTATTTGTTTTGTGTTTATGACACATTTTAAGTCATCATGCTTATATGAAATATTCCTCCTGTGCCCACTCACTGCCATGATCTTCCTCACTGATGTCACAGATGCACATTGGGAGGTTCCAGCTCCTTCTCCTAGTCCTCTCTTGACAGCCATTCATAATTTAATTCAATTGCTATTTCTGGAGAAATGTCTTTTCTGTGAGCTTTATAACATCATACTGCATGTTTGCTGCATCTCATTCATGTGTCTCTCCCCACGCCACCAATATGGTTATAATTTAGTTTTTAATTTATCAGACCTCACGCAAGCAAGGTAATGTTATTTTGGCAGGGAACAATAAACAACGTCATGTACATAGACAGATATAACCTACAGCATACTGTATGTATACCTGGCAATATCTCAAGCATCTTGTAATTTCAATGCCTGTTTTCATAAAAGGTGAATATGGTGGATAGATGTTGTGTGCCAGATTAATGAAACGGTTGGGTAAGGGCTAATTGGAGAACATCTAACTGGATCACCAAAAATCCTGAGGATGGCAGAGGTGGATCATTGCTTTAAAACACACTTAAAATGAGCATATATGATGGAGTGATGGAAACCCACTCACAATGGATGATGTTTGTACAGTGATCACACTAGACTGCATCTCAGTCTCACTTGAGATTATGGGCTCTAATTTTGTGGCACAGCACAAGGTGGTGCAGCGTAGTGCAGCCCATGCAGTGGTAATTTCTTCCAGCACAACACTGTGCGCAGCGAATTTGGCAATGTGGCACGCCGAGATGGGTGTGGCTGTGCAAAAGGGGGAGGTGTCAACAGATTCAGCTTGGTACAGTGACAATTTCGTGCCAAAAGGCTGCGCTGAAAGCTTGCCAGCTCCAACGGGCCAGACACAGCCAAGGGGGTGTGCCCAGGCGCATTTTGCAAGTTTGGCAAGTTTTGCAAGTACTCCTCTGTCCCGCCTCCATCTCTCCTACCAGCAAGTAGCAAAGAGAGGGAGAGAAAGCGTAACTGAGTTTAACACAGTCTTCTCCAATCAAATGAGCTCCTATCATCACCTTTAAATGTGCTGTGGCGAGGCGCAGTGCAAGTTTCCTTTAAAGCATGATGAAGGAGACAGCTGCAGCGTCAGACGGAGGAAAACTGATCCAGTTCTGGTCTAGGAGGTCCAAAATACATGTATATGGTCAAGTGAACAGACCTCCTCAGACTGATGATGCAAAAGGAGCCAAAAGGAGGTTATCAATATTTTTTGCCCTGACATACTAAGAACCGTTGCCCAGTGTAAAAAAAAAAAAAAAGGTTCAATTATGTAAGAAGAAGGGCCAAACAAAAGCTCCGGGGAAGGCTCCTCCACCAGTGTGGCCATGAGCTCAGCAGACATTGCGTCCTCCACCCTCTTAGCCATAAGCATCGAGGGATTGAGGTTGGCATTACGGGTAAGGTAACCATATTTTCCCACTAATAAAGACACTCATATTTAATAACCTATATTAAAATCCCGTGTAATAAAGATGAGTAGTGAGCACAGATCACAACATAAAAAAATACCATGTGTAACGGGATGAAATCAGAAGCACCTGTGCGTAAAGGACGCATTGCCAAGCTCGTGGTCTGGCCCTTGTCACTAGTGTTTGCATGTTGCATGCTATGTTGTGTAGTTCACAACATGCCACAAAGAATGCAGTGAATTTTATGAGATGAGAGAAGCCAAATATATACTCACTATGTGATGACAAGGCTGTTTGTGGTTGGCTGAGAGAGATGTGGTCATTAGTTTGCATCACAGTTACAGCTGCATTAATTAAATTCCATTATGCGTGCCAACCAACTTTGATCTTATTACATTACATTTAATTTAGCAGACGCTTTTATCCAAAGCGACTTACAATAAGTGCATTTCAACATTTGGTACAAACAAGAGCTGGAAGTAAGTAAGTGCTTAAAGTAAGCCAAACTATAGAGTGCTACTCATGTGTAAATAAGTGTAGAGTGTACAAGTTTGTTTTTTTTTTATCTCGTCTTACTCAAGGTATAGTCGAAAGAGATGTGTTTTTCGTCGCCGGCAGAAGATGTGTAGAGTATCAGCATTCTGGATGTCAGTGGGGAGCTTGTTCCACCAGTTGGGAGCCAGGACAGCAAAAAGTCATGAGTTGGGCGAGTACCTCTGTGGTCCTCTCAGTGAGGGGACAGCGAGCCGGTTTGCCAATGCAGAGCGGAGTGGACAGGCTGGGGTGTAGCTTTTGATTGTGTCCTGGATGTACACTGGACCTGATCCATTAGTTGCACGATACGCAAGCACTAGAGTTTTGAAGTGGATGCGAGCACCTACGGGAGGTCAAATGGCACACGCAGGCAGACCGGCCAGGAGGGAGTTGCAGTAGTCTAGGCGTGAGATGATAAGATGGGCCGGAACCTGTGCCGCCTTCTGGGTAAGAAGAGGCTGTATCCTCCTGATGTTGTGCAACATGTATCTGTACGATCAAGTTGTTGCAGCAATGTTGGCAGTGAGGGAGAGATGGTCGTCCAGTGTCACACCCAGGTTCCTTGCAGTCTGAGTGGGGGCTACCACAGAGTTGTTGAGGGTGATGGTCAGGTTTGTGGTGGGGGAGCCCTTTCCCGGAAGAAAAATTAACTCTGTTTTGTCGAGGTTGGGTTTCAGGTGATGTTCCGACATCCATTGAGAGATGTCAGTCAGGCAAGCAGAAATCCTTTCAGCTACCTGTGTTTCAGACTGGGGAAAAGAGAAAATTAGTTGGGTGACATCTGTGTAGCTGTGATAAGAAAAACCATGAGAGTTGATAAGAGAGCCAAGAGAGTTAGTGTACAGAGAAAAGAGGAGAGGGCCCAGGACAGAACCCTGAGGGGCCCCGGTAGTAAGAGGACAGGGTTCTGACAAAGATCCCCTCCAGGTTACTCTGTATGTGTGGTTCTTAACATAGGATGTGAGCAGGAGGAGGAGGGGGTTTACTCTGTCCTCTTTAAGAGAGTCAAGGAAGCAACCAGTTGATAAAGATGTGTCAATGAGATGGGTGAGGAAAGGAAGAAGATCAGGAGCAATTGCCTGAAAAAGTTGAGAGGGGATGGGATCAAGGAGGCAAGAAGTTGGGCGGGCTGAGGTTATTAAGAAAAGAACTTGATCTGGGATAGAGGGGTGAATGAGGAAAGAGAAGGAGATGAGTTTGAGGTTGGAGGAGAGGTTTGATCAGCAGGTGGGGTTGAGAAAGAAGAGCGTAGTCATCTACCTTTTTGTGAAGTAGTTGACAAAGTGAATTGGTAGAAGGGAGGAGGGGGAGTGGGGGGTCAAGGAGGTTTGAGAAGACTGAGAAAAGGTTTTTGGGGTTGGAGAAGAGGACTGAATTTTAGTCTGATAGAAGGATATGAGAATATGAAAGGATATGAAAAGGTGATCAGAGACATGAAGTGGAGTTACAGTGAGGTTAGAGGTGGAGCAGTTTCTGGTAAAAATGAGGTCAAGGTGATTACCAGCTTTGTGAGTGGGAGGAGAGGCAGCGAGTGAGAGAGAAAGAGAGGAAAGTAGAAGTAGAAAGTCGGATAACTTCCCTGACTGGATGTTGAAGTCACCAAGAAGAACAAGTGGAGGACCATTTTCTGGGATATTAGCGAGGAGAAAAATGTGGCAGTGGGTAAAGAGTAAAAGACCAGTTTTTGTTGATGAGGAGAGGAGCTAATTTGATTGGTGAAAACTGCGACAGAAGTTATGGACATGATTGCAATACGTTTTCCCTAAACTGCCAAACAAGAAGCTGTGACTCTGGATGCCTACTAGACTCCAATGATAATTATCAATTAAATATCATGTTTATTTTACATGGTTTTTATTTTGATGTGTAGGTGTTCCCTGGAGTACTCTGAAAAGACGTGTAAGGTGTTGTAATGTTGCAGGTCTAGAATAATGTCCACTGTTGCTGTTTCCATTTTCATGAAAAGCACTCAAGGGTTTTGTAAAGATCAGATTCCATATATTCAGTCTGTCAGGTTTTGTGATTTTTTGCTCAGTCTCTGTGGATTTAAAGTGAGCAATGAACTGGTGAATGAACTGGTACCTTTCATTTTCAGGAGCTTCTCTGACCAACATGAGCTGTGTGATGTCTCGAGTTCTAGAGTGAGTCAGCTAGAATGTTCTGCATTTTTGTCTTTATTTTTTTTTAAAACAAAAAATCCCGCTACATACTTATAGGTCACATCTTAGGTGATAGGTGAGGTCTATTACAGCAGTATTACAATAATGGATTATTATATAATTATTAGCAGATATAGGCCTGAACAACCTAACCCAAAAACTTTAACTGTGTGTGTGTGGCCCATTATGAGCTTTTGAAGGGGTCATTTGGTTGTTGATTTCAGTCTCTGCTGGGAGCGACTGTATAATTGCCACACTAATTAGTCACTTTTGCCAGCTGGTAATTTATAGTCACCTTCAAGTACTTCTCTCGCTCGCTCTCTCTCTCTCTGTCTCTCTCTCTCTCTCTCTCTCACACACACACACATCATAAGCTGTGGCCCCTCTCATCACTCACTTTTAATATTTTTTTTTTCCTGTTTTTGCAATTATACACTCTCAGGCACACAATTTTGACAGCTTCCAACAATAGACATGATAATGTTTCCATGTTGACAGGGTTGATAGTAATTTATGGCAATTATGTGTAAGTAAACAGCACTTTGACAAATAAGTCTGAGGGCAACTGCTTTGATGATATGAGCAATTAGCTTTTTCATTCATTCATTGCCTACCTACTGGTTATTCTTCACAAGAGGGTCAGCACCAGTAGAAAGAGCATTTCTACTGACACAATGAGGAAAAAAAAAACTGCTCCACCAGTAGTGAGATGCTGCCGCCACTTAGAGGACTCAGCCTCCAGTAGAGATTAGATATTAACAATGTCATTTACACTTATTGTACTTTTATTCACTTGCACATACTTTACTGTCGATATCCAACATAACATCATAAAACATAAACTGTTATAGTCATGATGAAGTGTGGGAATGTAATGCATGACACTGCACCCCTAATCTGAAACAATATGTCTGACTTAAATACAAACATACTTTCCTTAATAAACCTGCTATGTTCAATAGGATCCAAAGATGAACATTTGTGACTGATGTAAATCTGGTCTGAGATCAGTGCCATTGTCATGGACATAGTATTTTCATCCATTTTGTGGAAACAATGAAACTCTCTATAACACCCTGGGATTCCACTGAATGCGTATGCGTCACGTTGCATCTCTGTTGCAGCATCAGAAGTGAGTCTTACCCACTTTAGTCAATGTGTCAGTTTCCACTGACTACGTTTCTATCATGTACCGGCTGTGTTGCCGAGCCTTCGCTTCTGTAGAAAACCACAGACCACAGTTTTTCAGTTCAAGAGATTTAGCACACAGTGGACCAGAAGTTACAACATTAACGACGATACAACATTAAAGCGTCCAGTTAATTTTCGTAATGAAAGCCCATGTGTTGACTCCATATCGTATTTCACTTAACTACATCAACAATGCTCCTGCGAATCCAGCGCCAGTTAGTGAAACATCTGTTTCTTGTGTTTACAGTACATAGTTTTTGAATTGAAAATCCCTGTCTCACAGCCCCAGCTTTCCTGCCATGCTGCACAGCACATGGAGCTGTGAATCTGGTGGGTTTTGATGAATCAAACACATGCAGCAACAGTGCAACACAGACACAATGCGCTGCAATACGCATTCAGAGAAATACCAGGTTAAGGGAAAATCTGCATTTTCAGCTAGCCCGTACATGTTAGCTGCTGGTCTACTGTCGCGTCATTTGTAAGTTTGTACAGATTCTAAACAGCAAATTAATAGAATAACATATAGTACATAGAATAAGATATAGTATACTTATGGAGGTACTGACACATAGTTGACGCAGTGTGGAAGCCTCATACAATCAAAAATCCCCAATTATCAATTTAAGGAGAATATGAGAACATATTAAAGTCAGTGAATTGTTTTAAAACCTACAGTGACTGTAACACCTTGCTATGGCTCCTTTAAAAACATGAGCTAATACATGTAGAATCATGTGATGCCGTTCAATCCCCTCACCTAATCCCCTACTTTGATTTAACAATCCCTGTTTCATTTTGCCTCCACAATAACGTCCTCTTTCCTACCCTAACACCTCCTTCCACCCTGTCTTAAAGTCACCTTGTTTTCATAGCTCATCAATCTCTGTTGTGGATCCATCCTCCAGCAGTCTCTGTAGGGCCCCCTACCCATTTTACTCCCCTACCTCTACCTCTTTTACCTCCTCCATCACCCTTTCCCTCTCTCTCTCCTCACTGTCCACACTCAAAGCTAAAAATAACCACACTTTTAGGGACATTTTCTCGTGTCTTTGTCTGGTTACTTGTACACATTTTATTGGCTCATTAAAGGCACCTGTACAAGCTAATGTATAATAATCCTCTAACAAATACTATATTGAGTATATAATGTTTTAACCAGTCAATGTTATATCAAATTAACAATGAACAAAAAGCTCAGGAAAGCAAATAGGTCAGCTTGTAATCCAGGGTATACTATAAATAAACTTGGTGGAACAGTTTAGAGCTTTACAGTTAAACAGCTTATCCCCTCTTCTATGAGCATTGTTAAAATCTTTTTTTTTTCTTCTTCTTTCCTTTGCAAAAAGTAAATATCAATTTGCAATATAGATTGGTATTTGGACATAAATGCAAAACATGCAAAATAAATTTACAGTAAATTACGTAAATCAGGGCTCTCAAACTGAAATGACCTGGAGGCCACTGAGCATGTACTCGGAAAAGTGAAGAAAAAAGTAAAAAAGAAAAAAACTTTTTATGGAAAAAGCAACCTTTTCTTTAGGGGTGAAAATTAAAATGGTATCTCAAAATTCTATCATGACATCACAATAAGATAGATAGATAGATAGATAGATAGATAGATAGATAGATAGATAGATAGATAGATAGATAGATAGATAGATAGATAGATAGATAGATAGATAGATAACTTTATTTATCCCCGAAGGGAAATTAAGTTGTCACAGTAGTCCAGTATTAATACAATAGAAATACAATAGCACAAAATACTTAAGTGGAGAAAACTAGGAATAGGAATAGAAATAAAATACAAATACAGAGCGGGACAAGGGCATTTAGAAAAACAAGTTGAATAAGCAGATAAGGTGCAGTGGCAAGATGATTGTATAATACTGATGGTATGGTGGTAATGTCACTAATAATAACAGTACACAATAACAGTATATAATAATAATCAACAGAATATAACAACAGCAGTATATAGTACTCATGGTAGCAGCAACAGTGTATAATGAAAATAGTAATAATAGTGATAATAAAATGAACACCTTTAGCCTTACACACATATATGATATATGATATATATGGGGTATATAGTGTAGGTATAGGTGTAATATATGCATGATAAATAAATACTTGACTAAGCAAGATATACATACCACCAACAGTAGCTATGAACATGAATATGTAAATAGGATGTGCAAAAGGATACAAATATTGCATGAACATGATATATAATATCAATACAATAGTATTCACACATACCACTTAATAAAAAACAGTGCAAAAGTCCAGTTTAGTCCAGTTGTGTGATCGTGGCTCTGACAGAGGTGGATGAGTTGTAGAGTCTTATCGCAGTAGGTAGGAACGATCTCCTGTATCGTTCCTTAGAGCAGCGGGGTTGGATGAGCCTGTTGCTAAAGCTGCTCTTTAGCTTGTCCAGTGTGTTATGGAGGGGATGGAAAGGATTGTCCCTGATTACCAGCAGTTTTGCCAGCATCCTGTCCTCCACCACCTCCTCCAGGGTGACAAGTTTAGAGCCAACAACAGACTCTGGCTTTTTAATCAGTTCCTTCAGTCTGTTGGCGTCCTTTGCCTTGATGCCCGCACCCCAGGACACCACAGCAAAGAAGATGGTGCTCGCCACAACAGACTGGTAAAACATCTGCAGCATCTTATTGCAGATGAGCCTATTTAAGAAGTAAAGCTGGCTCTGTCCCTTCTTGTAGATGGCCTCTGTGTTGATGGACCAGTCCAGCTTATTGTCTAGTGTGACACCCAGGTATTTGTACAAGTCCACATCTGTCCCACTGATGCAGACAGGAGAGGGCAGGGGCTTGTTCCTCCTGAAGTCCACCACCATCTCCTTCGTCTTCGCCACGTTCAGCTGTAGATGGTTCTCCCCACACCACTTCACAAAGCGGTCCACCAGGTCCCTGTACTCAGCCTCCCTCCCCACCTCCACACACCCACAATAGCTGTGTCATCAGAGAATTTCTGCAGATGACCGACTCACTGCAGTACTTAAAGTCTGACGTGTATGTGGTGAAGAGGAAGGTAGACAACACAGTTCCCTGGGGGGCCCCAATGTTACTGATCAGACGATCAGACACATAGTTCTGTAATCTCCACAATCTCCACTTTATTTGCCAGTGATCTTACGTTGCCAGTGATGACTAAACTTTCTCTTCTTCATCCTCCTTTTAAGCTCCACTCTGCAGCCTCGCCATCTCCTCTTTAGCTCCTTGGGTATGGTGGGTCTCTCTCCGGCCAAGAGAGTCGGGTATCTCAGGGCCATCAGCTGGTCGCGAGTGTAAGCAATGCCGGCAGAGGTGTTGCAGGCATGGCTCCCAGTGATCCAGAGAGACCCAAGTGCAATTAAAATGAGTAAGAAATGTGCAGTCCGTATGAAAAGCATAACGATATTTGTATACAGTATTTCACACAATTTCAAAATAAAAATGTCTGTGTTGAAATTAAAGATGTGCACTTCACAATAAAAAAAAGTATTTATGATGCAAAATGAATATATGCTGCTCCAGGACATTTAGTGAAAATGGCCCCGGTCACCACTGGTCGTACAGGTGGTTCTTAAGGCGGTGAAAAATGCCTGATTTTGACATTTACGACTTACGACATGCAGCCATTTTTAATCTTTTAATCTTTCAACAGCCTAACAACACCTTAAGAACAGATCTATTCACATGCACTTTCCTTTATCCACCTGTCAAATATTGCTGCGTGTCTTCCCTCTTTCACCCTACTCTGCCTGGCCTAGTAAAGGTGAAAATTGTGACTCTCTACAGGAGAAATATTATTGACTGTAAGTCAAATATAGTCAGAATTTGCTGGGTAAAACTAGGATATGTTGATTTATGTGATACAAAGATAGGATTCGTGAAAATACCAAAACCTGCACCATGAGCAAACTTTAAGATCAATAATCAGCAGTCTTTAGTGAAATAGCTGATGCCAGATGGTTGTGCTGATGATGATGATGGCAGGTCAGGATTAAGTCATTTACTCGTGATGGGACTGAAGAGAACTGTTCACAGCAGTAGGTTGTCCCACACAGAAGCACATTTTCAAGCACATCTCTTCAGAATGACAAAATTTGAGGGAATGTCAATTTAGAGAGAACCCACACATTAACCTCCTGCAGAGTTAAGCTCATTGTTGCTTTGCTACTATTGCCATACCATTATCTACTGGCTTTAAGTGAAAATGCTTAAAGTAATATTTCAGGTTAGTTGTATGAGGTTCTGGCACATGTACTACAGTAGTCAGCACTGGTTGTGCTGTCTATTCACTTTCTCAATGAAAATATTACTGCCAGCAGGAAGAAATGGAATGGAAAAAAAAAAAAAAAAGATTTTATCCTCCTAACAAAAGACTCACGTTATAAAATCTCCTGGAGTCTGTCATATTAAGAATATGTTCTTGACTGTATCCTGCTGTAAGGCAGCCTTTTCTGACTGGAAACCGAAGTTTGTAGGCTGCTCACTCTCCTGTAGCAAAGTTCATACAAATAATCTGTCTTTTTTAGCTTGTGGAGACACAGGGGCTGCTGGTCTGCTCCTGCTTCATTTGTTAAGTTTGTGTCAGTCAGGTACTCCCAAATGAAAGACCTCAAACACCAAAGTCAATAAATAACTTTTAAAACTTACTGATGGGAGCAGTAGTGGATCAGCAACTCCTAAGTGTTGTGATGGACTTTGGTGTAGTGTACATGTTGCCCTAGGTACAGGAAGCCAGCATGTGGTGTTGACAGGACAGGCAGTGCTGACGATGCATCAGTACCTCATACAAACACATTCCAAAGAATTCGGAACTATCCTTTAGTAGATATGTTGATTTGCTTTATTATTATTATTATTTTTTTTTTTTTACTTTTCATGTCCTGAACCTCAAATGCCTGACAGAGTTCTTTATCTACAAACTTCCCAGCATGTTCAGATGTAAAACAAAGGCTCCTTCACTCTAAATGACTCTCAGCTCCATCAGAACAAAACCTTTTGAAGCTTTTTTTTTGAAAACTAGGATCATCATTTGTTGCCTATTGTTATGATGTTGGATTTTGTGATGACACTTCACACCTGCTGATGTGTGTTTCATTAACCCCGATGGGCCAGAAGGGACCGCTATGTCAGCAGTTCTTTTTCAAAGTTTCTCTTATCAAAACTGTTTATATTAATTGTTTTGAATATGAACATTTGATTGATTATTTGTTTGATCAGTTAATGTGACTCTTTTATATAAGATATACTAAAAACATACAATACTAAAAACTTTTTTCCTGATTGCATTGTCTACTCCAATGACTATGTTATTTCTAGTGCAAAAGCAAGCTAATGGACTGCTTGGTGTTTGCAGACATGATTATATTTTAGAGGTTTCTTGAATGCATCTTGAAGCTGCTCCTCTAAGCTCAACATGTTGTAGATCCTGCAGAAGTGATGAAATTTACCAGGGTGTTTGGATGCATCAACAGTAATTAGCTGCTGTGAATTTCTTTTACTAGCTCTCATGTGTTGGAGGATATCTGAGGAAACCGTGAAATTCTCTTTTCCCTTCCCCTTTTTCCCTTTTCACCCTTGATTTCCTTCTTTCTTCTACTAATTTGGCTTCAAGTCGCTCCCTGGCTTGTAGGTGGTGTAATAAAAACCCTTCTTCTCTTTTCCCTCCTTCCTCGCTTTCCACTTCAAATATTTTTCTGATGTCATTTTCTGATGTCTTCTTGCCCCTCTTTCTTTGATCTCTGCCCTCCCTCTTTCCCGCAGTGTCATCTCTCTGCCCCTGCCACTTGCTGATGTCATATCACCTCATCTCCCTTCATTCTTCTCCCTGCTCCATTTCATTCCTCCATCTCTTGTTTGAAGTCAGAAGGTTGGCTGAGGTTATGGCTCCTGAAGACTTTGTACTCCATAGGACTTGAGGCAACAACTCCCACAGTCATGTTTTAACAGGGAGACAAGCAAGAAGAAAAACAGACTAAACAAAGTGCAGAGAGGAAACCAGAGTGTGAAAGAGGTGGGGGCAGATGCCATTTTGTTTTCTTCTCGCTGTCGAGTTTCCCAAGAGATGAAGAAGGATCTTTGATGTGTGATGTTTACGTTCTCTTCCTCCTTCAGCCTCGCTCTCACTTTCTTTGTCCTCTGCTTGATTCAAGTCCTCCCTCTACTTTGTTTGTGTGGTTATTTATTTCATCCTCACATCTGTCAATTTGCATCAGTCAGAAACACAGGAAAGTGTAGGGCTATGGGGGTACAGAGGTTTTTGCTTTGTTATTAGGGACTGCTTTCCTAAGCTTTAAATTCAACTTTTATCTTTTTTGAAATTAACAATTAATGGTTCCAAACGGATCTGTGCATTCATGTAGGCAGGAGTGTTAGCAGTATATCTTTGTGGAAACACCAACTTACTATTTCTAACAATAACGTATATGTTTGGATGAACTCTGCCTACACTTATACCACATTCACCCTGGTCAAAAAACAATTTCAAACTGTGGTTAAAACAGGTGTTTCATTATTTTAGACAACAATGCAATGCCCTGTGTCATTTCTGCTCCTTTTGACTCCCCCCTTGTGTCCTCTTCTGTTAAAGTAACTGTCGTCATGTCCTCCTTCACAACATCCATGAACCTTTGTTCTTCCTCTGTGGTCTTCCTCTTTTCCTCCTGTCCAGCAGCTCCATCTTCAACATTATTTGTCCAATATTATCACAGTCCCTCCCTTGTGGCACATTGTTTTTACATTAAGTAAACTTGATCAAAATATCTTGCCCCATCTAAAATTTTCACTAATTCAAAAAATTAGTGCTTTTGAAACATGTTAAAAATACTGTAGTGACAGTTTCAGATGTGATTTAATTAGTTTTTCAGCAAGTCAGGTTATATTTTCCATGGTTGGAACACCCGTTCAGCAGAGGGCGCTGTGTGTATTGGTCATCACTGGCTGATGCCGGTCATCAGTATTGTTTTCATTGTTTTGATAAAAACTCAACAAGACTTAAACCAGCAAAAAAGACTAGTTTTGTAAATAGAAGTAGTAAATATAGATATAATAAAAGGAGTAATTGTTGATAAATACTTCTGGTTAAAAAAATGTGTTTATGGCATGATCACATTACTTTATGTTGAATGTTTTATTTGTTAGATAATTAATAGGTCATCATTGGCTGACGCCGGTCACGAGACATCGTAGCATATGTGTGATGTAGTATAACACCGATGCTGAGGACTGATGTTGTTTTCTCTAACTGTTCCTACAGGCATAAAATTTAATGTGCTACACACGGAACTGGCCACATTGTGACCAAACCATCTGAACTTTGACTCTTTTACTTTATTTCCAAACTGTCCAACCTGAGCTGTCCCTCGAATATGTTCATTTCCAATCCTGTCCATCCTGGTCACTTCCACTAAAAATATTAGCATCTTCAGCTCTGACCTCTCCAGCTCCACCTCCTGTCTTTTGGATAGTGCCACTGTCTCCAAGCCATACATCATAGCAGGTCTCATTAATGTCTTGTAGACCTTCCCTTTCACTTTTGCTCCTTCTGTCCCACATCAGCCCTGACACTCATCTCCACCCACTCCACCCTGCCTGCACTCTCTTCTTCACCTCTCTTGTGGACTGTCCATCGCTTTGGATGGTTGACCCCAGACTCCTGACTGACCTCATTTGTCAGCTTTTCCATCACAATTAAAAACAAGAAAATGCTCAGTTAGTCCCTGATTTAATTCTACCTCCACCTTGAACCCACTTCCTCATAGTGCATTACAATTGTCACTTGCTGTTGAGTTTGAATGAAAGACCAAAGTAAAAGTTACAAAATACAACTATATTAATGAATGTAGGGCTATTACAGTTTTTCATTCTTCCTCCAACTTGTTTTAACCTGTCATGTTGCTAACTTTACAATTTATGCTGAGTGACTCAGAGGTAAAAAAAAAAAATCATCAAGGGCAGAATAATTACTGGCAATGGGAATGGAGATAATCACATTCTTTAGTAGTTTCACTCAAATTCAGGAACACCCAGGTGTTGATTTTGTTTACACTGCCATGTTGGCAGTGTAAACAAAAAACTGAAGGCGCTAGTGCAAATGCATCAGGCCCCATAGTCACCAGGGGGGCCCCAAAGCTGCATGTTCAGCCTCATCTGAGGAGAATTAAAATTACCTTCCTTTATCTGTACAAGTCTGACACATTTATTAAATATCGTATGTGCTTAAAAATAAATGTAGGAAATAAATAAAATAAGCTGCACAGAGAAGCTGTGGCTGCTGTTTTTGTGACATAATTAAGTCAAAATCATTGGGCTGCACTGCCCCGCACTGAGTGGTGTCCACAGAGTCCACAAGAGAGGTACCCATCATTCCCATTAATGAGGATATTAATCTCAAACAGCTATATGGCATCAAAAAAAAATGATCCTAGTTTCTGCCTCTGCCACATTTATTAGAATGGCAGACATTTTGAGGAAGATTATATACAAGACTGTGATGTTAAATATACTGATCACTAAGTGGTTTGGTTATATTATACAGTTTTATATTTCCTTTTTATGTTTCATTTAGCAATGAAAGCATAAACAACATATTTAAGTTAATGAGGGTCGGATTCTCTACCTGATAAGAAGTGATCACTGCACTGTTGCCTGTGGATTCCCATCACTCCATCTACCGCGCTCGCTCCGAGAAAACATTTTTATGAAAGTGATACAACTCTGCCATCTCTCGGGATCTTTAGTGATCCAGTAAAATGTTCTCCCGTTTGTCCCTGACTCATGTCCCAGTTCTCGTGCTTGTCCCTGACTGTTTTGTCGTCTCTGGGGCACAGCAGTTACCCACCATCAAGAAAAACAGTATGCTCAGCGATGCAGATGCTCTGCTCTAGCAGCCAGTGGGGCTGCAGTTTACTGAAATGTGATATGATATGATATGATATGATGTGATATGATATGATATGATATGATATGATATGATATGATATGATATGATATGATATGATATGATATGATATGATATGATATGATATGACTTTAGTATAAACCTGGGGTTTATACACACTCACTGTGAATTTAGTCTGAATAGTTTATGTGATTTAGTGCTGTCATGGTTGTATGTGTTACATCAGGTCTTTACGTTTATTGATTGACACTGATACCACGATCTGAACATGCACACACACACAAAGAGAGAGCGATAGAGAGATGGGAGGGGGCGCTAACAGGCTCTTAATCATAGTTTTTTTTCCCATATAATATCCTACTTTGTGACAATTCTTTCTACACACCTTTGAAATCCAAACATCAAGCACTGTAATTTAACTGTATGAAAAGTCCGTCCATCGTCAGTGCAGTTCTTCTTTAGAGGGCCACAGGAGGAGATGGAGCAGGTCTCAGCTAACACTGGGCAAGAGGCAGAGTTTGTCTGCTTGTCAACATGAGCACATACATCCATATAGTCTAGTGACATTTAACTAAACAAACTAACTAATTAAAGGATAATCTTATTTTCTTAAAGCTGTCAGGAAGGCAGTAGTATAAGAAAATAGTGTTCAAGAGAAAAATACATTTGAAAAAAATCAAATACAATTATTCTACTTACAACAAATTACAGAATGTAATGTGCAAATAGAGTTGATTTTATGCTAAATGAATAATATTCATGATTAATGACAACAGCTCCTCATAACAAGAAAAACAGACAAACTCTACATAGGAATGCCCAGCTCAACCAAGAACTATGGCTTGGAGACACGTCCAAGACAGGAGGTGGAGCTGGAGGTGACAGAGCTAAAGATGCTGAGATTTCCATTGGGAGTGACCAGGATGGACAGGAATGGAAATAAGCATATTCAAAGCAGCTCACATTGTGAACGGTTTGGAAATAAAGTAAGAGAGTAAAGATTGAGATGGTTTGGTCACCTGCAGAGGAGGGATAGTGTTTATATTGATTCAATTCAATTCAATTCAATTCAATTCAATTCAATTCAATTCAATTCAATTCAATTCAATTCAATGAAAGAAAAAGAGGGAGGTGAGGGAGAGACAGAAGAGAGAGACCAGGAGCAAATATACAACAGTTGTATCAAGTTTAGAATCAGTTATGTCATGTTTATAGAACTACAGTGTCATTTATACAAGCAGCAGCAGAGATTATTGATCAGATTATTGATATTGATTTTAATCAGAGCATAGTAACAATGACAGCAGTATTATTGTTACTGATAATAATAATAATAACATCATCAAAACTGGATCTGGATCCTGCAGCCTGCAAGATGAGGACAGAGGGAGAGAGGGAATGGAAGGAAGCAGACATGATTGATTTCCTTTATTAGTCCCAAAAACTGGGAAATTGAAATTTCACATCCATATACCACATACAAAGACATCAATTAGTCCACAATTATTACAAGTTGAATGTAATAATGGCACACGTCAGAATTATACATACAGCACATAAACATTTGATTGTGTATGTATCCTAAAATTTTGAACAGTCTGTCATCCAAATAGAGGCATAATGGATATGTGGCACCGCAGTGTAGGCCGCGCCGTCGGGAATTGGACAAAGGATGTTGAAGATGGAGCTGATGGAGCTGCTGCAACATTTCCAATGATTTATAATATGACGAAGGATTTCCTAACTGAGACATGGAGGCTCACTGAAATCCTGGCTGTCAGTGGCGATACAAAAGAGCAAAAAAGATTCTCTCCTCAAAAATCTCGAGTTAAATGACAAATACACAATATTTTCATCACTTTATCTCATCATTAGACTGTTTTTTTTTAACTGAAAACTGAACAGGTAAAATTTTAGCACACACAGACATTTAGTAAATGTTTGCCACTGTGGGAAATGCAAGGATTTAAAACACTGAAATCACTTATTTAAAACATTTGAACTTATCAATGGAGGCATCAGTGGATCAACAACTCATTTGTAGTAAAGTAGTAAAAATGTCAATTTCCAACCTAAAAAGGATGTCTAATGTGGAAATAAAGTGGTAAATATATTATTAAGCTGTCATAGACTAAACAGGCATACATTTAAATTTTTTAAAATTGCCCTGTGTCATTACCCTATACAACCACACTTCAAAAATACCAAATTATCTCCTTATATAAATTATGTAAATGAATGAAAGTGTTTTGTTCTCTCATGCAGCACAGTTATTTATCAATCCAACGCAATCCAACACGAGTCATGGACACTGCTGTTGACTGTCTTTGCTACTATATGTTTCATTCAAATGATCAGTTCTTACAACATTATGCAACATTTTAAATGGTTCATTTATTTCATAAGTAATCTGAATTTAAAATAGGGCATGACAGTGACTCTTTCTAGACGCCCAGGGTACAAGTAAAGGTACATTTTAGCACAATATTATTAACATTTAATGGCAAAGTTTCATATTGCAGCTCATTAACCCTCACCTCACTCTCTTCTTCCAAGTGTGTTGAAGACTCTGTAGCCTTCAGTAAGCTTCAAAATTCAAAAGATGTTTGGTGATGCAAAACATCTGCCTCTAGAGTTGACCTGACACCTGATGTAAATATAAAAAGCTCATTATGGGGCAGTGGAAAAACATCAAGTCACAATTGTACACTTTTTAAAAATTTACACACTTGTTTACCCATTTAAAGCACTTAATAATTGCACAGCTTTTATTTACTCCAAATACATTAATTTCCCTCTGATTTCCCAAGGAGCAGTGAGGTGTAAATCCCCCCTCTTTCACTGAGAGGGAACACCAACTGACATCCCAATTGGGAAGAAGCAGCCTCGTCTTTGACAAACGCTGCATGTCGTCTCCCTCTTTTGAAGCCTGTATGAGAGGAAGTCACTCACCAGGCCCAAGCAGCCTTTGAAATACTGAAAAGCAAAAACAGGAAAGAAACAACAGAGCACAGGGGTTGTGTGTGTGTGTGTGTGTGGGGGGGGGGGTAAATGTCAGAGGGAAAACATATTTTTACGGCTTTCTTTTTTCTGTCACTGTTACTTCTTTAAAATGTGTCACTGGAAATGTATTGATAATCTTATCATTATGGAACACAGAAAACTCACATTTAAATGTCCCCTCGTAGCCATCTACAAGCTCGCTAGTCTCCCTCAGATTAACAGCTTTACAAGTTAGTCAGACGTCCTCCTCCTCCTCCTCCTCCTCAGGCCTCTCTGGCACAGGTGCCTGAGTTCCTCACAGGTGACTGGCTCATGTTACCCAGACACAATTTGCATTTTACATTGATATACTGCACAAATAAACTGCTGCATACACACAGTGATTCAACTTCGGCATCCAGACAGTCTTTCTGCCTGTCAAACAATATGAGAAATAGAAATAGCACAAACTCTCTTTTCTTTTGACAAAAACATACAGAAATTAAGGGTATATATTAACGTAACAGATTAAATTTAGATTAAACATAGGGCTCCAACCAACGGGGTGTGTCCAGGCTCATTTTGCAAGTTTTGTGCACAGCGCCGCCGAGCGCAGCCTGGTGCAAATACTCCTCTGTACCACCTCTGTCCCTCCTACTGGCGCAAGCAGGGGGAGAAAAGACATGACTGGGTTTAACACAGCCTGGTCAAATCTTCACCTCCTCACCTTTAAATGCACCGCGGATGAGGCACAGTGCAAGTTTCATTTTACAATGGAACAAGGAGACAGCTGCAGCGTCAGACGACCAAACTTCTCCTAGGAGGAAAATGATGTTCTGGTTCGGGAGGTCCAAGTTCGCAGTGGCCGAATATATGGTCATGTTAACAGACTTCCACAGGCCTATGACGCAAAAGAAGGCTACCTTGGGCGGCCCCTCCACCAGTGTGGCCATGAGCTTGGTGGAGGACATTGCACCCTCCACCCTCTCAGCCATAAGCATCGAGGGCTTGGATGGGATTGAGGTTGGCATTAAGAGTAAGGTAAACGTATTTTTCCACTAATAAAGACACTTGTTTAGTAAACTATATTTAAACCCAGTGTAATAAAGATGAGTAGTGTGCACAGATCACAACATAAACAAATACCATGTGTAATGGTGATGTAAATACGTTTGATTAACCCTCTCCCAGATCCAACTGGGAGCGCAGAGCGTCTCTGCTCGAGTAGAGGAAGAGGAAGAAGGAGACTAGTTCAATATAGCAATAAAATTGATGTCAACACCATTTTGTTTCATGAGTAATTTTATGTATCTTTAATGTGATTGAGTAAATTGTGGCCAAAAAAAATGTATAAACAGAAATACTCACATTTAAGGACAGAGCTGTGCAACTAGGTGGTCTCCCCTCTCCCGTGCGCTCTCGTCACATGCAGTTCGGTCTCTTTCTGTTTCAAGTCCTGTAATGTCTCCTCCGTGAGGTCAAAGTGGCATCCATGGTGTAAAGCTATGTTGTGTAACATGCAACATGATATGCACTGAATTTTATGAGACGAGAGAAGACGAATATATACTCACTATCTGATGCTGAGGCTGTTTGTGCTTGGCTGATAGAAATGTGAAGTTGTTTGTTTGCATCACAGTTTCAGCTGCATTAATTAAATTCCATTACATCTCATATTGTTTGACAAAGGGGCCCTCTGCGCCCATGTGCTTTATCCACTATCCAGTGGATAAAGTGGTAGAAAATGAGTGAGTGCCAACTGCCTTTGATCTGACATCAGATATAACGGGACAGTTGATATAGATATAGAATGCATGTGTTGATTCTGATAGTTACATTAAAATAGTGGTTGTTGTGATTATTAATTGCATTGAAATGTGCCTGATATTCTGTAAACCTGCCTGTGAGGTTTTGGTGACGTGTGCACACTGTGTGCCAATCAGCCAAATTACCACTAGATCAGCTGCAAAATGACATTTTGCACCACCACACCCATCTCGGCACATCTTGATCTACCAAATTGCCAAATTCACTGCACAAGGTGTTGCGCCTGACCAAATTACCACTGCGTGGGCTGTGCCACACTGCGCCACTTTGCACCCATCATAGATTAGAGTCCATCATATCATAATGTTGTTTATTATTTCTTTTGGTGTGCATAAGATCATGGGATACTTTGGGTCGGGGGAAGGATCTCTACTTGTTGGTTCCTTGCTTGCTAAGGAAGCATTATGTCAGCCACATTTCGATGAGCCTTTGAAAAGGAATAGCTGGAACACAGCCCTATGATGCTGTCAGTCTTCAAATGCACCAGGAGACTCCTGATTCGAAACAACACTAGTTCTTCAAATTGGGTCCTAAAGACACGTTGGAATCACATTTTTCTGCATGTAACATCCTAAAGAGCTAATCAGTTTGAGATCATATAATCAGTTTCACTTTCATATTCAGCAACATAAAAACAGCAAACAGATTATCTCCCCACTGATTCAGAGCAGCGACTCAGCAGATCAACATGCTGCGTATGTGCTCAGCAGCTGTGCAGAACGAACACCAATGGACCAGATGTTCTCTCTCCTCGATAACAGTGAATGTGAACTGGATTGATTAGAGATCCCATCTGCTGTGGAGCGCCCTTCATTAAAGAGGGAGGTTATCTATGGCTGAATGTTCAAAAGTGGCCCTGGGTCATATGGGAAGAACTGAGTGGAAGAGGTGAAGTACCAGCCAGCGAATGTTGGCACTGCTGGGGTTTCAAAATATAGTCCAAAGCAGAAAAGGTAAAGGGAAGACTGCACCCACACTCAGACAGACACGAGTGGGTTGCAGTCACTTAAAATGCGTGGCAGCAGAGGGGGGAATTGTCAAGCATGCTGACGAGTGGTACATTCAAGCACTTTCCAGAAGAGGTGAACTTCATGTGCTATTGCATTTCAATGAGTGCTCATCAAACAGGAAGCCATTCAGTTTTTAAACTTTAATGAAGAGAATTCATGTAGAAAGTACAGTTTTTTCAGTCAATGAATCCCGAGGTTGGCGAACACGTCCTCGCTGAACCAAGACAATACACCACAGACTGTTACCATGGGCGCATAATGAGCTCAGAGATCCACATTCATTAAAGACAGGCCAAGTCCCAGTGTTCACTCTCTGAGGCTAACAGACTTTGAGGTGTATTCAAGGTCACTCAGCAAGGTCATCCCAAGGTTCATCCCACTGTGTAAGGGCGCTCTCGCTGGTCACTTCCTGTGAGTCAGCATTTCCACAGACTTAGAATTACCCACAGTTCATAACATATGGGTCACAAGCCAATCCGCAACTTATGATGGCAACATAAAAAAATTCATAGAAGGAGCAACAAGTCATCAACCACTTATTTTAATATAAAGCTGCAGTATGTAAACTTAAAAAATGTTTTTTATTATTTATATATATTTTTTATTTTAGTTCTGGAATAGTTATTTAATCACTGCTTTACACCACAGTTTTGCCATTGACCCAGTCACACCCATTCATGTTCAGCACATCTATATTCAGTCCTTTTTTAAAAAAAAATAATCACACATGTATCATACCCTTCACAAACTGGAATCAGCCTTCAGGAGAACCTTGGGGTTAAATGGTCTGTATTCATGTAACGCTTTTCTTGTCTTGTTGACAACTCAAAGCTTTACGCCTATTTCGTTCCCCTTCACACGAAGTAACTTGGTGGTAAGTGTCTTGCCCAGGGACACATCAGCATGTAAACAAGCAGAACTGGGGGCAGTCCAGCTGAAAGACAACTCGAGCTACCGCTCAGCCGCTGTCACTATTTTGCCCAAGGATAAAACAGACATGTAGACTAGCATCAGACTAAAATTCACCAAACAGTTTTTTGGCCTCATCTTGTTCTTCTTTTGGTAACTTTTGTACCACTTCTTTTAATATTATTGAAACCCTTGCAGCCTCTAACACACTTAGCAGCAAGGGCATACTGACAGGTCAGGCACATCAGGCTAATGCTTGGGGCCTCATAAAGAAAAGGGCCCATTGTCAACCATAAAGCCCTCCAATATGCAGCGCTACATTCAGACCCACTTAATGGAGCCCCTTTATGACTAGTGTTGTGAAGTGGTATAAATAAATAACACAAATAACAAGTGGGCCCCCATAGCTGGTCCAAATAGTATATTTTGCAATGACATCCATGAAGCCCCTAAAACCCCTCCAATATGCAGCTCACCACTGCTACATCAAAACCCCCATTCATGGGGCCCCTTCTGACTGGTGGGAGGATCAGTGAGAAAAGGTCTCACCTCTCAAAACACACTGACCAACTTGAGCCATGTCCTAGACTGAGCTGCAAGTGGCACTGACCTGCATGAGCCCCTCACTAAAAACACTGACCGCATTTTGATGAGGGCTTAGGGTGTACAGTTGATGACGGTGGGGAGGGATGGTAAAATGCAGTGGAAATAAACACCTAACGTTTGGCGATGGACCATAATCTGTTTAATGACTCTGTTGGTCTTCCTCTCATCCTCAGATCTGTGATAAGGAATGGCACTACTATGTCATCAATGTGGAGTTTCCAGTGGTGACACTGTACGTGGATGGAGTGACCTATGACCCCTACCTGGTGACAGATGACTGGCCCATCCACCCATCACAGATTGATATGCAGCTGACAGTTGGAGCCTGCTGGCAAGGTGGGTGGTCAGAGCCATTTCTATTAGATGTCACCCATTTATATTAGATGTTTTTCAAGTGTGGTTGTATGAGGTATTGACATGTAGTCATCACTGTGCTTTTTATGCCACTGGCAGAAAACTGCCTGAGGCATAAAAAGTCATTCACACTGAAAACAATGCTGCCAGTGGGCACACAAGAAAAAGTAAAACAAAACAACTAATAAAAGGCTCACCTGTTAAAATCTTCTGCTAATTTGGCAATATTTTCAAATGCCATTCCCATAAAACCTTCTAAAATCTAATGAAAACTAAAGTCTATAATAAAAAGTAAATCACTTTTTAATCATCAGCAGTACGATAATGGCTCAACAGTCCATGATTGTCATCGTCTGATCTCTTCGTCATGCTGCACCCTACATTTTCAGTATGGTGTGTGCTTGACTGGCAACATCAGTCTATTTCTGTCCATTTCTGATGAATTACGCTGTTGTAACTCATGCAGAATGAGAGCAGGCATTGTCCTCCCATCAAGACATTGTCTTTTCTTGATGGGGCATAATTCTCTCTGAATTTCCAATTTAAGCCTCAGTGGTACCTATGCCTATGGTACCTATGTTACATATGCATGAAGCTCACTCATTCTGCAGACACTGATGCTTTACTGTACCATCACAAATGCTGATTTTTGCAACTTTCTTTGAAAACAGTTCGATGGTTCGATGAAAAACATTTATTTTGTCCTTCAGTTCATCTTAGATGAGTTTGGGCCAACTCGGCAACAGTTTTGTGCAACATTATGCGTTCTAATTTCATAGACAAGGCACAGCGCAGGCGCAGACAAGGGGGTGTGTGCAGGCGCATTTTGCAAGTTTTGTGCACAGGGCAGGGGCGCAAGTACTCCTCTGTCCCACCTCCATCCCTCCTACTGGCACAAGTGGCAAAGGGAGGGAGAGAAGGCATGAGCCGATCCAAATCTTCACCAATCAAATGAGCTCCTCTCATCACCTTTAAATGCGCAGGGGCGAGGTGCAGTGCAAATTTCATCATTGGTGAAGGAGACAGCAGCAGTGTCAGACAGAAGAAAACTGATGTTCTGGTCCAGGAGGTTCAAGCTCGCAGTGGCCGAATATGGTCACGCGAACAGACCTCCACGGGCTGATGATGCAAAAGAAGCCTGGGAGGAGGTTATCAATATTGTTAATCAGGTTTGCCCTGACATACTGAGAACTGTTGCCCAGTGTAAAAATGAAGTAAGAAGAAGGACCAAACAAAAGCTCTCTGAGCACCGGAGGCAGACTGTGGCCACCGGGGTGCGCATCAGAGGCCACGGTGCACGTCATCACGTGGACCACTTCGTGGGGTAGAAGTAAACTATTCCTGTGTCATGGATAGGAGTAAAAAATTAAGTGACAATTACATTACACACGACGGTAAATTATTCCAGACATTATTCGTGGGGTCCACCTGCATTCCTGCTCTGTTATCCCCAAATAGGAGAACCTTTGGGGGTGATACTCCCCGTATCTCCTTCTCCTCCTCCTCACAATAATATACTCCATCTTTGTAGATCACATTAAGCATAAAAATAAAAAAAATAAAAATATGGCCAATCACATGAAATAGGTAAATGCTTAAGACACTGAATATGACTTACATTTGAGCATCTCTCTCTTTTTTCTTTTCTTTTGAATTTTATGAGATGAGAGAAGCCGAATATATACTCACTATCTGATGCCGAGGCTGTTTGTGGTTGGCTGAAAGAGATGAAAAGTTGTTAGTTTGCATCACAGTTTCAGTTGCATTAATTCAATTCCATTACACATGTCAACTACCTTTGATCTGACATCAGATGTGATGGGACAGTCGATATAGATATAAATGTATGGGCTGATTCAGATAGTTACATTAAATAGTGGTTGTTGTGATTATTAATTGCATTGAAATGTGCCTGACATTCTGTAAACCTGCCTGTGAGGTTTTGGTGACGTGTGCACACTGTGCGCCAGTCAGCCAAATTACCACTAGACTGGCTGCGCTTCGCCTTGCGCTGAGAGTAGACCAGCCAAATTGCCAAATCACTGCACAAGGTGTTGGGCCTGACAAAATGACCACTGCATGGGCTGTGGCACACTGCGACATCTTGCGCTGCGCCACGAAATTAGAGCCCTATATATGGCTTCATTTTGTGTAATACAGTTTTAAGATGCATTTCTTGATGCAGCCACGAACTATGTCAAGTGATGACAATTTTTTTCAAAAATATGCCTGAACCCATCTGAATATTTCTGTCACAGTACCAAAACAGTTCCATACAATGGTCATGCACATTCAGCAATGCTTTCTCCCCTTGGCCATAACGCACCAGGATGTCCTCTGTCTTCATGAATCTTTTCATGACAGCTTGGTGAAAGATAGTGATGGTGAAAGACCTAAGATTGTCTTTTCAGTGAGTTAAAATTATCTCGTGAAGTTTGACACAAAGCAGTCTAAGACGAATAAGACTTTAGAAGATTTTTTTTCACCCAACTGTCATGTCCTGACCTGTTACCAGTTATCCCACTACTTGTGGAACAATCCAGAAAATAGTTATACATACATTATATAATAGGGTTAGATGATATGAGCAGATGATATGAGCAAAAAATAATTTCTCAATGATGATAATGAGTCGATGAATTTTAAAATTTTTAATTTTAACAGTTTCTCATTAATTGATGTTTACAGATTAAATCAATGGAGTGTCAGGGAGGAAGAGGTCATGTGATCACATAGGCCCACTAGTGGTCATATGATACTGAATCCTGCTCACTGCTGCAGCAAGGAGGGCGTCTGCAAATCATTCAGCAAATCTGTGGCTTTTCAGTGAATTTATGTTTGTGAAGTTATTGTCAATTTGCAAATCTTTTAAAACAACAATCACAATATTATCTTTAGACAGTATGGGCTCTAATTTCGTAGACCAGGCCAGGCACAGCGCAGGCGAGGGGGTGCGTTTTCGCCAGCTCATCCCGTTACACATGTTCGTGTGATCATATATTCGGCCACTGCGAGCTTGGACCTCCTGGACCAGAACATCAGTTTTCCTCCGTCTGATGCTGCCGCTGTCTCCTTTGTCCATGGCGAAAAGAAACTTTAAAAGAGAAGAGGAGCTCATTTGATTGTGAAGAGTGTGTTAAACCCAGTCACGCCTTCTCTCCCTCTCTTTGCTACTTGCTGGTAGGAGAGATGGAGGTGGGACAGAGGAGTACTTGCGCCAATTAGAGCACTGTATCTTACCCATCTCTATCCAGTTTTTCCCATTTTCATTTTCCATTACAAACAAAAAAAAATGAAAATGAAATGAAAAAGGAAAAAAGCTTATTTCTACACATATTTATACATAGTCATTTATTTATAAATCCAGACAATCAGAGCTGAGACCTCCACAGAAAAGCTTTGATGACATCACTTTTCTTTGTTGAAAGGTTGTACCATAATACCTTAGTGCCACTAATCATGTTATTATTCCTAGCCAGCATGTCCATGAGGACTCACTAAGGTTTGTATTCGTGTTGACAATATGGTTCCCAAATAGGCTTGTCTGTTGGTTTCCAGTAAATATTTATGCATATTTATAAGTAGTCATTTATTGGCACCCTTTACACCCCACATTAAAATGCATTTTCTGTGATTGAATTGCAATCAGATAGCACCTGACCACTTATAAGTACAGGTGTAGGACAGAGACACATTGAACAGAAGAATGAATGTGATGCATCTCCAATGTATCTCTGCTTCACCCACAACAACTAAATGAGCAGAACTACATTGGTGACATGGCAAAACTGCACAGATTGCTCTGCTTTTCCTGTGAAGTGAAAGTTGATGTAATTTAACAGGTTACACATTTTCGATTTTTTTATGGAAATCTTGACATATAATGTCATCATTACTATTCCTTTTCCAACTGGAAACTGAAGTGTTTGTTGCTTTGAAAACTGCACCCTTGCCAGGAGTCGTTGAACTACCACTGCAGTCAGTCACTGTGTGTTGGTGCCTCATACAGCCGCAAAAAAAAGTAACTATCCCTTAAAATGCATCTTAGTTATTTAAAATGCACACTAAAATTAGATTTATGCTACTGATTGAGTGCTGCTTCCATAAGTGAGCAAGTTCAGAGACATGAATAATACTTTCTGGTGTGTCTTTATAAAAGGAGTCATTTATTGTTGAACATGGTCTTTGGCCTATAATGAACAATGCAATTAGGAAGAACACTTAGTCTGTATGTGACACACGGGTGAACCTGGCTGAATGAAGGTGGGAAGATTAAACTGTCCACCAAAGTGATAGCTGCCGCTAATTGCACAAGGTCAGAGCAAAGGTCTTGTCTTTCACACGATGCAGAAGACCATTGGTTGGATCATCTATATGAAGCTGCTCACTGATGCGTAGCCCATTGGACAAAGAGTCCAAATATATTTTTCTCTGCAAGAGCAGGTCATCTTGTGCCACTTTTTTTCCTCCACTCCCTTGGCCCCTCTCTTCCTACCCTCCTTCTCTTTCATGGAACACTGAGAGCATTTAGGAGGATTAAAAAAAAGCCTTCAATAGAAAAGGGTGTTCAGAGACTATGTCTGCTTTTCTACTTCGGGGATAAGCCTCTGTGAAGTGTTGTAAAGGTGATACTGGAATGTTATTGTAGACCATTAGCCACAGCAGGCTGCCCTTTCAAAGGAAGCTGAGCGGCAGATGAGCATGCAGCATCTTGATGGTGAGAATGAGCCTGTCTTTGTCCACCTGCATGGAAAAAAGAAATCTGTAAACATATAAATGAATTAAATACATTAGTAGTACAACAATTATAGCATTTTTGTTTCTTTTTTTAGTGTTGCCCGTGTTTGATCTGAATATTCCCATGTCCAGATCCTTTCGAGCAGTAAAAAAAACGTGTTTTCACGCCATACTAAATGTGTTATTTACCATTCAGCCACATGTAGCTGAACACAAAAATTGCTCTATATATTTAACTAGCTATAAAAGTAATGGAAAAATGAGCAGTATTCTCTGCTCTGTCTGCTGAAGGTAGAAGTATCAGCTCCACAGTAGATTCAGACAATCAGAGCTGAGACCTCCACAGAAACGCTTTGATGACATCACTTTTCTATGTTGAAAGGTTGCACCATAACCTTAGTACCTGTGCCACTAATCATGTTATTATTCCCAGCCAGCATGTCCATGTGGACTCAATAAGGTTTATATTCGTGCTGACATTATGGTTCCCAAATGGGCTTGTCCGTTGGTTTCCATGGTGGCCCCACCCTTGTTTGCCCACATGGGTTTCCCAGCCTGAGCATAATCCTTATGGGGCCCACCCTCATGAACATGTTGGCTGGGTTTTAACCTTTTACAGTAACAAAACTGATCCCAAGTGATGCATGTCCAGCATGTCCAGTTCCATATGGACCTGTCATTATACCTTGTTTGCTTGTTATAAAGTGTTACTAAACATTCCTACTGTAAATAATACTTAAGTTCAAGTATAAGTTCACAACATAACATAAGTTCATCTCTATGCCAACCAGATACTTGATATGTTCCACAGTTCTCATCCCAGGAAAAGAGACTGAAGGAGAGTGAATTTATTATGGTGTAAAAAAATTAAATATTTCAAAGTCTTTATATATGACATGGTACCAACTTGCCACCAGCTGAAGTTGAGTTGCATGTGAATCTGTATAGAGGAGGCATATCACCACCTAGCATTGTGGAGGCAGACAGACTTCATTTATTCTACACGAGCGGGGTTAGTGCTTTTCTATTGGGACAAGGAAAGTCCAGCTTTAACCATAGCTTAAATTTACTGTACATGGAAACTGGCAAAACCCCAAATTCCTCCTGGCAGGGGAAGTGTGCAACATATAAAAGGGTAGCCATAATGTGTTATAGTAAAAGCACTGAAATTGTGTCTAAACGGTCGAAACTGTAGCGTATATTTTCATGAGTTGTTTCCAAGTTTATAAACCTTTACGTTTATCATTGACACACAAACTGGAGGCAAATTTAGCTTCTCGCTGCATTTAATAAAAGCTCAGTATCTACAGTCTATTGCTGCTTATAGCTTAGTTTATGGGTTCTTTCTATGAACAAACAGCAGCTGAAACAGAGATGATGTCCACTGTGAACAGGGATGAACATAAATCAAATTTTAGATCCAAACGCTGCTGTTGCAGCTAACACGACGACTCGACAAAAGGTTATGGTAGTTTCCCAGTCTTATTACACAGCAGTGGTTAGAAACATATCTGACTGTACTTTACAGGGACTTTCAGTCGTGACGAAAAGAAACTCTGCAGCTTACTCACTGGAATCAGCAGATGATTTAGAGTTTAGACAGGATATGACATGATATAGTCAATAGAGTAAATAAAAAACATTTGTCATTTTAAAGCCGTTGGGGCCCCACACAACAGTAATATTTCTGCGATGTTTAATTAGATTTCATGATTGAGTTTCATGGTTCATAACACTTAACTAGCCTGTCAGCATTGTCTAATAGAAATTGATTCTGTCCTGGTTGCTGAAAATGAATATCAGTTAGAATAATGGTATTGCAGATATTTATCCACTGAAATTGTTCTTGTGCGTCATGGTTGGATTTTAGAGCTGTAGTCAGTGTGTAAATTCTGTCATCACAGGCAGGTAACATGGTTTTTTTATTGGCGGAGGAGTTTTATGCCAAATTCAGAACCTCTAACGGCTTCTGTATCTGTCTTTCATTTCAGTCATTGCTTACATTTTAAGAGACTTTCCCCACTTACAGTTGCTCCCCCCAGGCAAAAGTCATAAGGTGCCATTACTAGATAGCCATCGCTTCAAGAAAACTATAACAAGCACATTTATTGAAACGTTTTTTGTCAGTCTACATACATCATCTGGATCATTGTCTGATCTATCCAATTGCGTACAGAGGCGTTGGAAGTGGGAGGTAACTGCACCCTTTTCAGACACATAATAAATCTCAAATGGGGTTGACATGCCGTCTGGTGTTAGCCAGGCTAGGTGTAACTGCATGCAGGTCAAAACTGAGGACCAAATGCGCTATGTCCACAAAGTATATACACTGAATGTTTGGACTCAAGTCTTTAAATATTATCCAGAATTCCTTTTTAAAGGGCTTTATTGTAGTACAAAGAAAGTCATAAGTGCTACAGAAAATCAATGTTTCTACAATATACTGCATTGATACAGGAACTGCTGGTCTGGATTTACCAAAGTTTTGTCACTTTGTTAAATCCAAATGAAGTGTTTCAAAAACACAACTCAGTTTTTCTGTTAACCTTTTGGGGAATGAGTGATTTACAACGTGACACAAATTTAGATGAAGTTTGAGATTAAGTGGACAACATAACCTGAGAACATAACAGAATTAAGCAAGTGTAGATTAGGCAGAGTCCCTAAAAGCGATATTTCTAAAATTGCAAAAGCAGATGTTTCCACTGAAGTGTGCTTTGCTACTGAGACTTAAAATCTAGTTTTGCAACATCCCATTTGTTTCAGAAAGCATTTTATTTTCATGGTTTTGGAACAATAGTGGTAATATATTTATCTTCAATTAGATTCAGAATACTTTGTCTCCTTCTCTGTCCACACATAACACACCATCTTGTTTTTCCAAATTTTGGTGCTACCATTACCATTTTTTATTGCAATATTTAGGTTTTGCGCATTTCTAATGGAAACCCAACTAGTGAGAGTGAGCATGCGTTTGTCATACTAGTTCCCCAACTATGTGTCACTACCTTAAACAAGCACTTGTCACAAAACTTGAACTATCACTTTAAGGTAGTAATGTAGACCACATGTGTCAAATTCAAGGCCACATCTGAATTGCCATATAATTGTATTCGGCCCACGTGATATTATTATGTCTTTCCTTCTCCTCCTCTGAAACACTTATAAGTACCACACCATCACGTTACCTCGCCTGTGAAAGATGTGAATTAATTAAATGTGGACTTTTAATTGTATTTTTAGCTTTATATGTCTAGTAAAGAAATATTGAATACAGCAAATTATTGGCTAAGACACATGTGTTTACAGGCCTGTATGTGCTGTTCTACTTAATTACAGTAGAGGAAATCAGGTCAGACAGATAGAAATTGTATTACAACTACACTGCTGATTTCAATGAAAAATCACCCATAAATTACTTGTATTTTCCGCATTATATATTTTATATATAATATTTTTCACGAAATGGTGACCTAGACAGTGGTATATCAAGTATCAAGTCATGCCTCTGATCTGTGAGTCTGTGAGTATAATATAACAGAAATTGTTAAATTGTTTATTTCTCTTCAATTCAAAATAAACATACCAGGAGGCCTGTAACTAATCTCATAATCTGCACAATTGAGTAATTGTTATTGCAAAAAACATCTCAGCTGATCTTATTTCGCTTCTGTCCTCAACTTCTCAGATGCTCTGATATTGTGATTGTCTGCATTGTTTGAGGACGGTTTAGCGTATATGTATAAGTTTCTCAGTAAATCAGCTTAATGCTTTGATGGGGATAATAGGGTATTAAAGTGGATCTAATGCGAAGCTGCCCTCATATCATCCTCTGCTGGACTATTCCGCAATAACTTTAGATTAGTGGGCAGCGAATGGTGGCTTGTCAGCATTAAAATCGGGCCAAAAAAAACAAACCCCCAAGAAAGTCATGCTTAATTCAGAACCTTTTATTCAAGAAAAAAAAAGGATGAACTGAGTCTAAGAGCAGTTTTGAGACACTAGTAACAGTATGTGGCATATTCAAGTTACTTTTTTTAAGCCAACGCGTCTTAAATGCACCATTTGTACAATGTTGAATAATGTTGATGAGAAAAAAAAAAATGGTTTTGTCTGATGAAAATATGATGAAAATAATGGCTAAACCAAATTTACTTGTCGCCCCTGCTTTAGACAGTCTGATGTGTTTGTAGGCTGTATATTTAAGATACAAATTCGAATTGTTATCCATATACTGGATAAAAGTAACATCCCTATCTCCTCTGGTTTCTTTTCAATTCCCCTTAGTTCAATTTTATTTCTATAGTGCTGATGTCTAACATACATTACCTCAAGGCACTTTGCATGTTAAGATCAAGACCTTACAATTATTGTAGAGAAACCCAAAAGGAAAACAGTGACCACATGCCTCTTGACCCAATGCCATTGGGGGCTGGTTCCAGCTCCTCATGTGACCCTCAGAAAAAGATAAATCATACATGATGGATGAATGCGGCTCATAATAAAGTTAACAGTAGTGAGCAGCTGTATAATATATAGATATAGTAATCGAGCTGTCTTTGTGTGCGAAACTCTGACCCCCCCACTGTTACAGCTATATGTATGTATGTATGAGAAGGAGTTTGCAGTTTGTCCATCTACACATAACTCAGTGTTTTCAGGCAAATATTGTGATGGAATAATGTCTAAAATGGACTCTAACATGTTAGCACACTTGCCCCTAGTTCTTAATCAACACAATACAATAGAAAAATCTGTATGAATTAAAATGTATGCGTATAAAATGCTCTAGTGTTGTGACTCCCTGCTACAACAAGACCATAAAAAGAACATTTCTTCATTTTTGTTCCATCCTATTTTCTAAAAGAAGTGTTGTGACCCTGCCCATCCATCCTAGTAAGAGTAAGTGCTGGCTGAGCACTTTTCACACGGTCAAACAACATTTTAGCCTCTGACCCGTGTGTGCTCATGTTAAGAGGTGTGTGATAGTCACACGGCGGAAAGCAAAGCAGTCAACTCGTCTCATTCTTCTCTTCCCTCAGCTGTGTAATAATCAGAATGCTGCTCCTCTGCTTCCCCTGGCCTCCAGAGCCGCAAGACGTGTTGATGTTTACCCACGTGCACAAATTGAAACATAAATATCTCTCTATATACGGCTGAATAAATAGATAAGGGCACACAGGCATGCTGATACAGGTACGTATGCTATAAATCACAGAGCAAGTGAAACTACTAAATCTCACACAGTTACTCTTAAAGAATGACCCCATATCTGCACCACTGCCATCTCATTTGTTGCTCCTCTGGAAATAACGCAAATAAAGCAGAGTAAAGATGGGAGTGAAAATCTATAGTGCAAGCAGGGCTGCATAGAGGAGCCAGAGAGAGCTGACACCAAGTAAAAACCAGTCTCTGTAAAGTGGAATGATCAGCGGTTTTATCAGCCATATCATTCCCACTCCGCAGTGTCTCAGTAATCCCTGCTCCTCTGCCTTCACGTTTTATTTTTTTACCCTCTATCTGAGACCCTTAATGGTTTCTCTAGCCTAGAAGAAATTGATAACATCTGTCAGGAAGGGACTGAGTGGATATGTGGCTATCTAAAGAGAATATGGGGGAAAATGAAAGAAAACAGGAAACTTGCAGGAGAAGCAAAATGTGATTCTGTATTTTTATATGAGACAGACTTCGCTCTCTTGATTATCTGGTACCTGGCAGGGAAGCAGCATGAGCAGGGGGCAGCTTTAAATATGCAGGAGTCAGTTTTAAATATACAGGAGTTGACTTTAAATATGCACAAGATGGCTGTAAATTAAATATGCAAACAGGCGTGGTTATTGTTGTGAACTGAAACAACTTTCCAGTGACAGGCAGGTGAGACCAGTATGGTTCTGCAATGTTAGTCAACGACGTGTGACAGTACTGATGGACAGAATCAACAACATGGACCGTAACCACAGGACACATGTGCCACAAACAGTCAACCCTATGAAACGGGGCTGGGCGTACGAGATGTACATGGATATAAAGCTGCACACAGGTTTTTTTTTTTGCAACCCATGAAAAGTTTTCTTTTGAGATGTTTGTGCTTCTCAAAGGAGTGAGAATACACTGTAAAATATCTACTGTTTATGATCTGTAATGCATGATCTTAAAATACACTTACTGTATTGTTCAATACTTTGAAAGGGAGTGGACAGTATTTCTGGAAACCAATGACACACCAGGAATATCACCATGTATCCTCTGGGAGACAGCAAAAGCAGTAATGAGGGGTAAAATAATCTTATTCCTCATTTAAAAAGAAGAAAGAAAATCTACTTCAATCAGAATTAGAACAAAAAATTAAAACATTAGAGACTACCTATGCTGCACTCCCAGACAGACATTTGCTGAACAATATAAGAAAATTAAAACTTGAATTGAATAAAATTATTGAAAGAAAAACACAGTTTCAATTGGAGAGTTTACGCCTGGAAAACTTTGAACATAGTAACAAATCAAGCAGATTCTTGGCCTTAACAACCTAAACATTAAAAGAAAAGAAAAACTATTCACTTGAGAAGACAGGAAATTAACCCATATACCGAAAGAAATAAATGAAAGGGTTAAAAAAAGGGTTATCAAAAGGCGGACCCAAAAAAGGCAGGGACGAATGGGTAAAAGGAAAAGGATTTATTACAAAAATAACTAAGGGTGACCAGTCCAATAAAGAAACACAAAACGCTGAGGCAGGCCGGCTGGCAGGGCAGAGCTCAGGGAAACGGAGTCTAGAAAAAAGGGAAACGGAGGATTAGGATACTGTAAAAATAACGAAAAAGTACAGAGGTAAACACAGAGGTAAACACATTTTTAAACTCTATAAATCTACCCGAGCTTAAAAATTAACAGGTCAAGATCATGGAGTCTCCTATCTCGGTGACTGAACTCCATGAAGCCCTCCATCACATGCCAAACAGGAAAGCCCCGAGACTAGACAGATTCCCGGTGGAATACTACAAAAAGTTCTATACTATCTATACTAGCACCTTTATTCTACAAAATGGTAATAAAAATTAAGGAAAGTGGCTCTCTCCCCGCAAACATAAACACAGCACACATCTGTCTCCACCTCAAACCCGATAAAGACCCCACACTCTCATCCAGTTAACGTCCAATCTCACTCATAAACACTGACCTCAAAATCATTTGCAAAGCCTTAGCAAAGAGACTACAAAAAATTACCCCCTCCATAATTCACCCAGACCAGACAGGATTTATAAAGGGCAGACATTCAACAAATAATACACACAGACTGAATATAACAGACTATTGCACAATCAACAACCTTTGAGCAGCAGCAGTTATTTCACTAGATGTAGAAAAAGCATTTGATAGAGTAAAATTCCTTTTTGAGACAATGCATAAATTTGGATTTAGGGAAAATTTCATTTCCTGGATCAAAATTTTATATAGTTTACCCAGAGCCTCTGTCAGGACAAATGATCAAACCTCTCCAAGCTTCAGCCTCCAGAGGGGCACCAGACAAGGTTGTCCACTTTCTCTCTCATTGTTTGCCATATTTATTTAACCACTCGCAGCCGCAATTCAAGCAAGCAGAAACATTATAGGTATTAAAACAAAAAAACCTACATCACAAAATAAGCCTTTATGCTGATGATGTATTACTTTTCCTTCAAAACTCACCAAGCTCTCTCTCTGAAACTATTACACTAATTGATACATTCTCAGCAGTTTCTGACTACTCAATAAATTGGACAAAATCAATCATCCTACCCATTTTATCTGACTTCCAATCATCACCAACCACTCCCTTCAATAAACACCCCATGTCATAACATTGAAACAGGCCAAGCTCTAACAGCTTTAAAAGTTAAAGTTTAATCTCAAAAAGGTTATTAGTGTCTGTGATGAGAAACTCTACCTTTAAAATCATTGTCCTTTTTTTTGGCAGGTACTTGGTGTCAGACAGGAAATGCTGTTTCTGATTGAAAGAGACATGCTGCATCCTATTACCAGGTCCATTAGAATGGTGTTTGTCATAGGCTTCTGCTTTGGATGGTTAGTGGAATGAGCTTCCTGAGGACGAGTCTGGAGGGATTTAGAAAGTGATAACGGTAAAATGAAATTTTACCATGTCATGAAAAATACAGTATTAGCTTATTTTGAATTTGATGGCAGCAACACATCTCAAAAAAATGTGGAACAGAGGCAACAAGGCTACAAAAGTAAATCGCACAAATCAAAAACAACTGGAGAAGTGTTTGACAACGAATAAGGTCAATTGGCAACAAGTCAGTAACATGACTGGGTATAAAAGGAAAATTTCAGAGCCTCTCAGATATAAAGACAGACGTTTACCAATCTGCAAAAAAGTGCGTCTTAAAATCCACAGTGTAAAATATCATCAAATAATTCAAAAGTCAAAAATAGCCCCCAGTCTCCCCACAACAAGACATTTATCCATCACAGTGACTCTGAAGCTGTTAAATTAGGGTAAAAATGCTGCATAATATAACATAATCATGAAGACATAGTCTTTAAAAGCCTGTAGATGGTTACGTGCAGTATAGTGTTAGAATAACAAAGCTGCATATCCCAGTCAAAAAAGACTATCTTCATCAGTTGAAGACATGCAATTTAAGTATTGTTCTTGTATTATGAGGTAGAACTACTTCAGTTCTTCTTTGTTCAGATATTTTATAACTGCCTCCATGTTCGCTTATATACACTCTATATTTCTATAAATGAGCAGTGAAGAAAAATGCTTCATCAGCCTCGTGTCTGTTAAGGCAGGCAGGCTGTCAGTAAGCCACTGGGTTAATATGATCCCTTGGGTGCTTCATGTCAACTGTTAGGGCTCTGTTATCTGCTCTGGAGGTGATAGGGGAGCGCAATTGGTCATAGAGAGTATTGTATCTGCAAGTCAGCAGTTGGGATGATTCCAGGGTGAAGGTCTACAGTCCATCTTTCTCACATTTTCACAATAGGGAAGTTTGGCGTAATAAAGTGTTTTCCGTGGTGTCTCCAGCTGCGTCTCCACCCGCACTGGCTGACCTTTTCAGGCCCTGCAATCATCACAGAGGGCAGTGATGAATGTGCCTGTACCATCAGCAGGAAATTACTGGTACCTGGCTCAAGCTTGGCAACGTCTGATGAAGGCAAGGGGGCTTTTCCCTCAACCCCGGCCACTGTTAAATATTACAGGGTGTCTCGCTGGTCACCACCTGGTTTTGCAGACTAAAATGATCTCTGCCAGCTGACACTAAAAGAAGGATGGTGGATTTAAACTATCATGGATGTATAACCTACAATTTCAGCTGATGGCTGGCAGCTTGGAAATCATTGTCTTATTCTTGTATTAGCAAATGTAAATCTTGGAAGTTTTTCACCATGGATATAAATAATGGACAAAATCTGGCAGATAAAGCCATTGTGGAAGTGCAAGAAACCTGTATTTACTTGAATGGCCATTAGAGGGTGAATCCATTAGTTGCAAAAAGATATCTGTTTGAATGTGTTCATTCTAGACTAGGGTTCTGTGTTGATTTCTGCAGCAGACATTTTTCATCAAGCCAACCCCTTTAGTAGATTTTGATTGCCCTTTCTTTTTCAGGATCAAACACATAATAATCAGATTGCCAGGATGGTGGCAAAAAATATTGTGCACATTTCAACTATGGGTGGAAGAGAAAATGGTTTTGTGTGTTAAAATTAATTAATCAGCTAGAATTGTGGCTTTGGTTATTGATTGTAGTTTTTGTTTATTTAAATAATCAGTGATGCACTCTAGTAAACATTTCTTGAATTCTTTAATCAGAATCAGCTCTCTCGGTTCCTCAAATGTCTTTACAAGACTGACACATTTATCACACAAAATACTTTTTGCACACAAACTCTACATAACTCAGGTTGGCAGTTTATTCTCTATTTCTAAATTTTCGCTGTTAGACTACAGGAATTATCTTTTTGATAATTTTATAAGCTAAGTTCTGCTTAGTTGAGAGCCTAGAGCAGGGCCTTTCCTACAAGCTTGCAAGGCAATAAAAGGCACCAAAACTCTTTAGGTCAATTTAAATCCTCTGCCTTCTCCACTGTCACAGTGGCAGGAAGTATGCCTTTGTTCACTAGCTCATCACATAGCACCTGCTTCAGCTCTGCTTTGCAAACGCGATAAGGCATTTCAGTCTTTAAAATGCTATCCTGCTTTTTTACTTTTATTTAATTTTCCCACATAGGAATTAATATAAAAAAATATCTAAATCAAAATCCACTTTTGAAATATATTTATTATTATTATTATTATTATTATTATTATTATTTAGAATATTTAGAATAGAATAATCAAAACAAAACTGCCAGACCAGAGTAATCGAACAATCAAACTTACCACAAACAATGCCATAAAAGATCCCGGATGAACCCCCGATTTATGTTAAGCCCTGTCCAGGGGAGATGCAATTATACTCAACTTCCTCAAGACTCAAGAATAGCTACAAAAACCGCTGAACAATTAAGTGTGTTTTATTCACAATAAATAACAAAAAGAGGACCAAGTGGCTTCAGGATGGACAAAGGCCAAAATAACAAACAAACCAATCTTACTAGAAAATAAACACTTCTTACCTGACAATTCTCAAATTTAAAGTACAGCTCATTACCTCCCTAATTAAACATAAACAGGAGAAAACCGAGTCAAAGGAACTGACTGTCCATCCCTACAATGTCGAAAGAATTAACGCGATTGAGAGTGTGGCTGGTTGGGTCTTGTGGAAGTAGAGTGATTTCCCCCTTGCATCGAGCGCTTCATCTTGCTGGGTTAAAAAGTAGATGTGATTATGAAGGCAGCGGCCCAATGGGATGTTTGTGCTGACACACCTATTTGCATACGAACATACACACACCTGATGCACAGCACACACACTCAATCCATTCATTCAGAAGAGAAAACAAGAAACAAACCCACACACAAAACAATATGACAGCAGTCGTAACAAAGTCTATGAGAGTAGGGTGCTCTTATATGATCATTAAAGAAAGATTTTTTTCTGAGTAGTTTATTATCTTAGTCACTAGCTTCAGTTGCTTCTTCAATACAGCATGACATCCATTTTGTCCATCATGATCTCATTTAGAGTCAGCTAGACCTTAAAGGGTTTGATTGACAACAAAGGTTTATTTACAATTTAAATGATACACAGCAGTGGAGCAACAGCCAGATAGCCGCTCTCGTGCTCAGATCAAAACCATTATTTTATACAGTCTAACACATAAGTTAGTGTGTGCGCACATGTGTGTATGTGGGTGTGAATCTAGGAATACTTTTCTACAAACAGATGCTTCCTCTTTTGGACATACTGAGCCTGTTTTCCTTGGCTCCCAACCCTTCTGATGAACACGCCATATTGGGAGAAAGGTCACTCCGACCTTGGCTCACTTCCCTGGTAAAACATGAACACCATCCAAAAGTCTTGGACGACAGCTGAGTTTGTCTGCAACTTGTTAGGCAATAGTTTGAACACTCATTAGTTGGGACCAAACACACCAGAGCCACATCTGGATGTTTTTCAGTCCGTAGTTATATCCAAACTTGCTGTTTCCCTGACCTTTGACCTTTCATATATAATTTAACTTCCATACCTGCTGGTCCTTGTTCACCCCTTGCTTCTTTCCTAGATCCACCCTCTCCTAAAAAAAAAAAAAACAAGATGGCAGTGAATACTGTGAATCGGTAATTTGCAAACTGGTGTGTGATGCATACAGTATATATAAGAAATGGATTTAGCATTCTGGTTTGAAAAGTGAGGCCTAGGAAGTAGGTTGGAATGAGCAGTTAACCAGCCTGGACAAGCCTGACTAGCTCTAACTAGTTGCTAAAAGAGGTCTTTTCAAATGAACTTGATACTGTATATTGTGGCAGTAAATATTGTCCTGAGAAGTAAACGCGCTCAGTCGCTACATTCAGGTCTTCTTCAGTTGAATATGAAGATTTACAGTAGAACATTTTAAAGTAGAGGATTACTGGAGGTTCTACAGGTTGAATGATTAATGCTAAAACTTTGGGAGGAGATTTAGAACGCTAGTTATTTCCAGTGGCAAAACACGTTAGCGGCTGCGGCAGTCACGTGGCTTCAGGATCATGATGTTCCTGCAATGCGTGAACCTCCTGCAAGTTGAAACTAGAACCCAAACTTGGTAATGTTGCGATACATTAAGACTCTCACTTGGCTCTTTGTCTGGATTTAAATAAATAAGATTGTGTCCCACCCCCTTCAACTAAACCTTATTACTGTGTAAATATTGATATACCTCGGAGCTTCTCAGATACTTTATAGCTTCACTATCCAACAGAGTTTATTTGAGTCTTTAGTTTTATTATCATTTGGGAAATACAGACACTGTTGCAGTACATTGTTCTAATGATAAAACATACGAAGTATATCATTCTCTCACTGCTAAAATAACAGTAAAATAGTCAATTTAATAATATGTATGGAACGCTTAGTACTATGTTAACACTAACTGAGTTAAATTCAACACAAACCCCCGATTGTATCTTGTCCTAATCAGAATTGGTGCTGAATTGACTCTTATAGTGTTTCACATTGTAAATGTAACTGTGTAGAAGACAGTGAATGATCACGTCATCTATTTTGAGGTGTAAATTTTACACTGGCTCCTGTTACCATGGAAAACACCAGTTCAGTTTACGTGCCAAAGTCGCACCCATAATTCACGCAAGGAATCACGGGCCATAGGAATACAAGATGTGAACTGTTACTATTGTTCTAAGAGAAGGTCTAAGGTACAGATACAGTATACATTTCCACTGTCTTTTGTTATCTTTAACTATTGGTCAGTCAACATTGGTGGTCAAAGTATAATGCACCATGTATTAAGACAAACTGTGCCTGGTGCAAGCAAAGCACAGTCAGGGCAAGATCTGCTTTCAGAGACGTGTAATGTTTATGCTTCTCAGCTGTGAAGGTCAAGCGTGACTTGCTGAAACAATTCAGTCTGACTCCTGGCAGAGATGAGGCAAGGATTTTGACTCATAACAGTGGTGCAGAGAAGCAAGTGACAAATGTCACTGTCACTGCTTCGTCCTCCACCACATCTATCACCCGCCGGTTCCTCCAGTGACCACAGATGACCCTTCAGGTTGTGCCATGGACACCCACCTGCCACAGCCTCGCAATGTGTATGTGTGTGGGTGTGCAGTTTATCAACTAGTGGGGCCTAGCCAGTGTTATATCTGTCTGTCAGGAGACAATGATTAAAGCCTGAGCAGTGCTGTGTCCAGTCTGTTTACGACCACAGACACTCCAGGAGAAGTGAGGCAGTCTGCTTCCATTTAAGTGATTAAGTGGAAACAAAATGAAAACAAAAACAGAACTGGTTGAACAACTTGGACAAGGAATCTCTATATGTAGAATCATTTCTACATATACTGTAGTTTGCTATATGCGTAAGTTTCTCAAGCAGTGAAAAGAATCTGGGAAGTCACTCAAACTTACAGTAGAAGCCAGTGTTACATAGATGCAAAGCCAAGAAAAGTGTGAGCAGGGTGACAGTGAAAAACTCAGTGCCTGCCTATAAGGTCAAAAGGTTGTTTACAGTAACAGGGGGGGTAGTTTTCTAGTCCTACTATATTTTATTAGAAATTTATACTTACTATTTCAATGATCAAGTACTTCTTATTTTCCCTCCATGGGATCTTTAGCTCTTTTTAAATGGACACAAGTAATCGGAATAAAAGCCTGATCGGAATATAAATATGTCATCTGAAAGCTCTGATCCAATACAGTCCATACAGATTCATCATTCTGACCGAGAGGGCTGGAATATGCCGATCGTCATTCAGATCAGTGTTCATATACAGTAAAGAGTCGATCTGATCATGATTTCCTGGTTTGGTGCTATCACGTGTCTGATCCGAGTAAATAACAAGTATTTCCATTTCATTACTGCTGGAAAAGCATGGACAGTGTTTGTTTGCTACGGAAGTGAAGCGATGTTTCTTCCTCTGCTTCTACTTCTAAAGAATTAGACAACACCGGTCATGTGAAAATAGTCCATTCTGACTGAATGTTTGGTGCATGTGTATGCACACCACAATCTGACAATTTTGTGTCCATCTAAACAATGAAATTGTAAATTCTAATCTTTACGGGATTAAGAAGTTTTGCACATGTAAGCACAGCTATTGTTGCCAACAAAAGCAGAACTGTGACAAAAGCAGTGTGTAACTTTTGTTGACGTTTATGTTATTACTCTGCCTCTGTGTGGACTTTCTGGACAAAAACGACCCAACATTGTAAGCATGCTGTGTCCTTTGTCTGAAAACTGGCTCTGTCAAGCAACACTATCAGACCTGACTGCGGGAATGTATACAGCAGCAGAGCAAGGACGGCCAGGGACAAGCATTTATGTTTTTAGGAACACGCAATCTGTTTGCAGTGGTCTTGCTTTACAGGCAAAATGCTGGTGCTGTCACTTCCTGTGTGCAGCATCGCCAAGTGACATGAGACCTAAACTGTGCTATACTGAGAAACATCCTGAGAGAGTTGTATGGAGATGACAGACTGTGTGAACTCATTTGACAATGGATTTGAATGCAACAGACATTTTATATTTAAAAGTTACATACTGCAGTGCAGCCATGGCAGACAGGATAATGCTTGCCTGTATCTTTGGTCTGATGGCAGCAGCATGAAGTGATGGGAGTCCTTATGGGGATATGGGGAGACCATAAGACAGTTGGATTATTAAACTACTCCCCTATTTGATGTAATCATGGCTAACAGTAGTCACAGTGGTGCAGCAAGTGGTTGATTTGTGTCTTTCAGACAATTACAGTCTAATGAACAGTAATTGCAAACAGTAGTTAGCATTTAAGCAATGGAAAACTGTGCCAGCTTGTAAATAATGACTATGTGTACACGTATTCCCAGCTGTGACAGCAGAAAATGAATACAAGTGATTGTCAGTGACTGTACCATTTTCCTCCCTAACACTCAACAGAGCAGATGTATAAAGGCCCAATGTGCCTGAGGGGTCGACAGATATGTTGACAGAAAGCCAGGAAGACAGTTTCTTGGAATGCACTCATTGGGCTGTTACTCCACTGCGTCCTCCTAATGTGCCTGATGTATGAACAAGGTCAGATTTAATGAAAACCAATGTTATTAGAAAAAGAGGCTGCTCTGTACCTTTAGTGCTTTGGTGGATGAAAGCCAGGAGAGGAAGAGGAACCGGTGAAATACATACAGTATAAAAAAGGGAGAAGACGGAGGAGGAGGAGGAAGAGGAGATGAGGTTGTGATACCCAGAGCTAATAACCTTTCAGCTAATGAGCAGTGTGGAGACTAGCCTTGGTGGTAGTGGCATTTATGAGGTTCGAAGGGCATATTTTAAATGCGCTGACTTTTTCTTTCCCTGTTAGTCTGAATGGGCCGGCTACACAATATAGCTATTTATTCACAGAATGAAGACAAAGACATGGATCATAAGGCCTGGCAGAATTATAATTTGGCCATCATGGCTCTTAATTACAGTTGAGACAAACATGGCTCTGTGATGATTCCTTTAGATTAACCTTACCCTGAAATATTCGATTTCAGCCAGAGTTATGTTCATCTGTCAGTATGTCACTTTGTCCATGGTGGTCCCAAAACCTGTATGCCCACTTTAAGCCCATGCCCAATGAATAACCTTTCCAGGCCACCTGAGTAATAAGTGGGTGCTAAGTGGGCATGGGCTTGTGTTGGGCAAATTATGCAGGTCTCATATGGGAAGCCCATGTGAGCAATCACAGGTGGGGCACCATGGAAACCAAGGACAAACCCTCTTGGGACCTATATTGTCAGACTGAATATAGGCCTTATGGGGCCCACAGGGACATGCTCATTGTAAGGCTTTCTAAGAAAATAGGGGCTAGATGAATATATTTTTACTATATGTGTGTTTGTTTTTGTGTGAAGGTGGGGAGGTGACCAAGCCACGGTTCACTCAGTATTTCCGGGGCAGCCTCTCTGGACTGACCATCCGACCGGGAAAGATCGAGAGCCAGAAAGTAATTTCCTGTCTGCAGGCCTGCAAAGAGGGATTGGACATCAATTCCCTTGAGAGCTTAGACAAGAGCATAAAGGTGGGTCACTGAAACACACACACACACACACACACACAAGCACACACACTAGAGCACCAAACCTGAAAGACATTTTGTTTTTTGCTGCGTTGATTTTGACATTAGACAACACAGTCACATTGTTCGTCATTAGTTAGGCTAACGTTGGCGATGCTGTACACATTTGTTTCCAAATGTAACATGAAGTCCCCATGAAGTGATAAAAATATCCTCCTTTTTTTACAGTGAATTTGAACTTTTTATAACAATATTATTGATAAAATCAATGGATAAAACACTGATACATATAATAAAAACAATAATAATAATAATAATAAAAAGAAGTTTTAGCACAGCCATTCCTAAACTTGAAATTGCTGGGGCCTCTTTGAAATCTGATAATCCTGTCCAAACCTTATATCACGCCTCTGATCAACACACAAGATTTTGATCAACAAAATAAATAATCACTCCTCTTTACTTTATTTCTGAGCTTGCTTTCAACATCTGCTTAATACAGCTGGACTTCCTGGAATATTTGTTTATAAAGATTAAGCTCCACAACCAGTGCCCACTCTTAAAGTGCGTAATTATTCATCAACATTAATAACAATTAACAATTTCAAACAGAGTGCAAATACTAAAATATTAGGCCTGTATGCTGAGTGGCCCTTAGTGAATACTTCTAAATGAAATGTCACTATATTAAACCCCACATCAAAATGAAGAGACCTTTAACAGACAGAAAACATATCCATTGAATATAAGACATAATGTAAATGTTGTGGCTTTGTTTCAGGATTTCTTTAAATCAGTCGTACATATTTTAGAGCAATTAAAAATTAAATTACAAAAATGAAACTTAAACACGTTTATTCATTCATTTTAATGACCTTTCACGGTCCACCTGCAGTCGGCCGTGGCCCACACTTTGGAAACTGCTGTTTTAGTGGATTCACTGAGGCTCGTTTGTGTGGACAGTCCCCACATCACCTCAGCTGAATCACCAGTTGGTTTTCTTGTCCACTCCCACCGGCTCAGCTAATCTACCTCCCTGCACTTGAGAGGATAGAAGGACATGATTGATAGAAGTTTAGTTGGACTTAAACCTTCCTCCACTCAATGCCCAACATGAGAGGATTTTCAAAGATGACTTGATTTCAAAAACATGGTAGACCACACACACACCAAAACTTTGTAACTGATTTTCAATTATGTAATCCTGAGAAAGCAGAGACTAGATTATCCAGTCAAGACACAGGACCAAACTCTTATTGTTTTAATCAAACGATTTCAGGGAGGAAGTTCCAAGGACTTGGGATCTCACAGAAATGTGCATGATTCAACGTAAATTCAGAATATAAACAGACATGGAGACAGACTGTCATCAGTTAAAAGCTGTACGACGTTTTGTGCTGAGAACACAAAAACTGTGGATGAAGTCGTGGCTGAGATGGCAGTATCAAATTGGCTTGTACAGGTTATGGTTCTAAACAAAAGTACACAACATCTGTTTCCCGGTCAACTTGCTTTATCGTGTGGTTCTGCTCACACCCCAATCGCTGTTCAGTCGTAGCAAACATGTTTAACACTTAAGATTTGATATTGGGAAGACTCTGACTTGTTCGATGACGTTAACATCTCTTAACCCTTCACACTGTGGGATACTATGGCCAGATAATGTGTTCAAATCAGCCTCAAATTGGAAGGCACTCATGATTGTCAGAAGGGCCAGATCCGGATCAAAATCTGGACAGCTTTCCTCTAGTGTGGGCAGGCATAACTCCTTCTAACCTGCTGTGCTGTACTGCACAGCTCCAGCTGTGATGCAGCAAAAATATCCAGCTGGCCTCACAAGAAGACAAAGAGGGAGGAGAGGGTAGAACAACTTATCTGGAGCCAGTGTAGTCAATCTTTCAACCCCCTTTTACCTTCATCTTTGTCACACACTCCTCTGTCTCCCATGAGTCCTAAGGGAAGGGCTCTTCATGACAGCATTTAGCCAGGTGGAGGGCTGGCACAGTGCAATCAGATGAAAATAACATGGAGTGAAAGGAGGAAGTAGTAGGGGCAGGTGGCAGCAGGTAAGTATCTGTAAAATGACAGAGAACAGAAAATAAGAGGAGACAGCAGGACGGGGGTAAATGACAGGGGAGAGGGAGTGAGTGTGGGCCCCCATGGAGCGCTCCAGTATTGACAGCCTGATGCTGAGAACCAGTTTAGGAGATGGCAGAGCTCAGTGTAGATGGAGCAAGAGCCCACGTAGCTCTCTTTAAGGGAGGAAAAGCCTGAAATTTTCCCCATCAAACACTAGAGAACACACACTGCCTATTCTCTGCTCCACAGATTTAAGAGCTACCTATACTAGGTGTTTTCCCTCATGCTTTAGGAAAGAACTAACAATAATTTTATTATTTTTCATAACTGATGAACTGTCAACTATTATTTTATCTCTTAATCAAGTAATAGTTTGGTCCATAAAATGTAAGAAAATTATTATTTATTTATTTTTACAGTAAAAATAAATAAATAATTTCTTTTGTGTAACAAATCAATGGATAAAACACTGATACATATAATAAAATATAATAAAACCAATAATAATAAAAAGAAGTTTTTGCACAGCCATTCCTAAACTTGAAATTGCTGGGGCCTCTTTGAAATCTGAAAATCCTATCCAAACCTTATATTCAATTCAATTCAATTTTATTTGTATAGCGCCAAATCACAACATACATTATCTCAAGGCACTGTACATAGTAAGACCCAAACCTTTACAATATTACAGAGAGCAAACACTAGGCATCAGTGGAGAGAAAAAACTCCCTTTTAACAGGAAGAAATCTCTGACAGAACCAGACTCAAAGATGTGCGGTCATCTGCCTCGACCGGTTGGGGTGAGAGGAAAATGGGGGACAGAGGAGAGGTGGGGGACAGA
>JAFBJR010000243.1:242409-335316 GCA_016785285.1 Brachirus orientalis | reverse complement strand
AGTATGATAACCTCAGTTTTGTCTGAGTTTAGAAGTAGGAAGTTACAGGTCATCCAGGACTTAATGTCTTTAAGACATTCCTGGAGTTGAACAACCTGATTTATTTCTTCCGGCCTCATTGATAAATAAAGTTGTGTATCATCTGCATAACAATGAAAGTGTATGTAGTGCTTTCTAATAATGTTTCCTAAAGGAAGCATATAAAAGCATGTAAAAAGTATAGGCCCAAGAACTGAGCCCTGTGGAATGCCATAATTAGCTTTTGTCTGCAATGAGTCATTGTCATTAACGTACAAACTGGAATCTATCTGATAACTATGACTGAAACCAGCAGAGGGCAGAACCTGAGATCCCTAAAGTCTGCTCCAGTCTCTGCAGTAGAATTTTATGATCAACGGTGTCAAATGCAGCACTAAGATCTAACAGGACACGTATAGAGACCAGACCATTATCTGAGGCCAAGAGGAGGTCATTGGTAACTTTAACTAGGGCTGTTTTTGTGCTATGGTGTAATCTAAATCCTGACTGTAAATCTTCAAACAGCCTGTTACTATGCAGATATTCACATAACTGATTCGCAACTGCCTTTTCTAGTATTTTAGAAATGAAAGGAAGGTTTGATATTGGGCAATAATTGGCTAAAACCTCTGGGTCAAGGGTAGCTTTTTTAAGAATGGGCTTAATAACTACAACTTTAAAAGCTTGGGGTACATACAGTCCCCTCCAGAAGTATTGGAACGGCAAGGTCAATTCCTTTGTTTTTGTTGTATACTGAAGACATTTGGGTTTCAGATCAAAAGATGAATATGCGACAAAAGTTCAGGATCCCAGCTTTTATTTCATGGTATTTACATCTAGATGTGTTAAACAACTCAGGACAGAGCACCCTTTCTTTGAACCCACCCACTTTTCAAGTGAGCAAAAGTATTGGAACAGACATTATTAAGTTAACTTAAAGTGAATAACATTTAATATTTGGAGACATAACCCTTACTTGCAATAACTGCATTGAGCCTGCGACCCATTGACTTCACCAGGGTGTTGCATTCTTCATTTGAAATGCTGTTCCAGGCCTTTACTGCAGTCTCTTTCAGTTCTTGTTTGTTTCTGGGGGTTTCTCCCTTCAGTCTCCTCTTCAGGAGGGAAAATGCATGCTCTATCGGGTTAAGGTCTGGTGATTGACCAGTCCAAGACCTTCCACTTTTTACCCCTGATGAAGTCCTGTGTTGTTTTGACAGTGTGTTTTGGGTCATTGTCTTGTTGCATGATGAAGCTTCTCCCGATTAGTTTGGATGCATTTTTCTGTAAATTGCCAGACAAAATGGTTTTGTAGACTTCAGAATTCATTCTGCTGCTACCATCATGAGTTACATCATCAATAAAGACTAGTGAGCCCGTCCCAGAAGCAGCCATGCAAGCCCAAGCCATGACATTACCTCCACCATGCTTCACAGGTGAGCTTGTATGTTTTGGATCATAAGCAGATCCTTTCTTTCTCCATACTTTGGCCTTTCCATAACTTTGGTAGAGGTTAATCTTGGTCTCATCAGTCCATAAAACTTTGTTCCAAAACTTTTGTGGCTAATCTCTGTACTTTTCATCTGGCCTTCTGATTCTTTTTGCTGATTCTGAGTGGTTTGCATCCTGTAGTATGGCCTCTATATTTCTTCTCTCTAAGTCTTCTTCGAACAGCGGATTGTGATACCTTCGCCCCTGCCCTGTGGAGGTTGGCAGTGATGTCAGAGATTGTTGTCTTTGGGTGTTTCTTCACAGCTCTCACAATGTTTCTGTCATCAACTGCTGTTGTTACCCTTGGTCGACCTGTTTCATGTCTGTTGCTCAGTACACCAGTAGTTTCTTTCTTTTTCAGGACATTCCAAATTGTTGTACTGGCTATGCCCAATGTTTGTGCAATAGCTCTGATTGATTTTTCCCTCTTCTCTCAGCTTCAAAATGGTTTGCTTTTCTCCCATAGAGAGCTCTCTGGTCTTCATGTTTGCTTATTAGCAAATACAGTTTTCATAGGTGAAACCAAAAGCCAAAAACAGGAACTATTTAATGTTTCAGCAATCAATCTAAAAGGCAACACCTGAGCAACTAGAAACACCCATCAGTCACATGTTCCAATACGTTTGCTCACTTGAAAAGTGGGTGGGTTCAAAGAAAGGGTGCTCTGTCCTGAGTTGTTTAACACATCTAGATGTAAATACCATGAAATAAAAGCTGGGATCCTGAACTTTTGTCGCATATTCATCTTTTGATCTGAAACCCAAATGTCTTCAGTATACAACAAAAACAAAGGAATTGACCTTGCCGTTCCAATACTTCTTAATAGGGAAAGATTCATTTGATTCAAAATGGAGTGATTAATTAATGGAAGAACATTTTTAAACAGTTTGGTGGGAATGGGATCTAAGTGACAGGGTGACAGTTTTGATGAGGATACTAGTGATGTTAATTCTGGGAGATCTATAGGGGAGAAACTGTGTAACTGTATGTCTGGTGCTTCAAATGTTATTGTGCTATAACTTGTCTCATTACCACTAGAAGAGAAGAGGTGGTCAATTTTTTCTCTTATTGATGTTATTTTATTCACAAAGAAATTAATGAAGTGGTCACTGCTCAGTGTTAAGGGAATAGACGGCTCAGTAGAGCAGTGACTCTGTGTCAGCCTGGCTACAGTGCTGAACACAAACTTTGGATTGTTTTTGTTTTCTTCAATTAAAGAAGAATAATAGGCAGCTTTAGCTTTATGAAGGGCTTTTTTATAAGCTACAAGACCATCTTTCCAGGCTACATGAGATTCTTCTCGATTAGTGGAACGCCATTTTCTTTCTAATCTACATAAAGCCTGTTTAAGAGTGCGAGTATGGGAGTTAAACCATGGTGCTACTCTCCTCTGATTCATCACTTTCTTTTTCAGAGGGGCAACACTATCTAATGTAGTACGCAGTAAAGCTGCTGCATTATCAACAAGATTATCAATGAAAGTGGGTGTAAAATCATAACTGTTAACTTCAGGTGGACTTAGACATGACACAGAGTTAAATAACGGCTGCACTGTCTCTTTGAAAGTATTAATATTATTATCAGACAGGCACCGACTGTAGTGGTATTTTTTGTTAATGTTATTGTAGTTAGTTAATGTGCAATTAAATGTGATTAAATAATGGTCAGTTAAGAGGGGGTTTTAGGGAGGAATATTTAAGTTTTCTATATCTATGCCATAAGTGAGCACAAGATCAAGGGTGTGATTAACCCTAACTCCTAACCCTAACCCTGTATGTTCAAATCAAAAAATAATTTGTCATGGCAATAAAAAAAATATAAAGATTCAAATAAAATGTTCTTTAAAATTGTGCTGTAGAATGGTAAGTGGTCGGTATTTATGTAGCACTTTTCTGGTCTTGACCACTGAAAGCTGCTTTACACTACAGTTTTGCCATTCACCCATTCACTTCCATTCACTCAGTGCACATACAGCATGTGCAGCACATTTTCTATCACACGACTCTTGCCCAAGGACACGTTGGCATGTCGACTAGCAAAGCTGGGTATCAGCCATTTATCATGGCAGTATTTTACCCCCTGTACTCTAGGCACAAACAGGTTTCCATTTATTTGCATCCAGTATGAAAATTCATCTGCAAAGGCCTGAAACTACCTCAACATATTATCCATCATCCATCCATCTGTTTTTAGTGTTTTTTTTTTTTTTGTTTGTTTTTTGGCATGACCATAACAGCAAATGCCTGTGACTAATGCCCATTTACATTGGTCTAAAAAAACACACACACACGTTTAACGGGTGCTGTGCATCTCAGTTAGTCGAGCTGGCACCCGATGTGCCGAGGGCCCCCTGCAATGATCTGGGCTTGGTTCCACCCATGATCGTTTGCATTTCTTATCTCAACAAAATTAAAGTCTTCCCCACTCCCTCTGCCTCTTTTTACACTATGTTGTCCTGCCTAATAAAGGCAAAAAAGAAAAAAGAAAATATCTTAAACAGAACAAGGCTTGAAACCAGTTTTTGACTAGTGTATATAATATAATAATAATATAATAGAATGTTTAACCGTCATTCTATCCTGAGTCAAATGACTCTGCAATGCACATGGACCCAACCAGCATTAGTGGAAAATTAAGACCTTGGTGAACAAGCCTTATTCATATTGTGAGTTCATTTTTAAATTGATTTTGATCAATATTTTATTCTTTTATGCTGAATGATTAAATTGGTTGTCCTAACCCGTACTGCCGCCTGTCTAGCCAGGACACTTTTGCAAAAGAGATTTTTAATCTCAATGAGTTTTATTCCTGGTTAAGTAAAGGTTAAATGAAGGTCAAATAAAATGTAGCTTTTACTGTGAGTGTTTATGGACGTCTCCTGAGTGCTGCTTGAAACATTTATTAATCTAGATGTAACGTCTGTGCTATCTTTGTCCACAGTTCCACTTTAACCCAGCTCAGTCCATCCTGGTAATGGAGGGAGAGGACCTGGAAAACATGAACACTGCTGTCAGGAAAGTTTCCTACATCAACTCTCGCCAGTTTCCAACACCAGGCATCCGACGACTACGCATGTCCACTACTGTCCAGTACGTTTTTTTTTCCTTCTTTCTCTTTAGGTATTTTCTATAAATTCCCCCTATATACTCTCTCTTCTCTTCCATATGAGAAGTGTCAACCTTCTGTCACAGCAGTCTGACTGATGGATTATTCCTTTCTCTTTCCTCTCCTTCTCTCACTCCTTTCCTCTGCTGTCACTTTCCTTAATCCTTTAGTCCACCATTTTCAGTTCTTTGTTGCCACCAGGGGGGCAGTTTTTACATTTTCATGTCATGCATTAATAATTTAGTCTGAGTTTTGAGTTCAAAAATGAGGAATGAGAGAAGGAGAGACACATTAGAGAGAGAGAGTGTGAAGGAGGGAGAGTGAATGAGAGAGAGAGAGAGAACCCACCTTGGTGGGTTATCATTAAAATTCATGGTTGTTTTGAATATGTGTAGACCCCAGCAGCACAGCCCTGGGGGTTCACTCTCCGCCCTTCTGTTGGGTTCGATGCACGACAGCAGCCTTGAGGACTTCATCAAACACACGAAGGCCTGTGTGTGTGTGTGTGGGGGGGCATCTGTCACCGTAGCATGAGGCAAACCGAGATTATCATGGCATGTGGCTAATGTTTCACCCTTATATGTTGTTTATAGGGGTTATATGTAAGAAATGTATTATATAAAATGACCAAGCCAAAAAGTGGTATGGTGGCTAAGGCTGTTGTCTCACAGCAAGAAGGTTGCCAGCTCTGACCCCGGGTTTGGCCAAGGGCCTTTCTGTGTGGCCTTCTGCATGTTTTTCCCGTGTGTGCATGGGTTCTCTTTGGGTGGACCAGTTTCCACCCACAGTGGATTTCCCTCCCCACTAAATTAACTTTAGGTGTGAATTTGAGTGTGAATGGTTATTCATCTCTTTATGTAGATGGCGTGGTGACCTGACCTGGGTGTACTCTGCCTTTCACCCTTTCATTGGTAGACAATGAATGAATGAATGAATAATATGATCACATATCATCAGAGAATGTCATTTGAAACACTGGCTTTAATAATAACAATTTTGCAGCTAGTTTATACTAAATTTAAATCTCCATTTGCGAGTCTACAATATCTTAGTAATGTGTTAACTGTTTTATCCCACAATTAAACAGCCTTTTCTGTCTGGAAAATGCAGTTGGTTTTCACTTGTTATACTGCTGAACCCCTGCACCAAATCCATTAGAGAAAATCATCAATTTTACATTGAAACACATAGTAGTTGTTGATCCAAATTTGCCTCTATCAGTAAGTTCAAAAGATCTGTTTTGTAACTTCTTTGTTTATTTGCATTCACATAAACAACACAGAATTAGCAAATGAGGCAGCAGCTGAGGAGCAATTCATGTGTCCCTGCAAGATTAAAACCCAAATAGTACTAAGAATGTTGTACAACTCTAACTTTGAAAGTAAGTTTAAACGAAAACTATGTTAAATTAATTAAACAATAATGAATCATATCTTTGTAGCATTTTACCTATGTCATCCCTAGTGAGAGAATATGTAGTAATATGGTAATATTATGGTAATATGTAGTAATTAACAGTGCTAAATTAATGAAATGGATGACAAAAATTATTATTGCACAACGATAAGAAAGAGCAAGGTGACCCTTCCTTAGAGCAGGAGACTTTTTTCAAGTTCTATTATGTGACAGAAATCAAAGAACTTTCATCGCAGCAAAAACTGTCAACAAGACTGTTGTTGAGCAAGAGCAACATCAAGGGTTTGCTCACAAAAATGTGATCAAGAGACAACAGAGAAGTTGACACACACAACACACAAACACGTCAAGCATGAACAGACTCCAACGACAATCAAATGAAGTATTTTATTGTCAAAGAACTTAAATGTGAACATTACAAGCGTTTGGTCAACACATGAGGTCAGGCAGGAGTCTGCGGACTATGTTGTTTGCAGACAACATTGTAATCTGTGGTGAGAGTAGGGGACAGGTGGACGAGAGCCTGGAGAGGTGGAGGTCTGCACTGGAGAGAAGATAAAGAAAGGTTAGTAGGAGCAAGAAGAATATCTGTGCACAAGAAGAATATCTGTGCTCAAGAAGATTATCTGTGTGAGAAGGATTGTGAGGAGTAGAGGTAGAGAAAGTCGATGAGTTCAAATACGTGGGGTCGACCATACAAAGCAATGGACAGTGCAGCAAAAATGAAAGGTGAGGTCTACAAGACAGTAGTGAGAACTGCTATGATGGAGACAGTGGCACTGTCTAAAAGACAGGAAGTGGAGCTGGAGGTGTCAGAGCTGGGAGGGACAACTCAGGTGGAACGGTTTGGAAATAAAGTAAGAGAGTAAGTTTGAGATGGTTTGGTCACATACAGAGGAGGGATAATGTTTATATTGGACAAAGGATGTTGAAGATGGAGCTGCCGGGCAGGAGGAAAAGAGGAACTGCATAACAAGGCAGACTAAACTATTGTTTATTAAAAAAACAGATAATGCCAAGCATCATACAAAAGTCCAGTTTGACTTCAGTGTGTTTCTTCTTTGTCTGATGTATGCCATCTGCTGGTATAAAAGTGAATTATATGGCATGTGGAGTCCAGAGAATTGACAGGCAAACAAAATTAAACAAGAAAATGAAGCATTTTAATTGGTTAAATTCCTAACAGCAATTGAATGACTAATGGTCAGCCATTAACATTTCTAATATATCATGTTGTCGCTGAATGATACGCAGAAGAAAACAGACAAAAAGGACAAATTAAAGCCTGAAACCTTGCCCCCCTGCTCCACACAGCACTGTCCACACAAATAAAATAAAGTGTAAATTAATTCCTCCAAATGCAATTAAATTTGTTTCAAGCCGGCACCTAATAACTGCAATTACTTGAGGCATGGAGAAAATAAAAGTAGCCATCACTAATCTTTGCTGCAGCCCTTTTATGCTCCCTTGTCATATTTCTTTATAATTAAGTTGGACTAACTCCAGCATTTTTTGTTTGTTAGGTTTTTTTTTTTTGTCTACAGCAGGCTCACACAGCAGCCGTCTCTCTCTGCACCTCTGTCAGTGTGTCTCCCACTGCTGTCAAGAATGGCTTATAGAGCCTGAGCAGCATGTGGACACGCACCAGCAGCCATCGCCACTGGAAAGAAAAAGACAAGCAACACGACGATGCGCCGCGAAACCTGCTGCTGTCTCAAAGCGTGGTCTCGGACAACTATGAAGGATTAGGCGTCATAATTAGTTTTTTTCTTGTTTGTTTGTTTTTTTGTCCTGCTGTCAGGCATCATCAGCCGAGCTAAAGTCAGTCAGTAATCCATTCAAATGTACTGTAGAACTGTGCCAGAAGCTGGGATTACATGGTTTTATTTTGGGGACGAGGGGGCATCAGACGGTATGGTCTATTAGGAGACCAAATAAAACAAAGTGAAATGCTTTTATAAAAAAGAACAGCCAGAGGTTAAACCAGGGTTGCTCAGTGTGCTTGCATGAATACACATTATTATGAAAAGCATAAATATTTCAAAGTAATTTGACATTTGTTTGAGAGTAACAGACATTTGTTTATACTAAAAAGTTACACTCTCCACTTTTAATGGTTAGTGCTTTTCAGTGCATGTCACAGACACACATTTTGTCATTTTGCTTCTGTACACCACCACAATGACTTGGAAATGAAACAATCAAATTTGATGAAAGTGTGGACTCTCAGTTTTAATTTGTGAGTACAAACTTAAAAATTGTTGAGTAATTAAAAGTGTTTTTTATGTATTTGGCTCATTAACCATCTGTAATGTGAAATGTTTTGCTGCTTTTTGTCTGAATGTGAGCCGAGAGGATTATAATCCTGTCCACTTCAGAAGTCATCCTGCTACTTCTATCAGCAGTCACATCATCAATAAACACAAATGAGCCTGGTCCACTGGCAGCCACACATGTCCATGTCATAACACTGGCTCCTCCATGTTTGACTGATGATCATGAGCTGTTCCTTTCCTTCTCCACACTTTTCTCTTCCCATCATTCTGGTTCAAGTTCATCTTTGTTTCATCTGACCAGAGAATCTTTTTTCCAGAACTACTGGAGACTTTTTTAGAGATTTTCAGGGAAATTCTAATCCAGCCTTCCTGTTCTTGAGTCTAGTGGGTTGCACCTAATTGCACCATTTCTAAAAATTCTTATATTCCTGAAGACTTAATGTGATTATTTTGTTCATTCTCTCAAATTAACACTGATTATCCACACTTTAGTCACATCGTGATTGTTTCATTTCCAGTTTATTGTGGTGGTGTACAGAGGCAAAATGACAAAATGTGTGGTTTTTTTTTGTCCAAATATATATGGACCTACATCTATATAGTCTTTCTCACATTATTTAGGTTGCTGAATCATTTTTTACTGTTAATCATGAGAGTAACATTAAAGACCCTGCAACTACTCATCTAGGGCTACAGCTACAGCTAACCAACAGCCAAAAACCAATGAAAAACAATGCCATAAGCAACTTTGCAGCACATACATATTTTCAGAATATAATATATAATACCTCATCACTTCACAGATAATCTTCTTCAAACCTTAGTTGTAACAGGTGGTTATTTGAGTTGCTGTTGTCTTTCTATCATCTCTGACTAGACTAGTCGTTCTCCTCTGACATCCCTGCTGCTCACTGGATATTCTCTCTTTTTCAGGCCATTCTCTGCAAACACTAGAGATGATTGTATATGTGATCCCAGTACATGAGCAGGTTATAAAATACTAATAGACCAATAGCCAGCTCATGTTTAAAGTCACTTAAATTAAATCAAATCAAAACTTTTCCCATGTCTACAAGCCTAAATGCACTGTGTGACTGGCCGATTAGATATTTGTGTTAACAAGCAGTTGTGGTGTATAAACAAAAAAGTGATAACACTGAAACCAGTTCCCTCTTGTTACTGTTGTAGGTGATTTATGGCAATAAGCCCGGGATAATGCAAACTGGTCAGATTATGTAAACATGGATACAGCACAATTACTACTATTTTATTTTAAAATAGGAAATATGTCATTTTAGTTTGTCTTATTATATATCAGAGCCTAGGTGGTAAAATACGCCCTACTCCGCAACATATTCATTTGTGTGACTATGCGTGTTTGTGTGTTTTCCCTGTGTGAGCTCACAGCTTGCAGTCCCAAGTCGTCAATATGCTGACAGACTGGAAGGGAGGCAAACGTGTGTGTGTGTGTGTATGTGTGCACTGCCTGAACACCAGCTGAGTGTTTTATCCCCTGAATGACACGCACTCTGGTTTGGATTTGGACTTTAACAGCTGTAGTTTTAGTGCAGATCAGGACCCTGGTTCCACTGAAAAGCATTGTTCTCAGCCGTTGATTTACATTCTGATGCTGCCTAGATCTATAGCAGTTTGTCTGAGAAGGGACAGAGCAGCTTTATAAAGTAAACAATAAATAAAGTAAAGTAAATGATAAAGTGCTATATGTGATTATATAGCTCTTTCATCTTGTTGACCACACAATGCACTTTATGCTTAAGTAAGCTGCTAAATTAAAATGGCTGCAAAGAGGTTGAGGGAGTATGACTGAAAAAACAAAGAAGCATCCATGAATTGTGAATTCTCCTGCCATATGTTCAGCAGTTTAACAGCTTAAATGTTTCTGTTCCCCACCCACTCCTGCATTGCTGCTGTATACAAACAAACACTTATTCTGTCTGTCTGATAGTATTGCTTGACAGAGCCTGTTTTCAGATGAAGGACTCACAATATAAATAATGCTCCCTGTTTCTATTAATGGACACTAAACAGAAGCAGAATAAGAGCAAAAATAAATAAAAGTTATATAATGTAGCCAGGTTAAAAAAAGGAATTATCTCGACCCATTCTGTTGGAATTTGTAATCAAACATTTTTTTTGTTTTTATCTCCGAACATGGATGGTGCATTTGGTCCAGCTTATGAATTAAATCATTCAAGGTCTTGTATGTTTCATGACCACTTTGCATCTTTTCAGCAGTTATCAAGAAAATGTGTTCTCCCTAAGTGGCAGTTCTTTAGATACCTTCAAATTGTTCATCGCAGTCGAAATCATTTACATATGCTTTGGTCTTGTCTGACTCTGCAGTCCTACTGGGGGGAATTTTAAATCTGTATCAAAAGTCATTGGAAAACAGGTCAAACAGGCCAAACACCCTGACCGGATTGTTTAGTATTGTTCCACCCATAGTGCCTATTTCCTCTTCACCATGAGCCTTTACTGCATCTGTAATTCAGTTATTATTCAATTATTCTTTATTGCCCTTTACCAAGTAACAATGCAACATTATTACCAGTAAAGAAATTCTTTGTGCTGAGTAAATGAGTAAAAATACAAGAAAAAGTTGAGGAGAGGGGGGATGCGTCTCCTTTTTTCCCCTCCATTCATAAAATTCACCCTGTGCGCTCTACCGCTCTCCCCCCGCACCTCCCCCAGCATGCACGTGTGTGGGGGTCATCACAGTATGCCCATTACAATAAACTAGACAATATACTCACTACACAGTACAGTATAGTAGTATTCATTATTTAGAAGAATAGTTTCTTATTTTCAATAGCAATAATTGAATAAAGTCTGCCTTGCCATTGATTTTGTTTATTGTGTGTTTGTATTCCGCCCAATTTATACCAAAACAATACACTTTACTGCTCTTTAAAAAGACATCAAATGAATACTGAGCAGAATTTAATGTGGCCCATTGGTCCGGCCCTCAACAATATTTAAAGTATCTCCTGTGGCCCCTTGGGGAAAATAATTGCCCACCCCTGATCTAGTGTCTATCACATTATCCTCCACATGAGGGTCACAGCAGGGCCAACATGCTGCACTGTACGCAGACAAACATTCACACCTACGGGCAGTTTAGAGTGTCCAGTTTTCCTCTGCATGTTTTTGGACATATGATAGAAACCTCAAAAAAGAACGTCCAAATTACCAGTTTACCTAACCCCCAAATCTGCATGTTTTTGGACTGTGGGAGGAAACTGGAGACCCCGGAGAAACCCACGCACACACAGCGAGAACATGCAAACTCCACGCAGAGCAGAAAGGCCCTTGTTCTGACCGGATTAAACGTGCTAACCACTACACCAACCGTGTGGCCCACAGGCACCACTCTGTGGCCAGGTATTGAGAACATCAATGCATATTCATTGTTTCATAACAAACCATGCAGCATTTATTGAGACATTTCTGCCTGGACCAAAGTTAGTCTTCAACATTTTCATCCCTACAACAGTTGACCTTAACATGGGTACAACAGAACCACTGTTGTACCAATGAATCACTAGACCACTGGCAGCTTTATTTCTTTGTTATTTATTTCTTTTCTTTGTCTCTCTCTCTCTAGGTGTTTTGGTGAAGACACATGTATCACCATCCCAGATATCGAGGCAGTGGTGATGGTGCTGCAGCCGAGTGAGCCCAGGATCACCATCACTGGAGTGGAGAGACTGAGTCGACCGGCCTCAGACCTCAGAGCAAATGGAGGAGTCGTGCTTTTCCAGGACGTTCACATCATTAGCACAGTGACCAGGGCAGACGCCACTGCACAACACACAGGTATGTGTTGTACTGTACTAATGTAGATTCCACAGCCGACTAATTAGGGCAAATAAAAATGCGTCTCAATCTTCATTGTCCACATATGGGTTAACAACCATAAATACACAAACTTTTAAACACATAAGAAAAGATTTAAACAAAGCGTGTATGACACTTTTGGTTGAAAGACACATTTTGGTTACTTGATGGTAAATGTGCAGTATCTTTGCACAATCAGAAATGTGATGTATCAGGAGGACATGGTGAACTTTGAGTATTTCACACATAGAGACTGCTGATCACATCCTGATCAGGGGCGATTAGCCTTGCAAAACCAGTGACCTGTTTATCAAGCTTAAAAATGTGAAACGTGAACTCTGCTTTAGCTGTAGTTGTGTGCGGCATCTCGATTTGAACAGAAGATGTCTCCAACTCAATAATCACTTCTTGTCTCGGCAGTGTTGGCCTTGCAGAAAGTACAAAATAGCCAAATAAAAAAAAAGAGCAATTCTGCTAATGTGACTACAGCTGGTTCTTGGCTTCACTGGTAAAATGTGTCACGTGTCTTAAATCCAATAGAAAAACGACTGAAGCAGAAGCTACAGCAACAAAACTTTTCCACTGAAGAACAGCTGTGGTGTCGTCTGTGAAGAATGTCTGAACATTTCTCCACAGATTTGTGCCAGACTGGTATCATCAATGTCCAAAAGGGTGGAATCTGTCATCAAATAAAATAAGCATACAAAAAAGGATTAAATCCCTTGAATGATTTTTCTGTACAGACTTTTGTTGCAGTTGGTCCTTAATTAGGACAGTTTAATTACTCAAACATATTTCTTTTTTTAAGTAATTGGTTTCAGTCCTCCCGGGCTTTGGCTAAAAACAAAGTGAATTAAATGGGCAGTATTTGTCACATTGAACATGTGGTAAATTTGCACCTCACAAAGCAGGGGATAGATCGGTACCACTCCAAGTCTGACTCCCGACTAAATATTCTAGCTTCTTTTCATATTGATAATGTGTTCACTCATTCATGAAGTCCTATCCTCTATGCAGAGCCACCTGTTTCATTGTGAAAATAAACCCTCAAAGGAAACTGAACATCTCAAAAACTCCTCATGGGGCTTGGAATGTTTTATTCAGCTGGTAGTTCTGATTTGACTGCAATTATCCAGAATAAAAAACGGAACAAATAAGTTAAACAATTGTTTGATAAATACATTTGGTGGAGCCAGCTATGCTGTACAACTGTAGGTTATATACAAGAAATCTATTGGAGGATATTACGTTGTAGTATAGCAGTGTTAGAAGTGATACACAATCAAGAGATTAATTGTACTGGCTGGTGAAAACCAGACTGCATTTCAATTTCATTTGAGATTGAGTTTATGTCTGGAAGGGGTGTAGTCACCTCAGACAGAGAGAAAAAAATTTGACAACCTGACACCCAATCAGATGAATGATCCAGCTAAAGTGTTGAGTCAGATTCCTGCTGATGTCCATCCTTCTCCATACAAGAGTATAGTTATTACAGCCCCTCCACTGTTTCTGTACCATCTACATGTCTCTCATGCAACTGCAAACCGCCTTCTGCTGAGTAAGACTGATCCTCCAGGTCACACCACCTTGACCGACAGCAAGTAAGAATGACATATTTTGCTGGCAACGCTAGACTTGTCCAATGATTCGACCACCAAAGCAGAAGGAGACCAGCTCACCTCAGCCCAGCCCGACTCGGCTCCACTTGCAGCCAATTAGGAGCAGATAAGCAGACCGGGATTGAGGTTTTAAGCCTTCATTGTGCGTAATGCAGCGAAAGAAGACAAGTAGAAAGTGGCATTGCTTTCGGGAGTCACTGAAGCTTTTTCTGCTGGTGAAATCAAGACCACAGCTGGTGAAAAGAGATTAGCTGAAAGCTTGGGAATAAGTCTCTATAATGGAAAGAAAGCGAAAAAGAGATGAGCAGAAAGTGGGTTGGAGTGAGAAAAACACAGCAAAGTTTCATAATGACCAGATTTCATGTTCTCTTGAGGTTTATGGGATTCAACATGAATCGCGCAGGGTACAGTACTGTTCTTTTGGACCCTGCTAATCTCTCTCGCCCTCTCCCATGCTTTTTCTTGCTCTGTAATTCATTGTCTTTATTGAGCCTGCTCAGCACTGCCTCATCCCTTTCTCTCTCTTATTCTACAGTATCTATTCAAGCCTTGTCCTGATGCCTTTAGTCAAAGTCAATGTCATCACTTCTTTCTTTAACTCATCATCTTTCACGCTCAACATTTTCCCCTATTTTCTTTCAGGGTCATGCTCTATTATTAAAGCATTTTCAGTTACTTTTCATACCCTTACTTGCACTCTTTCTTCACTCTATGCCTTTGTCATGTCCTTTCTTTTATTTGTAATTCCTTTCTAAGAAGCCCAGCTTAATTTTATTTTTTATGTCAGCCGTACTGGAGCTCAGAGATCAGTGTTCATCTGCATAATTACACTGTTGGTGAATTTTAAAATTAATTACAATTTTGGCTTGTACACAGCCTGACGCTACCTGATGCTATTCTAAAGATACTGGAAGTTCTCAAAATGACACTTATAATCACCTGTCTAATGACCTTCACTATATTTCATTAGACCCAGGAAGACAAAAACATACCTATGGAATAATTTGCTCTTGGATTTGGTTTAAATCAGGCTCTGATTGGCTTTAAGTAATGAACACAATAGCTTTCTCTTGAAGCCAACATTCAGTTTGTACAATAACAGTCTGTTCAGCAACAACTGGAGTTTACTTTACTGGACTCTTCTAAATATTTAATGATGCTAAAGACTGCTCGAGGGTCAAGATTTTCACTCACAAACAAAAGTGTTTCTGGGACATCCCTGCACCCAGACTGGGATATCTCTGTGTTTAAACCTGTGTCACCTTTGGCACATGCTCCCCACAGTTTTAGTATGTTTAAGCACCAATTAAGACCAAGTGGAAACACAAAGCTGGGTTGAGTAAGTAACTGCCACAGCACACTGTTGGGTCAATATAATGATCAATTCAACTAATTGAAAAAGATGCATGTTTTTTTTTGCAAATTTGAGGAATTAATCAAAGAGGCTACACATATGTTTTAAAGCAAGCCAATGAGGCTATTTTCCACACCTCTTGGGATTATTGTGTTATAGCTGATCTGTCACCCTCCATTGTGGCTGTGTGTATAGATGAATCCTGTGACCAATTAGTGTGTTTGGCCATCTAGCAAAACAGCCATTACTGTAGTAGAAGGTCAGGGTGAATCAATGCCCGCTGACAGCAGTGTATGTATTACCTGAATGGAAATACATACAATTTGAAAAAGTCATGGAATATGGCATAAAAGTGCATCCATCTCTCCAGCCTCTGACTTTCACTATACTGAAACATTTGTAGATACCACAGGCAAGAGGAGGAATGTGGACTGACGAGCAACATTCCGCCACTTAGTGCAAGAAGCAAATACTGTATTACTACAAAAATAGATGGAAGCAGCAATGCAACACTTGCATGGTCTTCTTTTCCTACACCACCAAGCTGTGCTTCAGTGTCCTTGTGTGGTGGCACAGACCACCACCATCCAGTGCTTATCTTGTTGAACTAAAGTAGGATATTTGCTTAACAGTAGTTAATGGAAATACACATAAGTGTACATTTTCTTTTGTAAAAAAAATTACAAAACAGTGTGACATCATCTGTGTATTGTGGAATATACTGATGGGACTGTGACTTACCAGCTTGGGAGCAGAACCTAAAGCATAAGTGATATTGCATCGCACATAGATGAATACAAAAGGGGTGAACAGGTTAGTCCTCTGCTCACTCAGGAACCTGTTTAAAACCTGTCACATCTATGCTTATTTGGATATTAGGTCATTCTATTTATGTCAAATTATGTATCATCAGTTCATTCTTCAGACTGTTTTATTTCACCAATAACTCCAACATTAATTACATGTTCCACAATGATACAGAACTTATTCTCTTCTGAAACAACTTTCCTTGGACCCTGTAGTCTTCCCTTTCCTTTACATTATGTTGTCCAAACTAACAGAGACACACCTCATTCAGTGTCTGTCCTTCACCAATGGTAAGCTGTTTAATGTGAACTGCCACTGCCCTTCCCTTTGGAGCTTAAAACGGGGAAGACGGCTGATAGCAGTGAGCGGACCAGGCTAGTGCTTAGCAGTCTGTCAGAGAGCTCCAGCAGCTGCACACCACTGCTGTGATGAAAAGAGTCTGAGGGGACTTATTACTAAAGCAGCTAATGGTCATGTCTGTGTGCACAGGGCTGATGGGTAATTGGATTCTGGGAGTAAGAGCCAGTGTGCTGTGTCTTGTGCTGTTTGAATTATGGTTCCTCAATGTCTTTTGAGTCACCGTCACATGACAATTCAAGGTCCATACATTTAATACGGAACAGTACTGTATATTAGAGTTACTTTGAGTGTTTGTTGTGTGTGTTCGTGCAGCACATCGGCCTGGAGTGCTGGAGGAGATCATTCATAACTTGGACTATTGTGACATCCTGGTCCTGGGGGAGGAGCTGAGACCAGAACACGAGTCACTCCAGCTGCAAAGAAGCACTCTGCTCGGCAAACACCTTGATTCCACAAACTCCACCTCCGGCATGTCCATATATGGTAGGTTTCTATGGAAAAAACACCAAACATGCATCAGATAGATACTTCCTCACTTCTATTGCTGCGACAATAACAGCATGCTCACATGTAGTGGAGGCTTCAACTGAATTATTGCAGTAGTCCACTGTGAGTGTGTTGCTTCTTAGACTGTATGTATGGCGTGTCACTTACAACTTCCACTAAGGTATAAGCCTTATGGTCAGTTGTTAAGGTGATAGATACACAAAATATTATAATTTTTAACATAAAACACATACTCCGGCTTCCTCCCACAGTCCAAAAACATGCAGATTTGGGGACTAGGTTAACTGGACACTCTAAATTGCCCGTAGGTATGAATGTGAGAGTGAATGGTTGTCTGTCTCTATGTGGCCCTGTGATGGACTGGCGACCTGTCCAGGGTGTACCCTGCCTCTCGCCCTATGTTAGCTGGAGATAGGCACCAGCCCCCCCGCGACCCCTAGTGGATAAAGCGGTAGAAAGTGAGTGAGTGAACATAAAACACATACAGAAGTAACTCAATATCAAGTGGCAGGCCACATGAAATGGACTGGCAGCAAGTTCGAGCAAGTTTGAGTGGAGCCATCAGTGCCAAATCTAACTGGATTTCAGATGTTGCAATAAATGATTTAGTTATGAAAAGACGGTTCCTGACTGAAATCATGTAAGCAAACATTTTAGCTTAAGCACTAGCCAGTTGATATGCTAATATCTGCTAATAATAATTGAATGTAAACTTTAAATACACGCTGGTATACAATCAGATACATTTAATATCAAAAATAAGGCCTCCGATATACACACACTGAGCAGCAGATGAAGTGTACATTTTAAGACGGTAATGAAACAGATTCTGCGGCTATTTTTAGATTGTGTGTCCCGCATTTATGATGTGCGTTTGTGCTCTGTAACAGCTCACAGTTTGACAAGTGCAAATGTTAATTTACTCTACCATTCTGTCATGTCAGTGCATCCTCCGAGGTTTTGAACCTAGAAATCAAAGTCTGTTCTTCCTAACATGTCTGTGTCTCTGCTGCCCTAAACAGGTGTGGACTCCATGTCCAATTATGAACAGGTGATCAGACAGGTGCTTTACTATAACTGGCAGCCCGCTCAAATAACAGAAAGAAGATTTCGCCTCACCTGCTCGGAGCTCAACGGACGCTACACCAGCAATGAGTTCAACCTGGAGGTCAGTGATGTATGCGGCTTTTTAAAGTTTTTTTTTTGCCTATTTTTAACTGTGGAGCTCCCCCTACAGTTTTGGAGCACATATTTTTAGGACACCACCATAAACATCCATCCATCTATTGTCTACTAGCTTCCCCTCTCCTGGCCATATACCTTTTTTTTTTTTTTTTTAACTGGAGTTGGCGAACCTAAGCCATGGAACCATGTCCATGCTGGTCGGCATCTGTTTTTCACGCATCTGTGTTTTTAATTCTTGCCATTCGAAATCATCCAGTCTGATGCTTACTCGTGTGTGACCCCACGCTCATTCAGGCAGTCATTTCCTCTTCCTTGCTTCCTCTGACAACAGTTTGCTCTGCTCCTTTTCACGGCTCTGCCATGATGAACTTCTATAATGCTATTAATGCCTCATAGCTGACCTTTAGCTGGTACCTGGCTATGGGTATGTGTGTAGTCTCATAAAATAATCTCCTGATTCTGAGAACTAAGGGTCGACTGTCCTGAACTTGCAAAGCTGGTTTTCCCACTAACAGAAAGTAGGAAACAGCATCGAATATCCCTGCAACTAGACATTTAACCATCACAATGACTCTGAAGCTGTTAAAATGTATATGTTTTATTTATCAGAAGCATTCTATTATGGTTGGGTTTAAGAAACTAGTCATTAACGACACCATTCCAGAGTTATTTGGAAAATTCAACAGACTTCTTCACATCAGCAGCTGCCAACATACTTGTTTTAGCAAAGCAATGTTCACTTTCACATACACAACTCTCTAGAGAATTAATGACAGATCACTGACTGGTCTAAATGCCAGGATTTCAATTTCAATTTCTCCCATTAACACTACCTAAATGTTACACACTGAACCTTTATTTAGCTGAAATCTTAAAATAGCAAGTTATGATTTATGTTTATGAACAATAACAATAACATTTGATTTACTGATTTATTGACAACCATGTCAGTGTAAACCTACAGTAAAAACAACCAGAGGATGTGTCATTGTTCATAAGGTGAACATTCTTCATAAGTTTTACTCTGTATCTCCATGTAATATTTACAGTGTCGTCGAACCATTCATTCATTCACACACAAAGTCCAAATGCCAGAATCAGCGAACCTCTTTTCACCCACATCCTCTGGTGTTTACTCGGAGGAAACCAAAAGTCTGACTTTTGATGCAGTTTGAAACTTGAAAGGTATCGAGTAGATTCCAGCTTACACTTCACCTTCCTGTTCTGAGCCGACCCTGTTCCCCAAAAGACATGAATACATTCCCTTTCCTTTTTCTGTCTGCACCGTTTTACAGTCTGAAATGTGAGGCTGCATTTCATTTGGGCCTGGAAAGGTCTCAGCCGTGTGAGTCGAAGCAGGTTCAGGCTCTTCAGGAGTGAGAGAGAAAGACTGAAAAGTGTCAGCTTTGATCACTTTAGCTTCTGAAATCATCGCTGCCTCTTTGCGTGTTCCCCACACAGGTGAGCGTGCTGCACAGCTCAGAGGAAGAGGGACACGTCGGTCACTTTGTAGCCCCGCCTCAGTACATGCAGGTGGTCCACCATCCATCCATGATTCACAGCCTGTACCCCAGCCACAGCTCTGGTAAGAAACACATCAGCACACTGTGATTGGTGTCTGCACTTCCTGTTTGATGTATATTTTTTAAAATTATATGTTACTCCTTTAATATTATTAGTTTGTTAGTTAATTTGTGCTGGAATAGTAGTAATTCTCCCTTGGATGACAGTTAAGAGATAATTCAATATAATAGAATATACAATAATTATAGTGTTTGGTAAAGCACTTAGTGTCCGCCTACTTATACTTGTAAATGGTCTGTATTATATCTGTATGTTATAGCACTTGTTTTTAATATGTGAGGTGACCACATGATTTCCAGATGATCTTTACTGCCAACTTGTTGATGATTTTCTTGATATATCTGAGGAAGAAGACATTTTGAAATTGCTTGCAAGGACAATGGGAAAACAAGGAAGTTGCATACAATGAAGCAATCAAGTGAGCAACAGGGAGAAGCTACTTTGGTCACAGAGTTGGCTTAATCAATCATTAACAAACACAAGAAAATTTTACAGGTGCAAAGTATGAGAGGAAAGTGTCAAGCAGCACTTTTTACCTTCCGTTTCTGACGCTCGACACATTTGAACATGGAACGCATGGAGTCTAAAATCAAGCTTTACGCACCAAACCACTGGAGTTGAGACTACATTCATTTTCTACAATGAATGAATTTGATGAAAATAAAAGTTGTGATCACTCCCTGCCCTCACTTAAAGGAAAGTCAGGCCTAAGTCGTAGTAACTGAAGACATGTCAGGGTGAAAACAAGAGCCCTCGGGGAGCACAGGCCTCTATTATGGCTTAAACATGTTTTACATACCAGCACCTGAAATTTTTACATATTGGTCCACTGATTCCAGAAGACTTTATGGCTCTGTATAAACCGTTTCCTGCTTATAGCTATTACCATCTAAAATAACCATGACAAAATTCATCCCGAACTGTTAAGATGTCACTGAACCATGTTCCATTTAATTGCCACCAAATCTGTAATCTGGATCAGATCCGTATAAAACTTAATATGATGGTAGAATGTCGGATTGTGCATACACTTACCAAATTTGGCTGAATGAAAAAGATGTTTGTTTGTTTTTTAACAGTTTGCCTATTATAAGAGATAAGGGTTTCTTGAAAATGGGATAATTATTTGTGACATCATCAGTGGGTAGACTCTTACCAAAATTCAATCTTCCTGTTTAAGATCAGTCAACAACCAGAAGTAGACAGGAAGTTGCTAACAGAAGCACAAACCTTTAGATAATGAATGAAAATATAACCTCATAGGCAAAGGTAAAAAAAAAATGTATGTTCTTCATCTCTGAAACATTTTTTGGGGAATTTAAATGTGGAAGAAATTTGGAGACTCACAGGGAGACAAGCTGAGAATCCGAGGCCAATAAAGCCTTGAAATGACCGATAAAGACAAAGACAATGTAGCTGATTTCACTCAGTATGCAGTATCCCTTCCCTCTGTGAAGCAAAGAGACCATGATTAGAAGAAGAGATGTTGATCTTAATCAACCACACCAGATTTAATAATTCATCAGACTCTAATGGATCCTACTTACAGTCCTGGAGAGTTCAGTGACTAGTGATGTTAACAGACCAGAGAGTTGGGATGGGAGTGTGTGTGTGTGTGCGTGTGTGTGTGTGTGTGTGTGAAAGAGAGAGAGAGAGAAAGAAGTTAGAGGTCATGAAGTCATGAAGTTTGTGGCCCATGTGAATGCTTTTAGACCACAATACAATGTATGTTGAGTAGCTGTGTGTGTGCGTTTCAGTGAGAGCGTGATTCATAGGGGACTGCTCGGATGATCATTTGATTTCGTCCAGTTCTCTAGATTGTCACACCAAATCTATAGTCTTTCATCTTCCTCAGCCTGAAGCTTTGCACAGCCCCTCTTCTGTGTTTATGCACATGCACACACACACAGACACACAAGCAGAAACTTGTGAAGAAAGGTTGGACCCACAGAAGTGGGTTTTATTCTAGTTGTCTGGAGATCAGAGCTGAAGAAATAAACATTTTAGATCAAGACAAATCTCTCAGTATGTCGCAGTTATGATACTAAATAGGGTAAATGATACAGTATATTTTTGCAGCTATGGGTGAGTGCAAATTAATGGCTGCCACTCCAGCAAAAAAATAAAAATATACCAGTGATACAATTTACGTTTCAATGTGCTACTTTATTGTAAAAATGTAATACTTTTCACTTAATGTGAAAGGTCTATTGTAAAATGTGAGGTATTTCTCGACTGTCTGGGGTAACAGCTGGAGATAACTGATTAATTAAGGAATATAGCTCATTTACATTATTTTATTAAGTGCTACTTCATGCTTGGGTTGAGACATAGTCTGTCATGATTCAGTAAAAATCAACTCAATGGAGTAAAAAGGAGTCATAAGATTTATTGTGCAAAGAACTAACTCAAAAAAAACCAGTCCATGAACGAAACTAAAAATGCCGAGGCTGCCCGACCGACAAGGCGGAGCTCAGGAACCCACGGGTACTGTAAAAAAAGGAACAAAAGGCGAACATTAGAATAAGCCAAAAAAAAAACAAAAAAACAAAAGGCAGTCCAGTGACATGGAGTGAGTACAAGCTACGATAGGACGTGACGAGGGTTACTGAGTGAAACAGACAAGACGAGCTGACACCAGGAAAAAGGAAACCAGAGTAGGAGTCATCTGATTGGGTAATCCAGAGTCTCCACCTAACCTGTCAGCCAGCCTCCTGAAACAAAAAAGCACAGACAAACTCTTCCAGGAAGTAACGAAGCAATACAAAAATAAAACAGTCCCTGGACTGGATCCTCCATAGGATGCAGTTGATGAGACAGAAATGTGGTCAGTCAAACGTCAGCCGCATTTGAAGGAGTCAACAAATCAAATTGAAATGGTGAATTGTCTGCATTTATAAAAGCACAGCTACGGGCAGTGCTTTTCCTTTTACACATCTTTCAAACCTATTCACACAATACCGGCACTGCTGTCAGCAGCAGCTTGGTCTTGATTCATCTTGTTGCCCGGGGACATGCAAACTATCAGAGCAGAGAACTGAATCCTCAACTTTCCAGTTGTAAGACAACTCACTCTACCACTCAGTGTAATGGGTCAAGTCTATACTGCTGCACTGTGATGCATTCGATGTCTCTGGACGTGCAATCTGGAGGATCCAGCCCTGGACTGGGACATAGTGTTGTATCCTCCATAGGTTGGGTCATTGTTGCTGGATAAGTAAAAGTGTTCATGCCTGGATGTTTTGCATAACTCAGTTTAAAAAGTGTAGGAAGCTGAAGGTGCTTTAATCATCCATTCTGTGTAGGACAGGATGAAAAAGTAATAAGTAGGCGGACACTAAGAAGGATTTTAAAATGCATGGGACAATATGGATGATAAAATGAATATGACCTGGAGGTAGCATCATTTCTTATTGATCAGGCTCCATAGGCTCCATAGATTAATGTTTCATCCTCTCAGTTGCATTCAAAATAAATTATGACCCAAAGTACAGTGAGGTATTTAGAGTTCCTAAAGTTATAAAAACTTTTTACTTTAACCTTTCACACGAAAAAAATTAACATATCATGTTTTTACAAATGATTTTCAGGTTATAATGTAAAAAACATCATACTTTCACATTTACTTTTTAATGTTGTTACATGAAACATATCACATCTTTACCATGAGGTGTTTAATTTATAACGTGAAACATATTGTGTTTTCATAATACAATTTTAACTTGAAAACATGAAAACATGCATCATGATTTTTACAATTAACTTTTATACACTTTATATGTTATTATGTGAAGCATATTATGTCCTTACAATAAGCTTTGTAATTCGTAACGTCAAACATTTCATTTTCATTCATTTCAGTGGCAGTAATACACTGCCTATCTACCAAAAGTGTAGCAACAAAAAGGCAACTGGACTTAGTTGAATTTCTTGAAGACATTTCGCCTCTCATCCAAGAGGCTTCTTCAGTTCTGACCTGGAAGACTGAGAATCGTCACAGACATGCATCTACATGTCATTGTCAGTTGCATGAATTCCTAGATGTTTGGATACTAACTCTACTGAAGTGTCTGTCTTCAGAGAACCGACAGCCAAACTGGGCCAACTTTCAAAAAGTCAAAAAAAAAAAAAAAGGCTGTTTTAGTTTCATCGGAAAAGGACTTTAATCAAACTCAGATTTCCTTTAAGCAGTTCCAGTTGTGGTTCAGTAGTTCTAGAGACAATTTCTTCACATTCAAAACAAACAAGAAGCTGAACATTTGAAAAGGTTTTCAGTGATTAAAGGGACATTTCTTGTTTTTGAAGTGTGGTTGTGCTTGTATGCCTTGTGCCAGGGCCTAATTTAACTTGGTTTCTCTCTCATTGAAAACATAGAATATGGAATCTAATAAAATCAATTCCCGCCTGCGTCTATGATATTATGGAGAGTTTATGGAAGTGTGTTAACTACTCAATCTCCTACTACACACCAATTTATATCACAGCACATGGTATTAGTAAGTTCAAATGGGTTATTATGTTCCCAGAAACAAAAAATTCTGATTATATGTGGCAAACTTGCAGTTTCCAGTAGCGTGTTACAGTACATGTGTCCAAAAAACCTGAACTCCCCCTTGGAAAATCACCATTGTCAACGGAGGACCAATCTTATGTAAAGGTTCAAATTGCCTCTCATACAAAAACATTAAAGAGGACACATTCAAGGAAATCAATATCCTATTAGAAAAGGCAATCAATGTCAAACAGAGCAGAGAACTGTAATAACAGATAATCACCAGTCACAACCACAACAGGAAAAACACTACTTTCTCAGAAACATAACATAGGATTACTGTTTCTGAGTCACAACTAAAGTGGGGGAATTATGTACAAACAGGCCAACCATCAACAGAGCACGAATAGATGATACAAAAATATATACTGTACATATGAGCTGCCAAAATAGTGTCACCAGAAGGTTTAGACAGCCATTAATGGTATCATTCTAGCCCTTTGTTTAAAGACAAATACTTCTATATATATATTAAACAACAAATTCTATATTAAAACCACCCTTTCCTGTTTTTCCTCACCTTCCCATCTCCTCTAATGTCCAGGTGTGCCAAGTGCTGCCACAGTGGTTATTGTGATGTGCATTGCGGCCCTGGTGGTGGTTGTGGTGCTGGGCATCTACCGCATTCACCTGAACCACCAGCAGGATGACAAGCAGGTTGAGAAGACCAGAGAGGCAGATATGACCTGGAAAGACTCAGCTCTCACCATTACCGTCAACCCAATGGAGGTACAGTAGGAGGATTAAAGGAATCTGAGGGGAGAATCAGGAGGCTCATAGTATGTGAAGAGAGTGAACTGGGTGCTGGTGGGGTGGGTGATATAAGTTTAAAATGATAAACTCACAATATTCCAAGATAATTTGCAATTGCGATATACGTGATGACATTAAGAAACTCCAGGCAACAGCATTTATGCGTGTAAAATAATTTAATTTCATGTTGCACTTTCCAATGAGCTGATACTGCATCTACCTAGTTAGTTGTACATATATAGAGTATTACCATTAGGGGGCAGCAGCAGCAGCAAGCTTCTAGTTGCGTTTGTGTTTGCACAAGTGATAAGAAGTTAGCAAACCAAAAAAAGAAAGTTTGTGTCATTCACTCACCTACACCAGAGTCCACATACTGTAGAAATCCAGGGATTTTAGCTCCCAGGGACACATTAGTTGCTGCCTCAATCATTAAGTTTATGGTTTTACCTTGTGATTTTGTGTGTTTGAAAGCCCTTATTTACTGAAGATGCTGCACATGGAGGCCAGTGTAATATACATTATTCAGCTCAGAGGATGTGTTTTTTTTTTGTTTTTTTTTTATGAAAATTAGGTTGCAGCTTGTTGTCTTTATTATTATTATAGTTTGGTGTGACTGCTTTTTATTTGTGAGCTCTGACCAGGCTCTGACTGGCTTCTTAGTGCCGAGGAATGAACACAATAGCTCTCTCTTTGAGTCAACCTTGACACTAGCTCAGTCTGTACAATAACATGATCGCCTAACAACCAGACTTTTAGTTATAGCAATGGTTCTATGGTTATCATAAATAACAGCTGCTTAACTAATTGTTTGAAATCACATCACTTGTCATGATGTCAATTTGTCAGCACATAGCTATAGTTTATATTGTGAAATGGCATATTTATGGTTAATCACATGTATATTTACCATAGTATTATCTAGTATTATCATGAAGGATATGATTATATAACAGCCCTATGGTGACTCTTTCTGAAATATTTCTCACCACAGAACCTCGAGGAGTCCCAGGCTGCAGAGGAGGAGGAGGCCAGTGAGGAGGAGGACGATGAGGAGGACAGTGAAGAGGAAGAGGAAGAAGAGGACGAGGATGACATCACCAGTGCTGAGTCAGACGACAGCGAGGAGGATGTGGACGTCCAGCTACCCAGCATGCAACGCTCAAGCAGGAAGGGCCTAAACTGGGACAAAAAAACGACATGTTATTGAAACAAACATTTTCCCCTCGCTCTCTCTCTCTCCCTCACACACACACACGCACACAAACACACGGTCATTCTGCAACAGCAACATAAACACAAACCTTAAATCAGAAGGTTGAAACAAACTTTAAAAAAAAAATGACTTCATGAAATGTTGATCATCTAAAAATGAGATATATCTCTCTCTTTGTCCACACACACACACAGATTGCAATGATTTAACCATAGCCTTGTCAGAAAGCCTCCCCATTTTATACAGCCCATCAGAAGGATGGGACTCCTCCAACTGCTCGTCAAATCAAATGACTCTCATCCTTCTTAAAGGGACAGCTTGCCAAATTTAGGTGACAACATTTCTCCGCTCCCATGACTGTCTCCACTGCCGCTACAGTTACTGAAACACAGTTGTCTGAATTTTAATCCCTGTTGTCAATCAAAGCCCTGCACCAAGCTCCATCCTGTTCAATGTTTCAGATTCCACAGTGAGATTTCTGATGTCCTGTTAAAATGATGCAAAATAGTCTTTATTTAAGAAAAGTGAGTTGCAAAAAAGAAGAGAAACGCGACTATTTTTTGGTTTGTATACTCCATGTTATTTACCAGTCTTTATTCCAGCCTATGTGGCAAAGCCAGGTGATTTTACAGAAATTTAACAATACAGAAATATTTTCAATGGTACTCAGAAACAAACAAAAAAAGAAGGACAAAAGATGGGTGTGCTGTCACAGGTCACATATGAGCTGAGTTCTGAGTTTTTGGAGAAGACAGAGGAGTCTCCTTGTACATTTTTATATGCTCCTTTCTTGTAAATACTGAGTATAATATGTGGCCCTCCTTCCCACCCCCTCACCCAGAGACTCTCCTCCTCATATATGTATATGTACACAGCCTAAACCCTTAGCCTGCAGGAGTCTGTGCAGAACTGACCCTTCAGTCTCCTCTCTGTGTGTGATTCAAGCTCTGTGTTCAAATCATTCCAGCTGACAGTGACCTGGGTTTGTTTGGATGAATGTGCCACTGCCTCCATAGTGACTGAGATGATTATAGGTGCAGTTGAGACATGACAGAGACCACAAGGTTGTTGCTCAATTCAAATTTCAGTCTCAGGTGTATATGAAAGAAAGCTGTAACAACTGATAGCCATTGACAGTCAACTGTCATTACGGTCAACACACACAAACAGGTTTGTGCAGCTATTCTTCTTAGGATACTGCATTGATGTCCATTCATTTGGACAGCCAAAACAAAGCATTATCCCTAACCTTAACCACAAACCTAAACTTAACCTTACCACAGTTCACTTATTTTCCTTAAACTTAACCAATTCCTCAGAAATGAGGTTCTGCCTCATTGGAACCAGTGTTTAGGCCAGTGTTTATGACAGAGAAGGTCTTAAAGAGGTAACAAATTCACACACATTCTTGTTCAGCATTCTTCATGTTAATGAGGACACTCATAGACATAATGAATTCCCCAGCCCCTTACACCATCACAACAAAATGCATAACACTAAGCCTTTAATTAATGACCTTCTTCTAACCCTAAACCTAAAACAAATCTTAACCCATAAACAGCCCACATAAGGTGTGACAGAACGTAAGGACCAGTCAAATTGTCCTAATTTTCACAAAATGTCCTCCCTTCCTATGATTTATAAGTTTATGTAAAATACACACACCTGATGCAGAGTCGATTTAAGGGAGCCTTTATTAAATTTGACCAAATCCCATGCCCTCCCCAAAAAATAGCTCTTCAATTAAATTGACTCTTGATGAGTCAGTTAAGATTTGCACACATTTCAAGATAAACTAATGAAAATCAGAATCTGTTAGCGAGTGGATTTAACTCATTTAAACTATATATGGTCCTATATAGAAATACGTTTAAAGAGTTTAAAACACAACTTCACTCATGTCTTACCAAGTTGAACTCCTAGAACTCACTGGAAGAGTGCTATTACGCCTCACCTGCAAGAAACTTTCCCAAACGGCTGCCTCTGAATGAAATGTGGCATTGATGGAAGAATGTGGTTCCAAGGAATGAAGTCACATTACATAAATCCCACTTCATTAGAAACCCTTGCGGGCCACTGGCTTGTTAGGATTAAAGCAGAGAGAGGGGTGAGTGCTTTCTGCATTGTCACTTAGAAAAATTAGAAAACCTAGTCAGAGGGAGGTTGGTGTGTTTTTTTCCCACCTTAAAGTGAACAGGCTTTAATTTGTAGTCATGGCCATCCTTAATCCAGTCTGTGTGTACAGTTTGACTGCAGACAGAAAACAAGTGGTTGATGGTACAGTTGTCCACTGATAAAGTCCAAAATGTTTCCTTCTTTTAACATATGACAGGTGTCATTCAGGAACCGACTGTATGTGTATTCTGTAGCTCTGTGTTCATGTAAAGATCCCATATGATGTTTAAGACTTTTCCTCATCTGCTGTGACACTCGGTCTTGTGAAGTCACCCCCCCCCCCCATCCACATCCACCACACCTGCTGGTGGACTTTGCAGCGGCCCATGTCCGAATGTTGTCCTGATGTTCGTTTTAGATGAGGGCGGTGAAGTTAACATGGAAAACTTGTATGTTTTTTTTTTTTTGTTTGTTTTTGTTTTTTTAAGGTTTCTCTTTTCTTTTCCTCTGGACTTTTTAGTCAGTTTTTCTTTGGAATGGTCACTACAGCACTTTCTGTAATTTGGCCAATAAAAACTGTTGTTTTTGAAATCTAGCTGTGAGTCTTGTATTTGTGTGATCATCACAGACTGTGTGTTTCTTGTATGAGAAATTATCTTGACTGATAATTGAAACTGCAATGTGTATGTTTTCCGTGAAACGTTGGGCAAGTGATCGGTTCAAATCCCAGGGCAAGTCAAGGGCTGGGGTGCCTCTGAACAAGCTACCCAATCACCATTGCTCCCAGGGTGAAGATAGGTGCTGCTCACTAGTTAGTGAGCAGCCATGGCTATTTATTTATTTAAATTAATCAACTTGATATGATACTACAGAAAATATTCAAGACATCAGGAAGTGATGTTGGCACCTGGTCTATATATGGGAGTAGATTGTCCACATAGAGGGAAATTCTATGACCGGTGCCCTTTATTGTAAACTCTTTTACATCAAATAGTCTCATTTATTGTGCAAGTGGCTCCAGTGAGATGGCGAATAAAAAGACAGATATGGGGCAGCCTTGTCATGTACCATGTTGAATGGGGAATCTTGGTGAGCAATGGTTGTTTGTTAAGGCCATAGACCGTGGATTTCTGTATAAGATCCTGAGCATATATACAGTATAAATGTTTCACCAAAGCCCATTGCCTGAATTGGATACCATAAAAGGGCCACTCTAGCTTATTAAATGCTTTTTGATAGGCTAGAGTGATAAAGATGATAAAATAGCACAAGGAGAACCTGAGGCAGCATGTATTGTGTTATAATCTTCTTATACTGCCTGAGGAGAATCTGTTTCATAAAACCTGTTGGTCTTAGCTTATGAAAAACTAATGTAAAAACAAATACTTTCTAAATGTTCTAAACTTCTTTTTTTTTTTTTTTTTTTTTTGGCAAGTCTCTATCTGTTTGAAATGAGCATCTTATTCCATCTGCTCTGTAGCTAAAAATGCATTGTTAAATCTTATGGATTCTGGGCATGTACTTTGCTATGATCCATAGTGTACAGTAATAAAAATGATTAGTTGCAGGTTCAGTGTAAACAACTGTGTACAGCGTCTGGACACAGCGCCAGACTACAGATTAGTGAACCTGCCACTGACACCTACTGGCATAATCTAACACTGTCCTCTTGGACTCGAGTGGAACTTAAAGGTCACATAGAATGGTGTTTTTGAACCAAAAATTGAGATTACTGATGTCTACTTAGATAAATTAAATAATATTTATGGTCAAAATCCTCATAGTCTCTTCAGATTAAGTCAGTTTATTGCTGCTCTCTGCCAGCCTTTGAACAGGCACTCTGTTTCTGAGCTAATGCCCGCCCCCCAGAACACTGAGTCTCTTGTGATTGGCCAGCTACCAGCTGGACTGCTGGTACTGCTCCTCGGTGCTTCTTCTTCTTCTTCTTTAGGTTGAATGTTCACTCCCATGACCAGGAGTAACTGTTGGTGGAGGGTTTGTTGCACAGCAAATGTGCTAGTTATGTAACTAAACTTTACTTTACTTTAACAGTGAAGTGTTTATTGTGACACTTTAGTGATATTTAGATAAGGGAAGGACACGAGGACACATCAACAAATATCAGAAATTTGATTTTCCAGTGAATGTCCTCTTTAAGTTGCACAGACCTGATTGCAACTCGGGTCCAAGTCTCAGACTCTGGACCCCATCTCTGTTGTATTCCTCCACTAATTGCATGTCAGTACTCTGGCTTCATGATTCAAAGATTAGGCAAACTAGAGACTTTAAGGCCTTGTTTATTGTGCAGCCCAAATCAGATAGGAAATATGTGAAAGAGGAAAATCTAGAATGAAGCAAGGGCACACAGGTTCATTAATACCACTAGGCAGAGAACAAGAGTCTTCAAGATTTGGAAAAAAAGTAATTTATTAACAATACTCTCCAACTAGGCTAAAAAAACACACAGAAAATCAATCATAAACACACAATATAAAATTAGTGCTCTGGGGGGAAAGGGAAAGGACAGAGGTGGGCTTACCAGGGCAGCAGGAGGATAAGGGGGGAGGGGTCCACAACTAAATCACCAATGACACTGCACACCAACCAAAAAAAAGATTGTGAAGAAAACACCACCACCAAGAAGACAGGGACTGCTGCCCAAACCCACCACACCTGCCCAACAAAGGACAAATCAGTAATCAGGTCAGAAAACACAAAACAATAGTAACAGAATTACAACTATTGGAATGTAGTCAGAAAACCATTATTCAAAGGAACTAACAAAATAATCGTCCAATGAAATAGTACAACATCATAAGCCAATATTCAAATGAATTACAAAAGAGTCTTCAAATGAATAGGGTGCTATTCATATCATATCATATCCAATCAGAATGTGATCTTCCTGACCAACTGTTCATATTATAAATTGCAATGATCAGATCCAAGTCTGTCCATATTTACATAGTCTAGTCCAGTCTGACACACATGGATTTCTATAGTTACAAGCCCCACCCCGGGAAAAGCAAGTAGTCTAAACTAAATAAACAAATGGACAACAGAAGTCTGTGTCTGTTTCTGTCCCAAGTGGTTTTGTGGATCCACGGTGCACACTTTCTTCTGATTTTTAAACTTCTCTTTCACTGTGTCGATCATTTAACATGGCTCCATTTACCCTCCGTCTCTCCATCTCCATCCTTGTTGTCACTCAAGTCGCACTGCAAATGATGTAGAAGTGTGGGATTCCAATGCATGGAAATACAGTATGGTGTCAACATAGGAACTTTATTCTGAAAAAAAAAAGAAAATAAGGGATGCTTATTTTTGTATCGTGTTTGACTTCTTGTCCCGCTCATGCTGAATTCTGAATCCTGGGGGAATACACCTCTGTATGTGGTATGAATCAGCTTTGCCAAAGAAAGCATGCTCGATACAATTTGGATATGCTTAAAAATCCAATCTTATTTAGGCTGTCAGTCTAACCAAGGCCTAATGACACATTCATACTGGATATAAAGCAGTTGCATGCACAGAAACTTTCCTCCATTTTTACGATACCGATCTGGATGTTGGAAGGAACTTAGCACTGATTGGTTCTCATGGATGCACATCAGGCAAACCTGTAATACATATTCCTTTGGATTTGCATGCAATTCACACTGTTTGGCACGTCCAACAAGAAATTTGGATCTACTCACGTTTTTTTGTTTTTACGGTGTAAGTAAATTAAAGTGATACAATGTAGGATTTCAACCTTCGTATAATGTCTCAAGATTATTTTAATGGCACGTCAAATCATAACAGGGTGAATGTCACCTCTGTCAAAGCCTGAGCAGGTTTGCATCACCTGCATTGGCACTATGGAACTTCTGCTTTCAGGTCCATGCCACAAAAAGAACTACAACATTCCAACTTTATGGCATACATTAAGTAAAACAATGTCATCGTATTTGTATAAAATGCTCCAACAGAGGCTACTGTACCTGGTCTGAAGATAATGGTGGTTTTTACAATAGAGATTCTGCTTCAGAGTTCACTGATATCGTTGATTATATTTTAACTTGACATATATTTTATGAGAGTTGTAACAAACGATACCACTTACCAACTGTGGGGGGACCCAGAGAGCAAATCCTACACTGTGTTATTTTAATCGCACAAACCTTCTGTGTTGCATTCTGTGTGAGTGCACATTGGGCCATGGCATTATAACTATATTTGTTTTAGAAAAATAGAAAAACAATCTGCGTCCAAACAAGAATCAGAAGTAATTATTACCACAGATTTATAGCAGCCCATGGCCAAGTGGAAGGGAACTGGGCTTGTAAGAGAAAGGTCGCTGATTCAAATCAAAGTCAGTTGTCAGTACAACAATGTTGTCAAATCAGTTCTTTAATCAAACAGAAGACAAGGAGAAAGTGAGACTGAGTGAGTGTTAGCAGCAGCACTTTTCACAGCTGAGTTTGAGTTGTGACTGATGACTGTGACAGTTTCTTTTACTTTTACTTTGCCGTGATAATGGCTGACCTTGTTTTAAGTGGCTGTTTGGTTAAAATGACAAAATCTCATTAGTGCTGCTATTTTCACAGTGTAAAAGAAAAAGTGTTGAACTTCATATATTTAAAAAAATCCTTCTAAAGAGACCAGTATTGAATTCAATCATCCATTCATTTATTAAACTAAAATATTCTCTTCAGATGAAGGTGTAGCACTCATCCTGGATCACTTTTTATGCTTAACTTAGTGGAGTATCAAATAGGTCATAAAAGCAATGATGAGTTCACCAAAGCTTAGAAAGTTGTACAGTACAGTACTGTAGACACTATATATGCACACTGTGTAGTAGTTGTAGTTATATTATTATTTATGTGCCACCGTAGGGTTACTCTCCTCAGCCTCAAGTGAAACTGAGCCCTGTTCTCAGACAAGACAATGTCAGATGGTCACACATTAATAATGCATGTTACTGTTATTCATGTGTTATTGTTATTGTTTGCGACATTGTGATGCAAGTAATTTAGAAAAACCTTGTTTTCATTCAAATGAGAAGAACTGGCTATGATACAAGTGTGCGGGGACCGTCTACAAAATGGAAAAAAAAAAAAACTACATCTCTAATGATTCTATGGCACTATACACTAGTATAGTATAATGGTAACATTCTGAATAAAAATTACAAGAAATTATGAAATGCATGTTTTTTCCCCCTAACAGATGTTAGAAAAAATAAATGTGAGGTGATTTTAAAGGCACTTCAAAAATCAAATATTTTGAAAAAAAACACCCTGGCTGAGTCTAGAAATCCTGTCCATAAAAGTTATGAACTCGATCGGTGACAAAGGGCAGCCCTGGTGAAGTCCAACCCTCACTGGAAACGGATCCGATCTGTGGACCAAGTTCTGACACCGGTCGTACAGGGACCAAATAGTCCTTATCAACGGGTCCGGTACCCCATACTCCTGGACAACTGCCCACAGGACTCCCCAAGGGACACAGGTCGCCTTCTCACCAAAGCACATGTAGACTAGTTGGATGAACTCCCATGCACCCTCCAGGACCCTGCCGAGAGAGTAGAGTTGGTCCACCGTTCCATCCTCCTCTCCTCTCCAGGACCCCCGAGTAGACCTTACCTGAGAGGCTGAGGAGTCTGATTCCCCTGTAGCTGGAACGCCATCTTTAAGAGGCGGACAACCACCCCAGTCTGCCCATCCAGAGGCACTGTCCCAATGCAGAGGTGTGTCAGCCAAGACAACATCTGGGTGAGGGAGAGTGTGGTCCATTTTTATTTTTCATCACAGAAGGTCCCAAACAGAAACAATCAAGATATTATTAAAGGGTGGACTTTCAGGTTTAATTTGAGGGATTGAGCAAAAGAATCGGATTAACAGAAAAGGCATTACAAGCATTTTTCTACATTATTGTCCATTTTCAGGGACTAAGAGGACAAACTCAAATCATGATAAATAAAAGGCTTGTTTTAACACTCGGTTGAAAGTCCTTTGCATTGACTGTCTGAGGTCTGGAACCCCTGAACATCAATAAATGGTGAGTTTCCTCCCTGGATATACTTTGTCAGGTCTTTACTGCAGCCTTCAGCCTTCAGTTGCTGCTTGTGTGCAGGTCTTTCTGCCTTCAGTTTAGTCTTCAGGAACTGAATCATCATGAGATCAGGTGACTGTCTTGGTCACTAAAGAGCATTTTATTTCATTCCCTTGCAAAGCTCTGTGAAAGATATGGGCATCCACCTCACAGCAGAACAGTTGGGGGCGACATTGAGCTTCGCAAACTGTGTGAGGAATAAAACAACACAAATGAATTCTGGTGAGGAAATTGAATTGTTTCAGGTGGGTTTAAAGATTATGTGGATTTTGTCTCCATGGAACAAGCAGCATCAGGTCTTTGGGGTGTGACCGGTGGTTACACAGATCTTTTAGGTCTAATTAAATCAACTTTGAGTAAAATATAACTAAGAACAAAAGGGGTGAGCGGGAACAGATTAATTGTACACATGTATGCATTTATATGACTTGACTTGAGACATTGTTCTCTACCACCCCACCTGTCATGAACCACCTTGCCCTTACCTCCTCCAGTGTTTCCTGCTTCGGTCTGCAATCACCTCATCTGCACTAGGAGAGCACCTGCTCCCAATCATTATCCTGCTGTCTTCACTGTGTTTTGTCTTCAGTTGGAGCCAAACAATTTCCTGCACTGTCCTCTGCCTTGGAGTGGAACTGTCATTTGATCCACTGCCTTTGCCACTGTTTGGGTTTGTACACTGTCATCTCTGATCCTCGTCGTTGTCCCAGATGTTTTCCCTTTCTCCCTTTCTCTAAGAAGATCCCCATCTCCCTCGTATGAACTGTGAACTGATTTCTCACTCCTGCACAATGATTTTAATAAATCTTTAAAACTGCTTAGGCTTCCTGCCTGCCTGCTCATGGGTCCTGTAACTAAAACCTAACATGACCCCACCCTTTTTCTTTTTTTTTTTTTCTTTTTTTTTTGAACTTCTTGTTGCATGCAACACCATACTTTATTACAATCAAATGTTCAGCGGTACAAAGCAGTTATACATGCCAGTAGTGGCCATTCCATAACAATCAACATCCCCTAAATGACTATAGTCATTTGACTGTAATTAGTTGGAATGGATAATTAATCCTCCATTTGCCCCATGACAACGCAGGCAGATGCCCCCTTTTTATTTATGCATTGTATTTTTAGCAGTGTTGTATCTTATTGTGCTATGTCTTTGAAAAACTAGAAAAAGAAACACGAGCTCACACGTGCCTGGGGTTTGCAGCAAAGTACAATGGCAGCATATAATCCCGGGGAGTGGATGGAGTGTGATTTATTCTGGTGTGATGTGGATTTTGGGACAAATGCATGATGAAAATGTAAGCAGGATGAAAAGCAGCAGATCTGGTGCATCTCTCTGCCAGAGCTGGACCACGGTTTTGCAATATTAACAGCGTTGACTGTGACTTTCCTTTGCTTAAAATTGTCTCACTGGTTTTCTTTATAATGAATGAATGGATCAAACACATACAGTGAAAGTGTGTGATCCAGCTGTGTGATAGAAGGATGACTGCTATTACAGCAATTAAAGATAAATGAAATGAAACATTAAGAAGGGTTTTGTCAGTGGGACTAACAAATATAAACCCATTTTAAACTAAACTTCTTAATACTGAAACTAAAGATGAGATGATATATAATTGTATGACACATTGCCATGTATGAGAAGTTTCCAGTGTAATTCACCAGAATTCAAATGATGCTATAATGATGATTTTATGCCTGTCAAACTTATAAATTAGCAAAGTCCACGAGTATAATGTGTACATGTGTATTGCTCAAGCATGTCATGGATAAACCTGATAAACTGGACCTTTATTACAGAAGCTATGTTGAACATGAAATAGTAGGACAAACAGCTGTTACCAGTGATTAGCACTCCACTTAGTTAAACTGTCCACTGTGCTTCTCTTTGTAAATGGAATGCATTTGCATTTACATTCGGTACAAATGTAGTTGCACATTTCAAAAACTTAAATGTACAGTATGGTAGGTGATACACAGGTTGCACAGTTCACTTATTTAGACTGAATTACTTTTCTAATACCGTTTATATTCTGTATATTGAAATTTATTTTTCAGTTCTTGTATATTTGACAGAGGTAAATATTGTAATGTGTACTGTCTAATCTTTATTCTTTTTTCTTTATTTATATACTTTATATTTTTTCTTTTCTTTTTTAAGTATATCGTATCCTAGTTGAAATGAATCTCCGTTATTTTAAGTTCTTAGTTGCTGTAGCTGTAATGACAACAATTTGCCCCCAGGAGTATTTCTGCTTCTGATTAAAAAGAGAGACAGCATGTTGCTATTGTTTCAGTGTAAGAGGGAGTTCATATTAAATGCATTCAACATGACCTATGACCCCACATGGACCAGAGAGAAGGCATATCTTCCGGTGTCAGTTCCTACAGCATCTTCTCACAAGCCTGTGTGTGCGACCACATGCTCTGGCGGTCATCCAGGATTCACAGAACCGCAGAACATGGTGTAACTTTTGTTCTATATCATTCTTACTGACCGCCCGAAAGGGTGCTTTAATAATCACTGGATCAAGGTTTACTATGGTTGGCAGACATAACAATATAGTATATGTAATATCCCACCATCCTACTCCTTATCAACCCTCCCTGTCAGGCTTGGTCTGTTAAAGTAAAACAGTTATATACTTTATTCTGAAGCAGAACAGCGAAGCTCACGATTCTTTGTGCAATAAAATGTCTCCATCTAGTGGAAAGAAACTTCACAGCACAACGACTGTCACTCTAAAAGCTGTGCTTGGATTCTGTGAAGTGTTGCGCTGTGAAAAGTCAGCTTTTCAAACATTCTGCCACAACCTGCTGTGGTGCTAAACATCTCATTTATGATCTCAGCCTTGAACCACTTACTTCAACCACTGGGATCATAAAAAAAAGAATATGGCATTAACAGCTACTTGCTTGTAAATCATGACTCATGAGACAACTCGGGGTAAAATAATTCAATGTAAAAGTCATAAAGCTGAGCAGAGGAGGGGGAAGTCCTGAGTACTATTATCTTCATTCTAAACTCGTTCATTCAGTTAAAACAAACAAAAAAACAATGAACTCAGTGACACTGCACCAGTATAAAAGCTGTAGTATGTTACTACAGTATGTGTATGAATAAATGAATGAATGAATGGATGAACTAAAGCATTACTTCAAACGCATGAATAATACACTACACTAAAAAAGAACAATTTGTGTCACCTTTGTCCTTACAGCAGATGTGTTCCAATACATCATACAATATGATGCGACACCATTATTACAATACAATATGATACACCATATTGTATTGTATTGTATTGTATTGTATCGATTCAACACCATATAATACGATATATGATTTACACGATCCGACACAATACAGTACAACACTGTTTGATAACAAACTATACTAACAAAATATAAATATGACACAACATGATATGATATGATATGATATGATATGATATGATATGATATGATATGATATGATATGATATGATATGATGAAAATGAAAAAAATAAATAAATAAATACAGTAAATCAAAAGAAATATATTACAAAGAAGCAGGATAAATATACATAATATCAATATCATTATGCTTTGTATCACTTTGCATAGGACCACAAATAACACATACCGGTAGTTCCCTTATGTCACTTTTGCACAGAAACTGTTTTACTCCAGATATTATTGCACAGATATTGACAGCATTTGTTCACTACAGACATATTCGTATGTCTAAAGCAATTTGCCAGCCTCCGACATTTGAGTAGACTACTGGTCCTGACAAGGTCAGTATTTTAGGCCAAAAAAATTGTAAAGAGGTAAGAAATACAAGCACACACACACACACACTGGTTTCCATGACTTCAGAGGACATTGCATTGACTTACATTAATTTCCTGGAGACTTACTCTAACCTTAACCATAATTACTAGTTCCCTAACCTTAACCCTGACCCTAACCTTAACCTAACTGTAAAACATGTCTTCACCTTAAAATGGAGTCATTTAAGTTATGTGGACTTGATTTTTGTCTCCATAAGGAAGACAAGTCCCCATAATGTGACTGTGGAAACGGATTTAGGTCCCCACAACATAAGGAATACCAGAAACAAACACACACACACACACACAGGTTAGCTCTGATAAGGACAAACCTCACTGTAATTTCACTTTTGGAAAGTTAAAGAAAAGAAAACTAAGGCAGTGAACAAGAGCTTCTATTCCACAACAGAAACAGTATTTTAACCGAATAGAAGATTGTCACGCGGTGGTTCACTGCTAAAGGGCTAGTTCAGGGTTTCTGCAGTGGGCTTATATGAGGCACTGACACACAGTCAGCGCTGACTATAGTCATCATGATCCCTGTGCTGAAAACCACTTTCAGACATGAATGCTTTCTCTTACTGGAAAACGTGAAAACAAACTGGAGCAAAAGGCTCACCTAACAACATCTTAGGAATATAAACTGTTCTCTCTTTACGCCAGAGTCCACTGAGAAAATTATAGATTTTACAACACAGGAGTTGTTGATCTACCACTTTCTCCAACAGTACATTCAAATGTGTTATTTTGTAGCTTTGGTCTTTGAAACCCTTTGTTAAAATTGACCTCAGTGACACAAACTGACCAAATGAGGCAGCAGTAAACCTGTTGCCCCTGCCAGCTAAAAACATTGATTTCTATGGGATTTGGTGCGAGAGTCAACGCTTTACAAACTTTATGTTCCATTCAGGAAGGGCTGTCTAACACCACTATAAAATGGCTAACATATTCTCAGTATACCATATAATGACAACATGGATTTTATTAGGTGAGACTTATGTTCCCTGCTGGCAGCCATGTTTACCTTATACAACCTCACTGCAAAAAAACTGAACTATCTCTTTAACCAGACAGTCTGATCAGATGGAACATTGTTGTTGATGGTCTATGTCCTATTAGGGGTAAAGGGCCTATCTTACAATAAGCATTAATCAGATTACAACATATATATTCTGTATATATATTCAATATTCAATAATATGAGTACGTTTCTGTCATATTATAAAGACGTTGCATAGAGTCTCCTCAACAGCAGATTATGACTCTCAACAGAGTCATAATCACATTTTACATATAAACAATAATATGAATATTTATCATGTAATCGCGTCTCATTATAACGGTGCCAATCGAAAAGTTCTCAGTGTCCTTTTTATCGGATTTGTTTAAATATTTTAAACTGAAGAAGAAAAAAAAAATGAAGAAAATACAGTATGTTTGTACATCTGTCTCTGAGTGGGTGATCGATAGAGCAACTAATGGTGAAAGACAGTAGTAAGGTGTATCAAAAGTACACGTGATTTATTCATACAAAATAATAATAATAAATATACAGCAGTACAGATGATGACAGCAGTGGATGTAAAATGATATCTTGTAATGATTTTCATTCAAATTAGCAGATGTGCTCAATAAAAAAAAAAAAAAAAAGATTTCCACACATTGGTTTTTTGGCAAAATATTTTAACATGCTTATTGATCAAAATAATCCAAACCACTATTCAAAATAAATATACATCTATCACAATTGCCCTCTTCTTCCTATTTGGTTTCTCCTGGAACCACAAGTAGATGCTGGTTTACGGAGGGACTCTTTTACCCAAACACCCAACAGCACATGCAGCACTTTAGCACACATGCAATATTTAAACAGTATTACACAGTACACATCCAGACAGAACTTGTCTTTCATCATGACTTGTTGTTTTCTGTCAATTTTAAAAGAAAACAGTGAAAATGCATATTTAATACCTTGACCTTTACTGTTTTGCTACTGTAACAATGTTGTTTTGGAATGTGTTATATTGCTGACCCCCCATTAGACAGTTTTTTTTTTTTTTGTCTAGACTGGCCCCCATTTGACCAGACTAGATACCCCCCCTGCATTATCTGAGTTTGACATCCCTGGTCTATCCACTAAGTCTTGTCTCCAAGACTGTTCTGTTGTTTTCAGCTTTGCCAGGCTGACCTGGATGATTAAAAATGTCACCACTGGAAGTCACAGAGGGAATCAGTCACATCTAAAAGCAAACCAGCCAGCATTGATCATGTGGGCCCAAGTGGGTTTAAGCACATGCCTACTTATGGAGCTTTTCCATAATACAGTTCTAGAACTACTCGGCTCGACTCTACTTGGTTATTTTTGCTTTTCCATTAGAGATAGTACCTGGTACCTGGTAGTCTTTTAATACTGAAATGTCACGTCAACACACTGCCAGCCAATGATTGGTCAGAGAGTGTCATCACTGGAAAAGTGAGTGCAACATCCAACACAAGAATCAAACCCACCACGAGCATTAGAGCGAGCAGACATGGCTGCTCTTTGCAAATGCAAATGTGTTGGTGCAAGTAGAGTAGAGCCGAATATTGCTAAAACTGTATAATAGGGAAGCACCATTAGTACTGTCCAGGCAACCCGGATACTAAACAAGTACTGCACAGTCCTATGTGCTAAACACGGGTGAGGCCACAAAGGGAACCATGGACAAACCCACTTGGGACCCATATTGTCAGCCCGAATCTAAGTCTTTTAGGCCCCACATGGACAAGGAGACCAGTCCAGGGAAAGCAATGTCATCACTGATGGAGCATAGCTGCAAAAAGTGATTCAAGATCTGACCCCAAGATCAAGAACCAAAAAAAAGTGCTTAATGACCACCTCAAAATTTACCTCATCAGCACTGAGAAAGAGAGAGAGAGAGAAAATGAGTGAGAGAGAGCACCGCATAGTAAAACACGATCCCACAGGACAGACGCAGATCAATAGTGTTGAAGCTGCTGCGATTCAAGGACACGGAGGAAGTTTGGAAAATAATCACAGAAAACTTCTCTGAGAGTATCTGCAAGACTCAAAGCTAAATTAGGAAAGTGGGTGACACCGTTGTGAAGTGGTTAGACACCAGGGTATATGTCCAGGTCCAAGCAGAACTATGCAGGATCTTTACTCTAATTTAACAGCTTTAGAGTCAGTGTTTTTTTGTTATTGTTGTCATTTTCTTTTCTTTTTTTTACCTGTCCTGTCCATTACCTTAGGCATGTAGTGTGGTTGTCTGCATGTCTGGTGGTGTTGAACAGATACACGTCCTGTTGTTTATCGTTGTAATTATTATTGTTTTCATTCTTATTTATTTGTTTTTGTGAATATTGATTTGTTGTCTTTGCTGTGTGACGTGGGGTGACTGGACGGGTGGTGTGGCAGGATAACAGCACAGTACAGGTCAAGACAGGACAGTAACATCGCTGACATCATTTTTCCACTTCAGGAGGATAGACATCATAGATGACAATGCTCAGGCTAGTGATTAGCATGCGTGCCTTTCCTGTCTCTATATTTATTTGAGTTAGGTCCCCCAGTATGCATAGTGTGGGGGGAGGTCGGTACGGTGTATCCAAGACATGCTGAGAGGTCCTCACATACCCAACACCAGAATGTATTTACATAACCATGTTCTGTAGCATGTATGTAATTATCTACTATGTTGTCGCTGCAGTTTAAGCAGGTGTTTGATTGTGATAAGCCCATCCTGAACATCCTTGGTCCTGTGTTATGTGTTCTGTGTAGAGTTTTTTCTTGTATAAGTTAGGTAGGTCTGGGGTTTTAATTATTTTAAACATATTATTCAATATTTGGGTCCAGACGTTTTCAGTCCATTTCCTATTTTGAGGTTGGTAAACTGATTGTGCAATCATTTTTTTGTTAATAGTACATGTGTCTTAGACGACATTTTAGGAGACGTGAGGCCGAGGAACTGTTTTATCACTGGGGGGTGGCTCTTGGTCCAATTTGCTCGTGCTAAATCTCGTCCAAACTGCAGATTTAATTTGCATGTATTCGGAAAATTTACTGCTATTTATATAATATTGATCTACCAGGTCCTGAAATGTGATGGATTTGTTGTCTTGGATTCTTTTTTCTTCCCATGATGTGAAGTTTAACATTACCTTATTCTGCAGGATGTCTGGATTATTCCAGATTGGGATGAGTTTACAGGGGATATGTGAGGACCTAGTGACTTTAATAAATTCCCACCAGGCTTATTACTATTTTGTAGAATAAAGGTGCTAGTATAGATAGTATAGAACGTTTTGTAGAATTCCACCGGGAATCTGTCTAGTCTCGGGGCTTTCCTGTTTGGCATGTGATGGAGGGCTTCATGGAGTTCAGTCACCGAGATAGGAGACTCCATGATCTTGACCTGTTCATTATTAAGCTTGGGTAGATTTATAGAGTTTAAAAATGTGTTTATCTCTGTATTAGATGAGTTGTTGTTGGATGAATATGTTTTTATAGAAATCTCTAAAAATTGTATTTATTTCTTCGGGTATATTGGTTAATTTCCCATCTAAGTCTTTTAATGAGTGAATAGTTGTTTTTTTCCCTTTGTTTAGTTTAAGTTGATTAGCCAAGAATCAGCTTAATTTGTTACTATGTTCAAAGTTTTCCAGGCGTAATCTCTCCAGTTGAAACTGTGTTTTTCTTTCAATAATTTTATTCAATTCAAGTTTTAATTTTCTTATATTGTTCAGTGAATGTATGTCTGGGAGTGCAGCATAGGTAGTCTCTAATGTTTTAATTTTATTTTATTTATTTATTCAGGTTGATTTTCTTTCTTCTTTTTAAATGAGGAGTAAGAGATTATTCTACCCCTCATTGCTGCTTTTGCTGTCTCCCAGAGGATACATGGTGATATTCCTGGTGTGTCATTGGTTTCCAGAAATATTGTCCACTCCCTTTCAAAGTATTTGATGACATTTTGGTCATTTAGTAATGATATATTAAATCTCCAGTTTCTGGTACGTAGCTGCCTTTTTTTATTATATTCAGTGAAACAAATGTGTGGTCACTAATAGTGATAGGTTGATGTCTGATAAGCTTGTGCTATTGATGAGGAAGAAGTCAATTCATGAATAGGAATTGTTAACAGGTGAGAGGAAGGTGTATTCTTTGACAGCTGGATGACAGCAGCGCCAAACATCACATAGACCATAATCACCCATGTATTGTTTAAGTGTTACTGTCGACTGCCAGTTCCCTGATGAACCTGTCAAGGTGGGTGGACAGTGAAAAGAAAAAGGTGTGGAAGAAGGATGAGTCGTCAACATTTGGTCCATATGTGTTAAAATGCAGAAATCTGTGTTACTGATTACTACCTTAAGTATTATGTATCTACCTTTTATCCACCTTCTGGTTTATCCACCGTCTGTAAAAGTGTTTTAATGTAAGAAGTTTTTATTGATCATGATAGCTACTCTTCTCTGTCTAGAGTTGTAGTTCGCCGAGTATATGTGAGGGAATTGTGGTGAAGTGAACTAGTAATCTTAAATAAGCGAGTCTCTTGCAGTAAGACAATGTCGGCTTGTAGATTATTTAAGTGATTAAGGACTTTTAGTCTTTTGTGTTTAGAGCCAATCCCACGCACATTCCAAGTGACAGACCTGTATGTCGTGTAAACTGTGTGTATTCTGTAGAGAGGTGTTTGTGTGTGTATACATGCATGTGTGAAAGAGTCATTGTGATGGTTAAATGTTTTGTTGTGGGGGGGATGGGTCGCTGTCTTCACTGCCCCCTATTGTCTGTTAGTGGAAAACTAGCCTTGCAAAATCAGGGCCCTCAGAGTCGGGTAACACAAATTGCTTCACTGGGATACACAGCTTTATATCTCTTTAGATATACAGTATTTAGATATCTGAAGTTATTTTGTTTAATTTTGTAGTTGGAGATTCTGCTCATTTGGTGCATATCTGCACATCTGTTCTAAGTTTCTAAGTTTGTTTAATCCAAGTTTAGTATCACCACACACTCGAATACAAAAGTGCAAATTAATACTAGGCAACTGTGATTGCCTAATGCTGTCTAAGGTTGAAAAGAAAGAAGAGTGACACTAACTATAATTAACATAATTTATAATGTTACATCGACTACATATATCATATACTTCACCCCCAAATAATAAAACATTAAAAAGTATATCGTAATAAGAATTTTTCTTCCATATCACCTATAGGCCTACATTAAACAACCACACTTTAAAAAACCTGAACTATCACTTTAATGTAATGTAACTATGGCCAAACCACTGTAGGGTCATTAATAAAGGTATGTTCTGCAGAAGCAGAGAGGGACGCACTGACACACCCATGACCTGTGACTAACACACTGACAGTATTATTACAACTGCAGAATCTTTCATTGAGACATTGAGTCATTTTCATAACCACCTCCTAAACAAACCCTCTGACTGGTCAGGGATTGCACGTCTGCTCTGTACTGTCAGCGGTCCCAGGAGTCTCCTCACACGCTGGTGGTCAGCAGCAGCGCACCACTTCACCCTCTGCTGGTGTGTGTGTGTGAGTGTGAGGATGAAACAAGTGCAGTAAATGGGCTTGTACCACAATCATGAAGCTAAATACATGTATGAGAAGTGACAGTGACAGTGTCTCAGCGGTAGAGCGAGTCAGGCATGTGGGTTTGATTCCCAGCTTCACTAGTCTGCATGCCAACTGATCCTTAACTGGAATGTTTGGCTGTATGAGGCCCTGACACACAGTGCTGTCTGTGCTGTCCATACCCCTGCACTAGGTACCAGACTGAGATGCGGATGATGATGGTGGATCAGTGGCAGACCAATATGTGATTGAATGGGTGAATGGCAAAACTATAAAGACCATTTATATTCAGTCACTCTGAAAATGTATTTTATCTGAAGTCTGTGATATCTGGAATATGTGCTCTCCGCTTCACCTCACCATTATCACTTAGCAATATCAAAGTCCACTGACAAAAATGTGTTGTGTTTAGCTCTTGGAGACACAGAAGTTCCTGATCTACTGCCACGTCATTTGGCAGGTTTGTGTCAGGGATCTAAATAATAATATAGGATTTTAAACAGAGTCACAACATAACATATTTGTACTTGAATGAGGCAGGCAGCAGTGGATCAACAACTCGTGTGTACTGTGAGGTAAAATCAATGATTTTCTCCATGGGCTTTGGTGTGGGAGAGTGAACGACAGAAAGCAGTGAACCTAATCATTAAATGTTAAATGCTTAAGGAGAGCCTTTTGTTAAGTTGTTGTTTTGTTGAGAGTGCGTGTCAGGCTGCAGTTCCTGGTGACATATACAAAATTATACTTCAGAAAACTGGAACCATCCCTGTGAATTCTGTCAAAAATGAATGCAGGAAGGGGTATGTGAATATGTGTGCATGAAACTTTTCATTTTTTCATTTTTTTCAAATTCTGCATTTAACACAACCTCTACTAGGAATCACCCAACTGTAGAATCAGGAGCAGTGTCCAGGGAGCAATGGGTGTTGGGTATGTTGCTGAGGGGTACACCTGCTTTATGACCCAGTGAGGTCATAACCTCCCGGTTAAAAGCACAGTACCCTTTCCACTTCGCCATGGACTACCCAAATTCCTTTTATTATATACAGCATATGCAAACCTTTTAAACAACAAGAGGAAAACATGCACCTATATGCCCACACACCTAAGCAAATGAGACATACATACAGTATTTAAATCGACATAATCATATAAAACTCTATTGAATAAACCTGTGACCGCACAATTACATGATATTTGCCAATTAATGTGCAGCAAAAATGATCAGTGAAAACCCCAGAAATTGCCTTTTATTCGCTCACACTCACTGGTGTAGTAAATGCAGGTGGGCAGAAGATGGCAGCATGAATGTAACAAATGTAGACTCCATCAGGATCTAGCTCTCAAGGCTGCGTGTGCTGTGAGTGGACACAGAGGCAGGATGCAGAGTTGTGCGCATGATAAGAAATTTGTGTTTGATTGGTTTTGTTTGTGTTTCATGACTTTGCACAGCAGTGACACAGGTAATCCTGTTGGCTCTTTGGGGATTTGCTGTTCATGAATGCCCTTGAACATTATCTAAAGAAGTTAGACACTGTATCTTTATTACTGGCTGTGGAAATTGCACACATCACTGTATGCTCTGCATGCAACTGTTAAAGAGCCATCCCTGCATGTAGGCAGACTCTCTGTAGACATCCTTTATAAACTATTCTTGGCCTGCTTCCTGCTTATCTGTCTACCTACGTGAGGAGAAACCAAAATCAATATGGCCTTCTACAAATGATGGTCCCCAGAGTGAGAACAGAACTCCCTCAACAAGGAATAACTTAGAGAGCGATCTGAATACCCAGTGTACTTTCAGTGCAGGTCCCAAGCCAAGAGAAATGGGAGGTTTGCAGGATTAGCAGAGTCACCAGCATTCACATTCTGACTGGTTCTTTACACAGACAACTCCACTTTTAGCTGTTGTTGTGACTGACATCTCTGTGCTGACCAGTTCACCAGTTGTTGCTCAGTAGTTCTAGGTGTGTGACTGTGTGTGTGTGTGTGTGCCTGGTCTTCCTTATGTTGTGGGGACCTACATCTGTCTCCACAGTCACATTATGGGGACTTGTCTTCATTATGGAGACAAAAATCAAGTCCCCGCAATGTAAATGACTCCATTTTAAGGTGAAGGCATGTTTCAAAGTTTGGCTGAGGTTAGGAGTGGGTTAAGGTCAGGGTCAGGGTCAGGGTCAGGGTTAGGGTTAGGGCACTAGTAATTATGGTTAGAGTTAAGTCTCCACGAAATGAATGTAAGTCAATGCAATGTCCTCTGAAGTAATGAAATAATGTGGGACAATGTGTGACCCAATTAGCAGTGCTGAGAGATAGTGTAAAATGTTGATAGACTGTATAGTTCACTTACAACAAACACAGGGTAGACTGTATGTATGAAAATATATTACTACTGGTGCATTATAAAAGCTATAACTTATAAACATAGGAGATGTCTATGGCATCTGTAACTCTGGCTGCAGGGACTTTTTTTGCACTTACTTCCACGGTCTGTGTGACTGGGGTCTGTGTGATGCGATTAAAAATAGCAGAAAAGGCAAAAACCTCTTGAGACTCTCCTTCATCTGGCTTCACCCAGTTATTAGTAGTTTCTGTCGTTCTTTGGTGTGGCTGCATATATTTTTCTTTCCCATCATTTGAATATTTTTTCTGCAGAAAATCTGTATACTTTACCTTTTTCCATGACACCAGGAGGGAGGTGGTGCCCTGTGTTTGACAGCTCAGTCCAGCAGCTCTGCGGTGACAGAGCTGCTGTCTGTCGCTGCCTCCTTTCTTTCCCCCCACAGCCAGTACATCAGATATATGTATACTTTTAGAAAAGCATCTGTCTAGAGCAAATGAAGTTGAAGACCGTCTCAATATGCGGGATGCTGGACACCTGGTCATCCTAGTGTGCATGTGGGTTCTCTCCAGGTATTCCAGTTTCCTCCAACAGTCATAAAACATGCAGAGGTTAACCGGACACTCTAAACTGACTGTGGGTGTGAATCTGAGAGTGAATGGCTGCACGTTTGCCCTGTGATCAACTGCTGAGTGACCAATCACAGCTTTCACCCTATGTAAGCTGTGATTGGATCCTTTAAGAGGATAAAGCGGTTTGAAATGAGTTTAAACGTCGTATTTATTTGAAACAATCGATTCTATTGTTTGTTTTCGCAGAGATTTTTCACAGCCTGTTGCAGTTTTTTTAATTGTTGTTGGAGGTTACCAGAGGTCAGTACAGGAGTGTGTGTGTTGCTCTGATGAGGACTACTACTCCTGACGAGGTCAGTGTTCATGACAGAAATGGCCCTAAAGAGGTAACAAAAACAAGAATAGACACAGTTTAGATGAGTCAAGTCTGAGCCACGATTGTGTTGCCTGTAGGACGTGGCCAGAAATTAACTCAGGTGTGTGTGTCTGCCCACAGATGTTATCACTAATAATATTTCTCTATGGTGGTTTATTTTTGCCTAATAGGAAGCGGGTGACATTTGCAAAGGTTGAGACAGCAGGCAGGAGGTCTGCCTAGTTCCCATGGAAAATAACAAGCACACTGGATGCAAACTTCATGCCAACTTGTTTTAGATCTCACTTTTTAACCCCACCCCAAGAAAAAAGAAGTGTGGAAAATTAAATCACACACACACAGTGCTCTTGGCATTTCTACTTTTTTGATCAACAGTAAACAGGAAAAACACACTTAAATAAAACAAAAGCTTGAATAATGATGTGATGGAGTGAGAGAGAGAGGATGAAGAAAAATAGATGAGCAAAAGGTGCCACACTGTTGTGACTGAACCTCACACGAAGCCCCTCTTGCTGCGACGATGACGGCGATAAGAGCATGACTCACACATACCTTCGCATTATTGCTGTCAAAGACACAGGCCAGTCTACTGATCATCGGTGTGCTCGTTAAGCAGCTGTTTAAAGAACACAATTTTAGTTCCGATTCCTCTGAGCCTCCCCTCTGTTTACATGGCAAAGGAAGGAAAAATACCACTGACTGTTTCTCTGCTCAGATGCGAAAGAAAACAAGAACATGGCACAGCTGAGAATAGCCCAAACTCATTTTTTTTTTTATTTTCACTCTGCTCCTCCAGGACCTCTCTCTCATTAATCCCTTACTCCTGCATTTATATGTGTTCTACCATCTTTTGTTGATTTTCTCAATATCAGTACTGTGTTCCAGTCTGGAGAACAGACTGTGCAGAATCAGGCAACTATAAAGGAGAGCCTGGACTGCATTCACTGCACACACACACACACACACACACAAACAACACAGACTGGTTCTCATTCATCAAAACTGGTGTAGAAACCATCATCCGACTATGTGATCGATTAAATGTTCACATCTCACCAATCTCAGAGGAAGAATGAGCAGACACAGCTGAAAACAATCGTCATGATAAATATCACTTCCCAGAAGCCTCGGCTCTGGATTTTAGGACATGAAGACACGTAACCCAGTTGAGAAGAGACATCAGCTGTTCAATTCAACACACGTCTTATATTTAGCAGCATAAAAGGTTGATTTAATGTTGATTGAAGGTCTGATTCCCTCTGCCTCTGGCCTTCTTTTGCCTTGTTTTCCAGGTTAGGCTTACAGCCTGACTCCTCCCACTTCATCAAGCCATTGGCTTCAGCTGAAGGAAGTCTATTGAAACCAAGTACTGTATCAGCATGATGAAACTCTCTCTCTTTCTGCTTCCTCTGGCTCCCTCCTCAGTGAATTCAACAAGATTTCAGTTTGGTTTGACTGCTTGGATGTTGCTTTATTTGAAGTAGTTGTAAGTTTCCAATCACATGTTACATGCACCCAGCACTCACATCTCACCACTGATTATTGACTTTGCATATTTTGATTTATGTTTAGTTTTCCAATTACCGGTTTGTGAACGTGAGTGCTGTGTGGTCTTCCCTTCTTTGCTATGCTCCATACACGCAGGGCTAAACAAAGGAAAGTGGAATAAAAATGCAGTCTGGAATGAACTCGTCGCCCTCATCAAAATCCTTTATTTAAAGATTCACTGTGGAACCTCTATTGCCCCCTATAGTCTTCTACCAAATTGATTACTAATTACCGAAACAGTATGGTCTCTATGACCTAGTTTTCTCTCCCACATTCTCATTTAAGCACACACACGTTTGTGCGGCATTTGAAGTGATATAATACATTTCCTAGCCCTTTACTCAAACCTTAACCATCTCAACTAAATGCCTAACCCTAAGTCAAACTCAAGATGCCATCAAATTCAAAATGAAATGGTAAAATGTCTCATTTTCAACTAGTATGTTGTTTATGTCCTATTGTGAATAAAATATGGATTTATGAGATTTGCAAATCATTACCATTTACACCGTGCTGCAACTTATTTGGAATGCGGGTTGTACAAAGTAAATGAATACACTTTACTGAGGGACAGTGTGCAGGTGGTTAGAGGTTGTAAGCTTCTTCAAACAGATAAGTTTTGAATTGTGATTTGAAAAAAAAGGGAGCGAGTCAATGTTATGCAGGTCTGATGGTTAGGAGTTCCAGAGCTGGGGAGCCGAGCCAGGCCGAGCCGAGGGTGAAGGGGAGAGAGGAAGAGAGGGGGACGACCTGAAGGAACAGGAAGGGGTGGCAGCCGGGTTTGGAACTGATTGGAGCTTATGGAGTGATTTATGAGGAAGACCAAAAAGAAGAGAATTACAATAATCAATATGGGAGGTGACGAGGCAATGGACCAGAATGGCAGGGGTGGGGGATGGTTTCTATTTCAAAGATGGAGACATGCAGAGATGTCCAGGATGACACCCAGACTTAAGACCCCATCCACAAAATGGAAACGGCACAGAGACAGAAACAACCCCTGAAACGACTCAAAATGCTTTAGTACATATGTCAGGCCTCTAAGTGGTGCAAAACATGGAGAAGAAGATGTGATACACACTACAGATATGATAACAGAAACAGACAGAATGAACTGAGCCAGGGGAAAGAAAGAAAAAAAAAAGTTATCACAAAGCAAACAAACTGTTTGCATACATTTTGTGCCATTTCCATGTGGATATTTTTCAAAAAAATGACTAGTGACGAATCTAGCGAATTTCTGTCATAACCCTAAATACTTTCAGAGAAAGAAATGTTCAGTTCTGCCACACGAGTGAACATTTAACTGTGTTTACTGCGGGCGGAGAGTTAGACGCACAGGCGCTGCTGCGTGAGCACAGCCAGTATGATCTGTGGATGTGGAGAGCAGCTGACTGTGTGGAACAATCACTCATCTGTATTGTTCATTTAAGTAAAAATAGTGTCTGTGACACAAGGTTTTGTTTTCTCTTCACTTGATCTTACGATTCAGTTTCACTGTTAATCTTTTTTTTTCAACCCTGTGTGTGTGACGACGCTCGGGACAGGACATGCTCTGGCAAATGAAACTCACATTTTTCAGCTTTAACCAAAGGTTTGTTCGCTAAAAATCCTTTTAAAACAAGGCAACGAGGTGTTGTTTGTGTTGTTCTATGCCCTGGGAGAAAATCTTGTCAATATAAACAAAATGAATTGGTTGAGCATGTCACATAATATGTCATCGGTCATGCCCTGGGAGACTGCCGGTGCGTTTGTAAGTCCAAAAGGCATCACCTGATACTCAAAGTGACTGAGGGGCATGTTGAAAGAAAGTCTTCCACCCGTCCTCCTCCTTGATCCTGATGAGGTGATCGGCGTTCCTGAGGTCGAGCTTGCTCCCTAACCCATCTTGGCTTGACAGAAGGGAATACAAAAAACAAAAACAAAAAAAAAAACAAGAAAACAAAAACAAATCCCGCCCCGAGAGGACAAGGGCCTGATTAACCCAAAGCTAGGGACTCAGTGATATACTTCTCCATTGCCTCCCTCTCGATCCAGGAGATGTTGTGATGTCCTGCTTTCTGAAAACCTCACCCAGGTCGTGATAACACGAAGAAACTGAGGACAGGCTGGGAGGAGTGTCAGGAGTGAGTGTAGGGTGAGAGACAGGCGTAGCGGAACATAAGCAATGTGAATGACAGAAGGTGCTCCGATGGAAGAAGTGGGCCAATCGAGGTGAGGGTTGTGCAGCGAAAGCTTGTCGTACAGACTCAGACTCGGCAGAGTCCATAGTTGTGGCCAGGGCATACTGTTAAGATTTGTAGAAAACTAAACTGAACCCAAAAAGCAGAGCTCTGAATGGAGAGGGTGAGTAAAATGTATTAACAATGATCAAGATCATGAGTGCGTGGGAATATCTAGGAGAGGAAAAAACTGGAGTTAAAAAAAGTCGACACATGAACAAACAAAATGTCATCCATGACAATTAGAAGATCAGAGATTGTAGCGTGCGCTGCACTGGCGACTGTGGAACCAGGAACCAGGGATTAACTAACAGGAAGCTGATGAGTAGATGAGTTGCAGGTGCGCTCCCAGGAACTCGACCCACCCGCCCGGCCAAATCTCTGTGAAAGTGGAAACGAAAACAACTACACAGGAAAAAAACAAAATAAGAAACGGGAAACCAGACCCCGACAATGCCAATATGGATGAATCCTGTTTTACCACTCTTAAGTTTGAGAAACTTTTAAGGGAACCATGACCCTGATAAAAAGAAGGGGCCCCAGGAAAGAGCCCTGGGGCACTCCTGCAGTAACAGGGGAGGGCTGGGATGAGAAAGACGTAAGCTTTATGAACTGAGTGCAGTTTTAACCCTGCATATTCATGTTCACAATGACAATGATACCATGCCCTACCATCTTAACTGGCTAACAGGCGGACGGGTTGATGGCTGCCCTTCTACTTACAACATGGAATGTATTATTATTTTTTACAGAGCGATGAGAGCATGGAATTCTATAATATTGTTTATGATCAGCAGTGTTTAAAAAGTAAATTAAAACAGCTTACTAAATCCTATTTTAGGTTATGACGTGATCATTTTAACACTCAAACACAGTGATACACTGTGGTGAGCGAGATGCTGACTGGATAACTGCTAAGAATCATCACTTCCAGAGAAGCCCAGCATCTCTGGGGTCCAATGGAGCGGTGGGCGAGCATGGACGCTGGGACTGGAGGTGCGGTCAGAAAGGTGAAGCCACTTTTTGATTTGTGTGCAGTATAAATAGCTGGGCCTCAAATTAGCCAGCAAATGCCTCTGCTTCATGTGCAACCGTGGTTCTGAAACGTTTTATACCAAGTACCACATGAGAAAAATACTGAGCTCTCAAAGTAACGCCAACATTAAAATACAGCGGTGTAAATAGTCCGAGCAAAGACAGCCAGACTTTTCACAGGAGGCAGATTTATTCCCAGTAAGATCATTTGCTCTCTCTTCATCCTCCTCTTCCTCACTTATACATCAGACACTGGTATAGTGGAATTAGATTAAGATGGAGCCAGAGATAAGGTGACTATTTTATTTTATTTATTACTAGTATTATATACAGCTATAATATCAGTGATATAGCCTAAACATTAACTAGATGATTGTCTGTTGGGTACTAGTCAGAGTAACACTGACTGAGGCAAATGTAGCCAGAGTAAATAATAAATAAATAAATAAATAAATAAATATTAGCATTAAAATACAATTATATGTAATAAAACATTTAGTACATAATCAATTTGTGTATCATTTGTTTATAATAAAGCACATTCACAGTCACTGGGTATTCATGAAGCCTTTTGTCAAAAAAAGCAAACATATTGAGTATCATTCCTTCCATCAATCCATCGGATTTCACTGATGTCAATTATAGTTTTCGAACATCCTCTGTGTGAGATGCATAAGCATGACAGAAAAAAGCAAAAGGAGGAAGGCATCTATTCGTTTGTCGCAACTGTGGAGCCTAATCCTAATCCTTAAATCCTTGATACGCAAACAGCAAGACAGTAAAAATATTTTGGAGATGACCGAGCATGACACAATTCAGTTTTTCCAGGGGAAAAAATGACATGAAGACATAGGAAGAAACAGGTGATGAGCTGCTGTTTAGTCATTTCACCCATAAATATATACTGTTTACATACCCCATATACACATATATACATACATAAATTGCATGAAAGGCAAAAAAAATGCAGTCAGTGTTCAAAGGCCTTTAATCATAAGTGATTCATCACCCCTGACCCTAACCACATGAAATCACAGAGAGAATATATAACATTATTCTGAGTGTTGTTGCCTCTCTCCTCTATTCCACTAGAGATGTAATTTATGTAAATACATGCAAACGTACAACCTCATTCTTACTTTATTGACAGCGTCACACATGCCCCTCCGTTAACTCTGTTGCAGCACATGTCATTTAAATTTTTTTAAGTGAGCCACCGATACCCATGTGTGGTTTTACAACTCCATCTGAACAAACATGACAATTTGACTTCATTCGTGACGCACCGTACGCACCACCCAGGCCCACAAGGTGAATTTTGGTGTGGACACAGCATAAGGAAGGATCCTTCATTTTAACAAACACCAAAGTTTCAGTTCCTCAGTTGTTTGTCCTCGGGACAGACGGGATTGTGTGGGAGTGGAGATTAACAAGCTGTCTGTCTGTCACATGTCCATATGATGCAACCAGCAAATGAGGCCAGAATTGGATTTTTTGTTTTGTTTTGTTTTGTTTTTCTCAGATTTTGACACTGAACAAAACCACAAACGCTGCAGTGGTAGGATAATCAAATGTCAAGTTTCAGCTACAGGATGTTCAACTATTCATGTAGTGTTCTGGCATGACAGCTCTCTGTCCTGAGCTCCTCTCACACAGTCCTTAGCCGTCATGTATGAAATACATAACAGCTGAATCTCTGCTGATATTGACATGTTTTATTGCATTTATAATTTATTAGTTCCTTTGCAGCATTGGAAGTTGTGGCTGGTGCAGGAGTAGCAACCACGTGTGGCTGAAAACGGAAGTATCATTTCCTTCATTTACATCATGATGTACATTTACATCATGATGTACATTTACATCATGATGTAAATTAAGAAAATCCTATCTCATATACAAAAAAAATGTGATTCAAAGACATAATAAACACATCTTTCCTATTATCAAAACTGGAAGAGACCAAAGAACATTTTTCCTAACCCTAACCTGGACAATGAAGTTGTCCAGGATCTGTTTCATTTGATTCTCTGATGTAGTTTATATATAGACCGGATATACTGTAAATGGGGGTATAGTTACATTACTTTCATTTGTGATTTGTAACAGTAGAAGAAAAATCCTGTGAAGGTTAGGTCAGAGAAATGAGAAATGACAACAACAACAACAAAATAATCACAATAAAACAAGGAGTAATGTAAAGTGTTCGCTTTTACATGACTCACCAAGCAGCAAACACACTTTTTGGGGTGAATTTCACTACTTTGTGAACAACTGTGTAAGAAATTAGTTCAACATTTTAGGAACATCATTCTTCAACATACAATTGCAAGGATTCCATCATCCAGAGTCCATAGTATCTTCAAAATATTCAGAGAACCCAGAGAAATCTCTGCACGCAAGCAGTAAGGTGGAAAACCAACAATGAATACCCGTGACTTTTGATCCCACAGGCGGCACTGTATTAAAACTGTAAAGATTATTACCATGAACATCGGCGACTTCACTGGGCCTGAGCTCATCTCAGATGGTGATACGAATTGAAAAAGTCTGTTGAGCAACTTAAGTTGAAGTTCTTAAATGCTTATTGATGAGTGTTAAAAGGAAATGTGATGGAACACAGTAGCAAACATGACCCTGGTCCGGTTTTTTTTTTTTTTGGAATGTGTTGCATGCATCAAATTCGAAATGAGTGAATATTTGAAAAAAAATAAAAAATAAAAAAATAAAGTTTATCAGTGTGAACTTTCCACATCTTGTCCACCTGTGGGTAACTTACACATCTGTGAAGGAACCATTTATGCTGAAAGGTACATACAGGTTTTGGAGCAACATATGCTGCCATCCAAGTGACGTCTTCTTCAGAGACGTCCCTGCTTATTTCAGCAAGACAGTGCCAAGACACATTCTGCACGTGTTAGTGCAGACTGGCCTGTCTGCAGTCCAGACCTGTCTCCCATTGAAAATCTGTGGTTCATTATGAAGTGCAAAACAAGACAATAGAGACCCCAGGCTGTTGAGCAACTTAAGTTGAAGTTCTTAAATGCTTATTGATGAGTGTTAAAAGGAAATGTGATGAACACAGTAGCAAACATGACCCTGGTCCAGCTTTTTTTTTTTTTTTGGAATGTGTTGCATGCATCAAATTCGAAATGAGTGAATATTTGAAAAAAAAAAAAAAATAAATAAATAAAGTTTATCAGTGTGAACTTTCCACATCTTGTCCACCTGTGTTTGCCCACTCCAAGCCCACGCACACTTACTAACCAGGTGGCCTGGATAGGATAAGTAAATTACGCATGTCCCATATGGTTTCAGCAACACGGGCCCCACATGGAAACAAACGCGCTTGTTTATGACCCTTATGGGGCCCGCATTCACATGCCGGCTGGGCATCTGCGGCTCCATCTTGGATCGATCCAATGGTGGTGAGTGAAATCTTTCTTTGAGGGGGTGCAATATACGAGTCAGCTTTCAGACACTCTGTGTCGCGTGTTTCACCAGTAGGATGTGCCAGAGCACTCCAGCGCTGCATCTCAGTCTGTCAACCAGTTCAAGTCTTCATTTACACTCATGTCTGACAGTGTTTCCAAACTTTTGAATGCAGGAACCCATTTTTTTTAGCAAAAATTATAAATAACATTTGTGGCAGGTTTTGCTGTCTTTGTGCATATGATGTTTTAATCTTGATTAAATTAGCAAATTTATTGGACAAACCATCCTGATCCAGTTTGTGGGAATGTCTGATATATGGCAATGTTAACATCAAGAATTCACCTTTAAGAAGCTGGAAACAGCAGGTGTTTGATGAGCGTCTGGTTGCGTTCAAGCTCTTTCAGCTCTCGTGGCTTCTCCTGCCGTGGCCTCTGCTCAGATACTGTCGTTTTAGTGAGTTTTCTGTCTCCATCCCTCTGTATCACAGCAACAATCTGTCTTCCTCTCGTGTGCCTCGGTGTCTCATGTGATGTTGTTTGGGACACAGAAAATCAGTGACCTGTGAGCTCGGAGTCCGTTTACAAAGATTCACTCTTACTTAAGACAAGACAACACTTTAAATCTTCCTATTTATATCGGACTCAATAACTGTATATTTAACTTGCTCTTTTAAAAACATGTATCCTGAACTGTGTTTGATATCAATGAAAGTGTGTAATTCTTCTTCAGGTGAGATGACGACGAGCTGCCAGATCTACCTAATTCACATTTATCACTCTCACTGGTTCAAACAGTGATTCTAATCGTCAACCTTCTTGCTGTGAGGCAGCATTGCAAGCCAGTGCCCTGCTGTGTGATCCTCAGATCCACCAGTAACACACCAAGTCTTTTAATACTCACATGAGTATTAAAATCATTCTTCTGTCAGATCATTTTCTTACATTATCCTAAATGTATTTGTAAACTATGTTTTTATGATGACAATAGCAGAAGTAGTCATAAAACATTCAGTTACAGTATATTTGTTGTAGTATTCAATTCAGTATCAAACTATATAAAGTTAATTTTATACAAGAAAAGGCTGGAAAAGTAAATGGCAAGAACACTGAAACAACTGGAGAAGCATTTGAACACTAATTAGGTTAATCTCAGATGTAAAGCTGGGCAGAAGTTCCCCAATCTACAACAAACTACATCTAAAAACTGTGGAACAATTTGATACAAATGTTCAATGTACAACTGTGAAAACATTGTTGAATATGATGCCACAAGCTTGGCACACCTATCTTTGGGCAGTTTTGCCCATTCCTCTTTGCAGCACCTCTCAAGCTCCAGCAAGTTGGATGGGAAGCGCAGCCATTTTCAGATCTCTCCAGAGATGTTCAATCGGATTCAAGTCTGGGCTCTGGCTGGGCCACTCAAGGACAGTCACAGAGTTGTCCTGAAGCCAGTCCTTTGATATCTTGGCTGTGTGCTTAGGGTCGTTGTCCTGCTGAAAGATGAACCGTCGCCCCAGTCTGAGGTCAAGAGCGCTCTGGAGCAGGTTTTCATCCAGGATGTCTCTGTACATTGCTGCATTCATCTTTCCCTCTATCCTGACTAGTCTCCCAGTTCCTGCCGCTGAAAAACATCCCCACAGCATGATGCTGCCACCACCATGCTTCACTGTAGGGATGGTATTGGCCTGGTGATGAGCGGTGCCTGGTTTCCTCCAAACATGACGCCTGGCATTCACGCCAAAGAGTTCGATCTTTGTCTCATCAGACCAGAGGATTTTGTTACTCATGGTGTGAGAGTCCTTCAGGTGCCTTTTGGCACACTCCAGACGGGCTGCCATGTGCCTTTTACTAAGGAGTGGCTTCCGTCTGGCCACTCTACCATACAGGCCTGATTGGTGGATTGCTGCAGAGATGGTTGTCCTTCTGGAAGGTTCTCCTCTCTCCACAGAGGAACGCTGGAGCTCTGACAGAGTGACCATCGGGTTCTTAGTCACCTCCCTGACTAAGGCCCTTCTCCCCCGATCGCTCAGTTTAGCTGGCCGGCCAGCTCTAGGAAGAGTCCTGGTGGTTCCGAACTTCTTCCATTTACGGATGATGGAGGCCACTGTGCTCATTGGGACCTTCAAAGCAGCAGAAATTTTTCTGTACCCTTACCCAGATTTGTGCCTCGAGACAATCCTGTGTCGGAGGTCTACAGACAATTCCTTTGACTTCATGCTTGGTTTGTGCTCTGACATGCACTGTCAACTGTGGGACCTTATATAGACAGGTGTGTGCCTTTCCAAATCATGTCCAATCAACTGCATTTACCACAGGTGGACTCCAATTAAGCTGTAGAAACATCTCAAGGATGATCAGTGGAAGCAGGATGCACCTGAGCTCAATTTTGAGCTTCATGGCAAAGGCTGTGAATACTTATGTACATGTGGTTTCTTAGTTTTTTTATTTTTAATAAATTTGCAAAAATCTCCAAAAAAAATTTTTCACGTTGTCATTATGGGGTGTTGTGTGTAAAATTTTTAAGGAAAAAAAAGAATTGAATCCATTTTGGAATAAGGCTGTAACATAACACAATGTGGAAAAAGTGAAGCGCTGTGAATACTTTCCGGATGCACTGTATATTTGTTGTAGTATTCAATTCAGTATCAAACTATATAAAGTTAATTTTATACAAGAAAAGGCTGGAAAAGTAAATGGCAAGAACACTGAAACAACTGGAGAAGCATTTGAACACTAATTAGGTTAATCTCAGATGTAAAGCTGGGCAGAAGTTCCCCAATCTACAACAAACTACATCTAAAAACTGTGGAACAATTTGATACAAATGTTCAATGTACAACTGTGAAAACATTGAAGATCCCACCATCTACAGTGTATAATATCACCGAAAGATTTGGAGAATCAGGACTAAATTTGGTAATTGTTTTTTTTTATATTTTCAATGAAGCTATAAAAAAAAACATGCATGCAGAAAGTGCTGCATTGAGCACACACAACATCCTTGTAAATACTGAACTGAATATGAACAATTACAAGCATCTTACACATTAGAACAATCATACAAGAGTACGATTGAATAATCTTGCCTGACGCGGCTTTAATGATTACAACAGCTGTGAGAAGAAAGAGCACACGGGGACAGGCAGTGTCAGTTGAGCTGAATTTATTCTTATTCACATTTGCAAGATTCTCATGGCAGTTAACATTCTTCCACCATACATGCGAAGACGTCCAGTCCCGCAGAAAAAAAACAAGATCATTAAAAAAAAAAAAAAAAAAATCTTATAAGACCATGATTTTTTAAAAGTAAATCTGGAAGTTTAAAAACCCCACATGAGGGTAAGGACAGCAGAGGAGAGAAAAAGCAGCATTTAAAACTTTTCAGGAAGGGGGCTTGGTAATGTGTGTGTGTGCTGTCTCAGCGCAGGCACATTAGCAGTTGAAGACAAAGCTTCAGCTTGGATCATTCTCTGCGTTTCAGTGTTTATGGGAGTGACAGAGCAGGCGTGGTCCCTCGCGTTCAGACACAAACGACGGAGGCTTGAAAACTTAACGGAACCAGCGGTGGAGGGACACCGAGAGAAATGAGGAGGGAGGGGGGATTCTAAAATGATCGAGACTATTTAGAAATATGATTTTTCAGCCTAATTATTGAGCTGCCTTGCACCAAGCTGTTTCTATACATCTGTGACACCATATACATGTCAGTGCTGTGCAGTATATCCTGTGTGAACACACAATCAGAAACAGAACAGTTAGAGGACTTCCTCCACTCCCTCCCTCCCTCCTGTGGTGTGAAGGGATTGCTGCGTCTCCACAGAGCCTGCTGTGTTGCTGGAAATATAAATATACACACTAGCATGTTTGGGAGGAAGCTCCCATAGCCCGGCTGACTGAGGATGGTACATACGTACATACATGTTTACTGAATATTGATGTCTCTTCATTTCAGTCGTTCGACAGCAGTGAGCGACAAAAACTAAAAAAAAAAAAAAGTGAAAATCAGGATTGGGGGGGGGGACACAACAAAATGGAGAATTTCAAAGCTAGTGTAAACAGGAAAACAGAAGCCCCCGTAACGTCATGTCTTCATCACCTGTTCATAGTCAGTGTCAGAGTCCACATCCTCGGCAGGTGTCTGATGCTTATGTGTCAGCTCATAACAGGTTCAGGTTGAAGGCTGGTAACAATCAGAAAAGATGGGCTTCGAGTTGTGCGTGTGTGTGTTTGTGTCTGTGTGTGCGGTCACTGGTACTGGAGGTAGTTCTTTAGAGTCTGAGGCAGTGGGAGTGTGTCGATGTGATGGATGCGCTCTCTGCCCAGAGCCAGTCGAGCTACTCTCCTGCACAGGTCCATGAGAGGCAGAGGCTCCGCTGTGAGGGAAGAAACACAGAGGTAAGTTCAGTTAAGAGAATTAAGGCAGGTTTTCCACTCATTAAATTACAAAAAAAACGAATTACTGTGTTAGTCCGACTGAGGATGAACTTTTAAAACAAACGTAAACAAATTAATAAGACTGAAATGATAATCAATGGTATTTTATTGGTTTGAATTGTATGGCTTTATTTTTTTCCCATGTATTTCTTTAAACTTATTTTATTTGTTGTTTTTATACAGATTTTATTGCCTGGTGTGAGCTTTTATATCTTTTGTTTATTATTCTGCACAGTACTCGGGTCCATTGTTTTTGTTTTTGAAGTTCTTTACTAATTAAGTTTGATATGAGTGAATAAATTGCATTTCTCCAAGTTGCAGTAACACACCCCGATAACAAATTATTACTAAATGTATATACATTTGGTTGGACCACTGTTATAATTCCTACCCCTAAATAATACCCGGAAATAACAGAAGCAGCTGCTAAACAGAAAAAATAAAGCAGCGATAAAAATGTGATACAATTGAAGAGGGTAATTTCCTTTTTGATTTTCTGATCCATTATGTTAAATAATAGAATATTTTAAAATCCATGGATGTAGGAAGACTTGAAATGCTAACAACTACAATGCAAGCATAGCTCAACTGCACAGGGAAATGCACCAAGTCAGTCAATATGCTTTGGACACTTCTGCTTCAAGTGACATTTCAGGTTTTCTTCTCAATCACAGTTGCTTCAAGTACTGACAGTTAGAGCTGAAATCATGGATGGGACACAAGGTAAAACAGATTTTAGCCACTTCAAAAAAGGCTCAACTAACTATGCCTGCTTAAGTCTAAAACATATGCTAAGAATATATTTTGTTATTATCTTGATGTGTCCCCACTGGAAATTTTCAGAGTAAGCATCTCAAGCTGGAGTTTGCAGATTGTGGCAGTACCTCATACAACCACAATTCAAAAAAAAAATAAAAATCCTGAAATGTTCCTTTAAAAGCAGAGCTGTTACAAGATTAAAGCAAAATAAACACAGATGTGTGTATCTCCATCTCACAGTAAATCTATACTCTGACTTCAACTCTACTCTGACTCAGAGTTGCTTTACACTACAGTACTGCCATTCACCCATTCATTTTTCTATCATACCCATTCACACGCAGGAGCAACATGGGGTTGAGTGTCTTGCCCAAGGCATGTACACAGGAAGTACTACTACTGAGAAACAAGTGTGAAAGGTCAGAGCGAGGATTTCCTTTGTCAGTCAAATACAATGACAATGAGGTCAAACTCAGTCCAAACACTGATAGTCGAGCTGTGGCTGAGAAGAACCAATCGGGAAGTGAATATGGGTAACTTTCTAATTTTAACAAGGTGTCTGTTTGTAAACGGAAGGAAAGCCAGCTTCCGCTTGCTTCCGTTCTCGGAACAATGTGGACGGCAGAGCATGTCTGTCATGGCCGACTGTGGCACAAACCTTTCTGACGTTGATGGTGCCTTGTTGAGTGAAACCTAACTGACACAAACACTGTAGGTGTGAGGTCTCAAACTCAAATGACCTATGAGTATCTAGTCTAGTCAAGAGGGGGCTGGCCAAGTGAGAAGAAAAGGGAATTTTTTTATTTTGAGAAATCAACTGTTCCATAGGGGCGGGCGATGTGAGTTTAAAATTATATCACTTCTGATAAAATTTCACAGAATTTCAAAATTAAAGTGTTTGTTTTGATATGGACCACTATATAGTTCACAATAAAAAAAAATTGCAAAATTAAGCTATAAATGGCAAAACCCAGTGGTGGGCCACATAAAATTGACCGAGAAGCCACACATGGCCCACGGACCGTGAGTTTGGGACCCCTCCTGAAAATCACTCTCTCCTCCACTTAACACAAGCAACCACAGAAAGTTTGGACACTGCACCTGCATGGCTACATTATGATCGTGACAGCATGATGTAGATGTCAGGGATTCCTGTGTTTTCAGCTGCAGCCACTGTGGCCAAACAACAGCTACCCTGTAAATCAAAGATGTGAAAATGAGTGCATCCTGCTGTGATTACGCTGAAAGTGCTCGACTGCCTTTGTTGGTGAGTGGAAAGAGGAGCAGCAGATGATAACAATATTAAAGTAAATGTCTGCAGAAAAATGACTCCCACCCTCTTTTAGACGCATTGCCACTTAATGGATGTCAAGCTCCACCTGGAAGCACCATCCGCTGGAGCACAGTTCCTGCTCTATTTACACAGTGAACTGACATAAGCTAGTGCGTTTACACAGGCAGAAATAACACATGTTAGGCTACAGACTGAAACAAGAAATTTGGTGACTGTTTGCACAGATATTTCAAGTCCTTACAGTCTCAAATCACATCAAACATATTAGAAAAAGACTGAACTGTGATTTTTATAGTTAATTTTTTCTTTACCTTCATGTCCAGGGTTTTTTTTGGGGGGGGCAGGCTTTAAATATGGTTAAAGGACAACTAAACCCCCTCTTCTGAGGCTACTCCATCCAAAGCCTGATTTTGAAAAATGCCAATACGTGGGCTGAGAGCGGAATGATGGCGGGGAGGAGAGTGGGGAGCAGTGCAGGAGGTGTGGTCTGACAGCAAAACTTGAGGCTTAGGGGAAACTGTGTGAGTGCTTCATGTGAGGCAGAGAAAAAGGTGACGGTGTACAAAAGGGGGAGGAATCTTGGACACCGGTCCTCGCACTGGCTGGACTAAGAAAACCCATGGCAAATATTGTTAGCTTAAGGCAGTTCACAAATGTGGGTTTTTGTCTCCGACTGACATGGCAAATTTGTTACTTTTTTTTTAAGCTAAATTAAACTTTTTTGTACAAGGTCAGATAGTTAAGATAACTACAATGTTTTGGCACAATTTTCAATTGCTTAGAAAAAAGCAAGCTGCATTACAAAACCATTTGTGTAGCATTTGTAATTATACAAGTGTTATAGTTTATCAGATGGAAAGAAATCTGCCAAACATAAAAAAAAACTTGGACAAACAACAAAAACTCAGCATCATATACTGGCCATCAGCCACACTGATTTCTAAAGAGAGTAGAAAAACCCAAATTTGTCACCCCTATCGACAAACTGAAAATGATTATCTACTGCTTTACAATGACTTTAAAGAAATGGAAAGTGCATATTTGATGCTGTACCTAAATTATTACACTTTTCTTCTGAGTTGAAATAGTTATATCAGTAAATTACAGCAGCAAACTCTGAGTGGGATTTTGCATCTGTTGACAGCCAGCTCCTCCTCAGTGTGAGTGTGCCCCATGAGTCATCCATCCTTTATTCACCACTTTAATACTGCATGATTTTTGGTGATGCTGTTCACAGTTGGCAAAATAAAAAGGCATTTGCTGGCATAGAAAAACACAAAGACACAGAGACAAGCCCGCTGTGTCAAACAAGCCTCCTCTGTGACCAATTGAGTCATTTGCTCTCTGCAGTCTATTAAAAGTGCACCACATCCGCATAAACAGAGACTGTCTACAAACATCAAGCCTGGAGCGTAATCACGGAACCAGAGCAGGCCGGGGCATTACCTCTGGGCATCCACTGTTGCCCCTGCAGTAACATGACCACTGGATGGTGGATATGTGAACATCACTAAAAGAAGACAGGACCTAATATGGAGTCAAACATCTGAAAAACATCTTTCCAGCTTACATCAGGAGGGTAATTAAAAGCAAATCACTTCAGAAATCTTTCCAAAATGTGTCCTTTAAGATCAGTAATTGCATTTTTCTAGTGACAGATCCCTTAAGGAAATCCTCATTTTTTCTTTTAAGGTGTTATTTACAATCAATGGTACTCCTCTCTCATTTGGAGTGTGACCTTAATAAATAATGAAAACCACAGGCAAACAACAGGTGATAGAGTTTAGGGGACTATTGAAAGTTTGTACACAGCACACATGTCATATGCAAATATTCAACAACTCCAGTTTTCACTGCCACAGTGCATGGAGTCATTTTGGGTAGGGATGGGACAATACGACTATAAACTAAACTATGAAACTTTTTACATCACAAGTGGATGAAGATATTTCTGAAAACCATTCTTTGTTTTTCACAGTAACAAAGACTAAAATTGTTCACCGCTGTCTGGATCTATTTCATTTGCAAAGTTCTTACTGAGAGCACCATGGGGACATGCAGGTCACACGGTAAGGGCCAGTAAGGGCCAATAAGGGAAAGACATGTTAAAGGAACAAATACAGATGATGTGCAGTGACATGCGGGATTAGAATGTACAGCAAATACGTCTTCAAAGCACAGCACATAGAGAAAGACTTGGAAGGGCAAACATCACATTCTCCTACAGCTTATTACTATCCATCTGACAAATTCCTTCACTCCATAGAACATCCGATTACAAAATGACAAGACAAAAACAGGTGTCAGAGCTGTCATGTCCGCATTCATCCTACACTTTGTGACTGTGTGAACTCTTATCAGAAACAGAGGACTCCTGGGATCACCTCCTGAGAACGCCCCCCCCAACCCCCATAAGATGGATGCACTTTCAATTTGGTGCTGGCAGCACCCATCAATCTGTCTACCCTCATATCACTTGCTGATCAGTACAGCCCCCACATGTATGCAGTTTCCCTGGTAACAGCTACTCTCACTGTACTGGGAGTGAGTATTGTCACAAATGCACATAGTACATGCATTACTCGTGGATAAACGTGTCATCTGGGTGTTAATGCAAGACAGAATGAAACACAAACTTTTGTTTTCTTGTGTTTTTGAAAATGTTTTCTGTAAACACAGCATTGTTTCAGGAAATAAAAAAAACTCCAAAACTATTCTAAATGTTGTATACTAAAACATAAGAAGGATGTTGTGCATGCAAATATGGAATGTGTGCTTTGTACAAACCTTTTTTTTATTTATTTATTTTTATTTCTATTTATTTCTTCTTTTTTTGTATAAGCATACATAAGCCAGTGTGACTAAGGAAAAAAAATAAGTTATCATAAAGCCAACAGGCCAAACAATCTTCAAACACAAGAAACAGAAGACGACAATGGTGAAGATACAGCCAGGTCCATAAATATTGGGACATCGACACAATTCTAATCTTTATGGCTCTATGCACCACCACAATGGATTTGAAATAAAATGAACAAGATGTGCTTTAACTGCAGACTTTCAGCTTTAATTTGAGGGTATTTACATCCAAATCAGGTGAACGGTGTAGGAATTACAACAGTTTGTATATGTGCCTCCCAAAAGTAATGGGACAAACTAACAATGATTATTTCAAATCCATCGTGGTGGATTTGGCTCTATACACCATTGGTGACTGTAAGTGTCACCAATGCAATCGCAAGAGAGAGTTGGGACTATGACATCATTGTTTTTCCCAAAGTAGCATGTTGGCTACAAGGAAATGCAAAGGTGGTGTTGTGACACTTTCAGTGGATGAAACACTGATACTAAAAAAAAAAAAAAAAACACATGTTCCTGTACGTTCAATGGAAAAACAAAATCATTCAAGTCTGAATTATACTCACACCATAAATGTGTTAAGCCACAGAAGAATGTTCTTAGGTCACATACACTGTCCTATTGTTGCATGATACGTTTGATATTCACTATATCCAAGACGACTGTCTTCAAAATTCATCAAATACATTCATTTGAAAAAAAAAAACACAGTAGCATAGATATTGATACAAATAAACAGACTGACAGTAGGGACCAGGAGAATGCATGGCAAACTGTCAACTAAAAGAACCAACAAGGGGGTGTTCACATGGTAATGACAAACCTTTTCCCACAGCATAAATTAAAAATGTTGCAAACAAAGCCCAGCCTCAACAGTGTAATTTCTGTTCTATATCATAATTTGTCTCATCAAATGTTGAGCATTATATTCTTACAAATAACCATACAATTCTATCAATGTATAGCAAAGCTTTTTATTCTGTTTTTCATTTTCCAGTGCCATGTCTGTAAAGTCACAGTACATAAGTGCCAAAAAAGATGAAGTATTAGATGCCTGGTTCAACGTGTTGCACTTCATTATGTCTAAAGGCTGACTGCTGGCAGTAACAAGATTGATGTGACCAGAGAGACCATGCTCTCCCGAGAGGGGCAACACCGTCATGATTCCACTAACTTCCTATAAAACCAGCCAATCCCTGCCATCGCTATCTGGTCTCCATGGTAAGGGTTGCCCAGGGCGACAAGCGGTCTTGTCAGACAGTGTTGATAAGCAGCAACAGGAAATACTCACCATCCATCACCTGGTATGGCAGGGAGTAGACTTTTCATTAAAACCTTACTTGTGGCTGTTCCACTCTCTGATAATAAAATAAAGAAACTGTAATTATGAATACATTGCAATTTACCTTTTGAGAATACTATTACAAATTCAATCCCTTAAGCAAAGGAATTTAATAGGGCAGTAACTAACAATCTGACAATCATTTTCTCGATTAATCGAACAAACGTTTGGTTCACAAAATGGCTTGTTTTGTCTTGTTTGGTCTTGTTTGGTCTTCAAACCAAAATGAATAATTTTTAATGATTTTGTTTTAGCAGAGTAACTGAGTGATTAGCTTATGTTTTATTCTTACAGAATAAAATTAACATTGTTAATTATTACTTCTATTCTACTAGGCAACTCTATTAAGAAAATACACTTTTTATATTATTCGTAGTTTTAGTAGCCATTCCACGACTCCATAATTAATTAGCATTAACAGAAAATAGTCACACTTCACACATGCACAGAACATGTGTGGTAATCTTCTAAGATAAAATACATATTTTTGTGATATCTTTCATTCTATTAATTAATGCTGTAAAATAAATTTTTACATGATTCCATTATTGTCACAATACAATAGCATTAACAGGAAGTTGTCACACTTGGCATATGTGAGCCCGGATGGAAACAAACAGATTTAAGCTGGCTAAAGATAGTGTTGTTGTCACTGGAAGGGCAAGGGTCTCATTAGCGTATGGTAGCGTAAAGTTAGCGTTATCAACAGGCAGTGTAAATAACCACTGTGTTAACATTGCTGTGCAGACTAGCTCTTGGTAAATCTAGTCTGACTCCATGATTTACCAAGAGTTAATGAAATCCTTTGCTTGTGTTTCGTTGCTCACTATGAGCACCTTTCATAGCAGTGATCCATCTCTCCCAACATCTGTGGATCTGTTGGGATCTGGTAAAATGTTTGTCTGTTTTGGAACATCACCTTCACTTCTATGAAGAAGAAATGCTGGGGAAGAGAAAAACCATCCGACATATTGTCAAATGCATGTGTTGTCTAGCATACCTCTAAAGAAGTGAACAGTGTCGTTGCCTATTACCTTGATTCAATAATGAATGGATGGTCAACTCAAAAGAGTCCTTAGTTGCAGCCCTACTATAGCAGCATTTATCATCAATGAAGACTGAAACCAGACTGTGCAGTGAAGCAGCCTGCTTGTGCCGTTCATACATGAAAATGCTGAACAACAAACGGGTTTAATAATTAATCCAGGCTCATTACTTTGAAGAATATTTTGCTTCAAGCTGAATATTTGCATCTCCCTCTACAATCCGTCACGTAACTGTCAAGCATTTAAGTCTTGCTATTTGCTTGCAGCCAAAGAGAAGATTCTGACAGACGTGCGAAAGATTCAGGAGGACAGAGTGTGGGAGAGAGTGGTTAAAGACGACTGAGCACATGGGCTGGTGTCCACACCTACCTGACATTTAATGGAGAGCAAAGTGACGGTAAGGGAGGAGGGGGCGTCAGTTAGTCTGTCCTCACTGAGGTGAGATGGCTTATAGTCAACCAAATAGTCTACCCTCCAATTTCCTACAGTCCCATGCCTGAGTGCACTGCCTGGCTCAACATGAAGGATATCCCGACCCACTTTTGGCCAATTCATTTAAGTAGTAAGACATGTCCGTCTTTATGGCAACATATTCAAATTAAACAAATGAAACCTTTAATAAAATCTCCCCCACCCTGACTTTTTTTTTTTTTTTTCTTTAGGTATCGGTCTGAGGCTACAGGCTCCTAACCATGTATTTCGCATACTCTAGATTAGCATAAACCTGGTGAGCTGTCTGACCTAGTTTGAAGATGAAGAGTGGACGCACCCTTGGTGCCAATACATTCAGTTGCTGTTTCAAGAGTGGAAAAAAAAGGGGGGGGGGCAGATGTATTCCAGGATGAACAGAATTAGATCAATGATGAATGAGGAAGAAAGAAATTGGAGCAGAACAGTGACGTTAGCAGGCAAAGGGTGCAACAGAGCATATGGTCACCTTACACCTGATTGGAAGATGCAGGTGCCTATATTGATAGGTTTCCTCAGTCCACACAGCAGTTGTTTACTATTGTGTAGATGATGGGAGTTTCTTTTACTGAAAATGTCAGATTTCATGTGAGAATTCAAGAAAAAAAAGCATGGACTCCCATCAATTTGGTCTTGACACTCACTGCAATACTGGGATACATGCAAGACCACAAGCAGGCTAAGTACTCGATAGTCATGCGCATGCACAATAATACAGATGGCATGATATCAATAAACAAATATTGATATATCACAACCTGAAGTATCTATAATTCCAGCTGGATACAGTCCCTTTAGACCTTTTCAGCTATGAAGCTGCTAACAAAACATTGTGTTCTATCTATTTCAAAGACAAATTCTCACACATATTCTGCACCTATAAAGAAGAAATAAAACTTGACTCAGCTAAAATGCTTTTGCTTATTTCTATTTACACTTTTACAGTCTGTGCATTGAGATGCATGCGATACATAGGACTTTGGATTTCATCCCTTTTAACATTTTTCTCTTTCCAATACCTAATCCAGTGATTCTGACCAGTATTGGATACAATAGTTAACATTAAGGCTGTAACTATTGATTATTTTCATAATAGATTGATCTGTTGATTATTTTCTCAATTAATCTATACAATGTTGCAAAATGTTGATCGGTGTTTACCACACTGATGATGTTCTTGAATGTCTTGTTTTGTCCACAAACCATAATTATTCAATTTCAAAGATTTTTATGCTATATGGAGCAAAGAAACCATAAAAGTCACATTTAAGAAGCAGAAAAATCATAAAGCTTGAATTACATCATAAATGGCAGTTGGTTAATTTAGAACAAATTAATAAAAATGCGTGTCTTTTTTTCTTGCTTCATTTATTTATTTTTTTTTCTATATTGTACATTAGTGACACGCAAGTTACGTGAGCCATAATAAAATCTCTGACTTCAAAAAGCCATTTGTGTCTTCCTGTCATGACGTCAAGCTGTGGAGTAACCCTCCCTCTGATCACACAGATGTCAGAATTAAACGAAACAGAGGAAAGAAGGGGAAATAAATTAAGAAAAGTTATCACAAAGCAAACAGACCTGTTTGGTCTGCATATATACAGCAGCTGCATATATGAGCTGTGTATGTGCAGAGCAGCTGACTGTGTGCGCAACAATCACTCTGTATTGTTCATTTAAGTAAAAATAGTGTCTGTGAATCAAGGTTTTGTTTTCTCCTCACTTGATTTTACTATTTAGTTTCACTTAAATCTTCTACATGTTTTTTTCAACCTTGTGTGTGATGTCTCTGAGGAGAGGATGTGTTTTAGGGATATCTAGCATCTTTAAGTTTTAGTAGTTTTAGTAGTTAGGGCAACACTGTCAAACAATCTCCAAACACAAAAGTATGATGAAGAAAATGGCTATAAAAATGGGGACAGTGAATGCCAGCGCAAAAGAGAGGTGAGACTATGACATCATTGTTTCCCTAAAGTAGTGGATGGCTTAGCTCTTTTATTTGGAACAAGCATAGACCTAGGCTTAAGATGGCAGTATTACATCTATGGTTCATTGGTTCAATGGGTGGCCTGGACTTACCTAATATTAAAATTTATCAACTCTGTGCCCATTTAAGATTTGTAAATGACTGGGTTAAGGGTAAAACTTCAATCTGGTTGGATATCGAGACAGCTTTATCTCAGTGCAAACTAAGTGACCTATTATTTTGTAATAATTTTAAAGAAATTGAAGCCTTTTGTACAAATCCTATAACAATGAACATTCTAAAAGCATGCCGGCTTGTTCGCCATCTCGAGGGAAGATCAAATATAACATCCATCTTTACCCCAATAATAAACAATCCCGCTTTTCCCCCAAGCTCTTTAGACGTCGGTTTTCAACAATGGTCTGATAAGAATATTAAATGTCTCAAAGACCTCTTCTCAGATGATAAACTTATGTCATTTGAATAGCTTACTAACACTTTCAAATTGGCCAAACAAGACTTCTTTTACAAATAAGGCATTATATCATTCATAACACAATTCGTGATTCATATTCGCCATCTACATGGAAATGTGAGGCCGGCGTTTTTGAGAATTTCCCACTGTGGGAGGCGTTATGTCCCCTAAAACACTGTTTTCTGTGTGGATGAAATGCATAAATGTCTGGCTTCCTCACCCACCAAGGAGGATTTCAACCATATCTTATTGGTTTGTTGTTGCCAGACTTTCACAACACTGTGAGAATAGGATATGGGCCACAGCCACCAGCACCTGTGACACTGACAGGAAATTGATGTATCACCCTGTTACAACAACTGACAGCTCTCATATGAACAGAGAAAAATGACTTCAGATGAAGGCAGACGCCATTAGAGTGGGTTATACCATTAAAGCTCACAAGCCATAAAATCTTTAGGTGGCCTAAACAGGGCATAAAAAGGCTCAAAACATGCTAATGTTAGTTTGCATGTGTTCAAAAAAAAAACAAGATTTTATTATTACATGTTAAGAGATTCAACTAACTGATATCACTTTTTTCCAAAGATGGTTTAGCATTTTTTTTTTTTTACCTTAAGCTGGATCATAAAGAAGACTACCTGACATAAAGGCCAGAATAACAAATGATGACTATTATTTTGTGTTTCTGTTAATTACCATTATGAATAAAGGAATCATGACATTTAAATATGAATCGAGAAGGAATTTATTAAGAACACTGGGGCCTAAAACAACTAGAAGCTACACTTCTGAATATTTTTGAAATTGACGCCTTTATAATTGATAATTGCAACATGAATTTTCATAGGACTAGTAACAAAGTATAAAGCAGACAGAACCTTAACCAGTGGATGTCATCACATTCACTAATAACAACTAATAACAGCCTGATGACCAGATGAGACTTGTCTCTTTGAGTCTTATGAACCAGTAAATACTGGGAGGTTTCCTCACACAGTCAACACTAAAATGTACCTCATATACAGTAGGCACAATCATTTATCATGCAGCACAGTAACAATTGAGTTTTAAGCAGGATTATCAGAAAAAAACTTTATTAGATGTTAATGTCGCATTTTTTTCCCTTTGGGGGGAATGTGTGTTCAACTACTGCCTCACAAGCCAAACACTAATTTTTGACCTAAAGTCTTCTGTAAGGCAGTGCATCAATTTAATCATCATGTTACAGCTTGTATCTGTCCTGCACGTACTTGTATTTTCCAAAAGCCCTGAAGTGCAGACAGGCAGAAGCAAGACATCTCATTTGCATAGGGCAAAACCCTCGGCCGGCAAACCAGTGAGCGAGCTGCCTGGGTCAACAATTAACCACCCACCTACCCAACAAAAAGTCAGTGGAACTGTTTCCACAGCAACTGCCAGCACAACTGCGAGAGTAAACAGTAAAATAAAGGATTTGTGTAGGAAAGGAAGAGGAGGAAGACAGTATAAAAGAGAACAGGGAGGGTGGGTGACTGGGTGGGTGGGGGTAGAGAACAGAAAAAAGAACTGGAGTCAAATAGAGTTCATTTGCAAAAGTGGGGAGCAGTCATGGCAGTGGAGTGTGTGAAATCCTTCCAACTTGCTAATTTGTCTTGTTCACGTGTAAATGACCGTGGCTCCTCTTGCAGAGGCCACTGTGGTGTCATGAGCTTGTTGTGGTCAACATGAGGAGACTAATGCACACCTGCAACATTGTGTTAAAACATACAATGATTTGCACATACTTTGACCTTTCAAATGAATACACTTCAAAGAGAAGATATTTAAAGGTTCAAACTAAGAAACGTTATTGTTTTTTTGGGGGGGAGAAATATTCACTTTTTGCATTTGTTGCCTGCAACATGTTCCAAAAAAACTGGGATGGGGCAACAAAAGACTGGTAAAGTCGAGGAATACTCAGAACACTTGTTTGGAACATTTCACAGATGAACTGGGGAAACAGGAGCACACGAGGCAAATTTTCCTTTTGGTGTTTGTGTGATTTTTGTACAGTCCAGGACAGAACTTAAAGTTCGTGTTTCATTTGTTTAATAATAAGATGGATTAAGTCTGTGTGCAATGTGATATTTACGTAAATGCTTATTTAAAGAAAATAATTATGAGTTGTTCCTTTAATATTGGGTCCATTGATATAATCTATAAGCAACAAGTTATAACTCAAAAAATTAAAATCATATTTTTTAAAGGATGTTGGCTAAATATTGTTATAAAAAAAATAAATAAAATTGTAAAATTGGACTTTATAAACGACTCTGGGACAAGGTACAAAAGGACTTACAGGACCACAGGACTTAGGAAAACTACATTATTGCAGGATATTAAAGGACAATACAGACAGAAAAGTCTATAGGTATACACAATGTATCTCTTAACTAACCAGAATGTATGAGCTGGACAATAGAGATGAAGAAAAAAAGAAAAAAATACAACACAGGACAAGGAAAAGTGTAAGAACCCAGAAAGTGAACAAAGGGAAAGTTCTATTATGTGGGTGGGGCTTTTTCATTTTATACTTGTGTTTAATAATAAAAATTTCATGGTCAATACCTGGAATTTAGCAGTGACCAATCAATATCATGGCACGTTTTACTCATTTGTGCCTTAAGTAATAAAGTCAATACAATGACAACTCTGGGCCAGGGCGATAAAAAAAAAAAAAAAAAAAAAGATCACTATGCATTTTCTCATATTGTCCATTTCGATGCAAAACAAAATGCCAACAAAATTGAATTCACCAAGGATCCAGCACTTAGATTAAGTATCTGAATTTAACTTTCTCAACTGTGTTCAGAGGCATTATGTCTTTAAACAAAAAGAAATAGAGTGTGTAATATTGACTGTCACTTTTTCCAAAAATAAAGTTGAAATTAATATTTAATGACCCATTATTAGTCAACAACCCCACTGCCACTGCCACCGTCATGGACAGTTTAAATATTTTTTACATTATTAACAGTGCTGCTTGTGTTAGAGTATTAATGACATACAACAGTCAGAGAGTAGAGTGGGGTGAAAACTGTGACGTTGCATTCTTTATCTCAAATGTAACAATGTTAGATCTAGTAGCCGTTTGTCAATTTAAACTGCCTTATTTCTGATATTTGATAGAAACACAAGTCTGTCACTGTCAACTTGATTGGCAATGAGTGTGGCTTTCTTATTGTCCACTGATGAGAACAGAGTGCACAGCTGAGGAGGACATTAAGGAAGAAGAGACAAGAATCTATTTCACCAACTGATGTGCAGTTGTTCTGATTATAATGGCTTGGAATGATGACATAACAGGAGCATGACTGGGCTCAAAGAAAGATCAAAAAGGGCAACCTGACACAAACAAGAGTGGTCTTTCTAACTCCTGGTGACGTATAGTCAAAAGCTTGCAAAAATTTGCAATTCAAATTCATATATACAATTTCATTGTTTCTACAACACGTACATATCCTTCATTTAACATTCAAAAGCCAAAAGAGAAAAAAAGTTATGACATGAAAGTATTTTAAGATCATGTAATACAGATGATGCATCTGTTTTTCTTGGAGGGAAACTACCTTCATGGGAAAGATCAAATGTGTTAATTTTAAATTCTCAAAGTTTACCATAGAAGGCTGCAGTAGACCAGCAGCGTCTCGTCCTGTAAGCTGATTTGGCTTCCAGACATGCTTGTGTTAGTGGAGACGACACGGCCTTATTATGTCAACATGCAGCTGTATCCTTAAAAGTTACAAAATTGAAAACTTTATATCATTATAATAGCTATTTTATTACAGTGTCTTCTCTCACTAAGAGCTCTATTGACTGTATTATAACAGCAGAACTGGAAGTCTTACAGAGAAAGTGGTGTAATGATGAGGTTCACTATATAGGCAGGAAGGAGCAGTTACAGCGGGGTATATCACACAAATAGAAGTTTGCTACTATGTATATGTTTGCTTGTTAGTTTATACTTTTTTCCTTCAAATTTCTTAAGTCATTTCTTCCGTTATAACCGTAATACTCTTCGATTGTGCACCAAGTTAGTGCATGACCACTACTCATTTTCCCTGGTTACATGAATATGTAGATTAAATGAAGTCAGGTCTGTCCTCCTCCCAACTGGTCCTACCCTGAATTTTCTCCATGGACTGTTAAACTGATACTTACTGAACACACTTTACAATAATACTTACATTCTGGCTGCACTGGTCTAAACATAAACTACAGACATTTGTAGAATGTAGAAAATTACCTTCCATAGCAATGTCTCACTAGTTGTGCAGTTCAACAAGCAACTCTAAGGTAGATAAGTCTCATTTTTAAAACAATAGGCTACAAAGAGTGTTATGACTTTTTCAGACCTTGGGTAAGTGGTTTTCATTGGATGCCAAGTATCCATTCATTTAGAAAACAATAATCATTATGATTACAGAGTTAGTATGAGTATCACATAAGACTGTTTATAGTTCAAGTGTATAATATTACTTGTTCGTTTCATTTACTGTTATCATTTTCCTTACATTTTTGATTTTTTGCCAAGTGCACAAAATTAACAAGTTTTGTCATGATAAACGATATGAGACAGGAGTGGTGATGTGTGACATCATTACTTTTCCATTCTCAAGTAAGACAACAAATTTCCATGCCATTTGCAGTAATATTCACTAACATGCCAGAACCTGTGAACTGCTGTATGCTGCAGTTTCATTCCAATGATGTTTTGTAACAATAATAGACCAAGAGATACCAAAAGGCAGGGTTTAAAGGGATCATTCGATTGTTCCATTGATGTACAGGAAAGATGTCCTTGATGCCCACACTGTGGCCTTTTAGTCCCATGCAAATTTAGTCAATATCAAGATATAATTTAATGATTGGATTTAAGTAATACAGTTAAGCAATTACTACTAACATTTTTTTTTAATGTTTGTCTTTTTGCCTTCAGATGCCTTAACTAGCCCATTGGTGTGTTAGGTGACACACCAATGGGCTAGTGCTATGGACACACCCAAGTGAGAAACTGATTTCAGCATGAAGGAGTTTAGTATGGCTGTCAATGAAGGAATTTCCCCTGCGGTGTATGAGAGTGGCTTAATAGTAGCATTATTGCAAACCTCCCCAGGGACACAAGACAGCAAACTGATTTAAGCCATGCAACAATGGTTTCACTTGATAAAATTTGTGCACACTTCACTCTATGATTAATTAGGAAAATATTAGCAACTTTATCTTGCTGTTAGCATTTTTTTAACAGGAAACAAAAGTGCAACCTCCTTTAACAAAACTAACTGCTGCTGCCTCATTGTGTTTACCATGATATAAAGAGATGATGCAAGATAAAAAGATGCACTGAGAAGCCACCAATCGCAGCAAATTGAGCCATTTACATTTAAATATATGGATGTTATTGAAACACTATGGAATTGTTTTCTGTCGGTCAAGACTGACACACAAAGTTTAAAATATGCTATTTGTTAAAGGTTGTATTGCTTATTTAATGAAATAGTGTAGCTTGTAATCACTAGTGGCAACCTCTGACTGAAACTGACCACCATCCATATGTTCTCCCATGCTTTTCCCAAGCTTTTGTTTATAAAAAACTGTTTTTTGATGCATTTTACTAGGCAAGTAGAAAAATCCAGTGGGAATCAATTTTGAATGTGTAAGCAGTATATAAAAGATCCTACGTTCTAATATTAACAGCAAATGCTTAACAGAAAATTGAGTACGTCTGGAAAGGTCACAGAGATAAATGTGTTCTGACGTCAAACATGTACGTAGGCAACAATAATGAAATCTTTAACTATTTCCTGTACCATCTGAGAAACAAACAAGCTTCAGGAACTGCTGCTGCTTTACATTTGAAATGTTGTGATTAATCATACTACTCTAATAGTTAAATCCATAGCAACAAAAGAAACCAACTGGCTAATGAATGAAGGCAGTTAAGAGAATGTGCGATATAAAATATGAAGAATGTTCCCTTTACATGCCAGGTCTTTCGTGTTGTACATTAGTTGTCCAAGTTGAAGCTTTGCGGTTTAATAGCCAATAGCTTTTAAATGCCACACTGTCACTGTCACTCAAGGCCAATTTGCCACATCCAGTTCACCATACAATTGTAAGTCTTTCAAGCTCCTCCACTGATACACCTAATAGTACCACACATCAACTCTCCTACCGAAACACAGCAAAGGAAATCAGGTAAGATGGATAGAAATTGCATTACTGTACTGCTTATTTCAATGGAAAATCATTCATAAATTATTTAGCGTATTACATTAACCACTATTGTACATTTACAGGTTTGTTCTTTTCTGAGTAATCCAATTGATGTGTAAATAAGTAGTCCAAGTAGAAACAGTAGTCCAATGTTAATATTTAGCTTTTCTGAACTATTCCCTGGATAAATCAAATAATTTTATTTCATGAAAAAAGTATCAACTGCATTCTTCAATATTACTCAACATATCATGTCCGATTTCTTTTTTTATTTAATCTATAAGCTTGGACACAACTTTTAATTTAAGCCCCCTCTGTGATTGTTTGACATCCCTGGTCTAGCATTTCATGTGTTCGTGTGGTAGAGGTGTACAACTTACGATCTAGTCCGTTGACATAGCGAATAGACACCTCACAGTGCCCCCACACAGCACTGACGATGGGATACAGTCTCTTTCCCTTCAGCCCTCTAAAAGCCACTCCCAGATACTGTCCGTCTACCATGAAGCTCAGCGTTCCTTCATCCATATCAAGTATTACTGTCAGAGAGTCCGGAAGCACAAAAGACTCGTCTGGCTCCAGGAAACAGGGGTATGTGGGTGCTGATGTGGAAACCGGTCGGTTTTTTCCATCGTGGTACAGTCTATTTCTACCCAGGTCCCAGCCCCAGGACTCAGAGTCCGATCCCACCAGGGCCAAGTAGCCCACGGAGTGTAAAGGTGCTTCAGAGGTGGCCACGCCTACAACAGCATGGGTTCCTCTCTGTCTTGCTGGCCAGTGAATCTGCCAGACATGGAGACCTCTGGTGTATCCCACCCTGCCTCGAATACAGTCCGTGCTCTGTGCTACTGGGTGTCGGTGGAATGTCAGCTTGTCGTCCTCCTTCACAAAGATGTTGAGTGATCGGTCATCTGGGTTCCAGGCATGGCGGAGCTGCGTCTCAGGAGTAGCCGGTGGCATGTCCAGCAGTAAGTCTAGCCTGGGGGGCCGGCAGAAGTCTGGGCCCCGGAGCTCATGGCGCACAGGCGCATATGAAGGCTCCCCACGTACATCCACTGACTTAATACTGCTTGAGATCTTCTGGCCCATGGCTGGGTGTGTCCAATGGAGGATGGGAAAGAGGGCAGGGAGATGGATGGACCTAGGGTGATAAAGAGGCAGCGGTAGGTCCGGACGTTACCTCATGGGCACAGCAGCAACACTGTGGGTGCTTGGTGGGACAATGCTGTTAGACACACGCTCTCTTCAGCCAGGGAGAACCACACTCCTGCAACAAACAGAAAGAAAATTTTAAATAACAAGTGTATTGACTAGCCTGGGTGAACCCAGCCAAGCATGCAATTTACTCTGCGGACATGTCTGTCAAGGAAGCCACTTTAGCCAACTTCAGAATCTCCAAAAGAAGGTAATCAATCACAAACCTCTGGCATGCTAGAGGCGGGCTTAACACAATGACCACAGAGAATATATGATGAATACATCCAATATGGCAGCCACTGAGGAGTGGCTGTCTTTTGATCCAGCTGTGGTTTCCATTTAAAGTGACTTACTCCACAGAGCTCCCCTGGGCAAAAGTTGCTAGATGCCATCAATAAAAAGTCATCACCCTAGAAAACTACAAGCAAGTTTGTTGACACATTCTAAGTCACTCTAGATACGTCATTTGGATCTTCGGTCTGACTGGTTATAGGTCTATCCAATTGTGTACAGAGACATTTTCTTCTACATCCACTGGTCATGTCTCTTGGAAGTGGAAGGTGACTACACCCTTCCCAGGCAGCATCTCAGCCAGGCCATCTATTGTCTTCAAGCATGAAAGTCTGTTTAATCAAATATCACTCAGTTTTGAACATGTGGATGTTTTAAATATTTAATGGGGTACAGTCACATTGCCAGCGCTAACTGGCTCACCCAATGTCAGGAACCAGCTTGAGACATGGACGTGGCTGCCAGAGGAGATCCAAAAAAGATTTCAGCCACTTGACAAAAGGCTCAGCAAAATCAAAATCTATATCCACATAGTTTAACATTTTGCATGGTTCTGTGTTTTTCAATTCTTGCCATTCGAAAAAAAGCCGGTTCACTCGTGTGTGGCCCCTTGGTCAGACAGTTGTGCCCTCTTCCTCGCTTCCTCTGACAATGGTTCTGCCATGATGAACATTTAAAATCACCACTGCTTAGATCTTCTAGCCAGTACCTGGCTAGGGTGGGTGTGTGTAGTGCCGTTAAGCAGTTTGTGTTTCTTGCAAGACCTCCTGATCCTGAGGACTCCGGGTCGGCGGCCCTGATCTTGCAAACCTGGTTTTCTGGTAACTGACGGTAGTGGGAGTGGAGACAGCTGCCAATCTTCCCACAACAACACTTAAGCATGACAGTGACACTGAAGCTGTTAAATTAGTGTAAAAATTCTGCATATTTCTGCTTTAATACTTTTCCAGCAAAATTAAAAAGAAACCGTACATTAAAATTGAAGAAATGTAGACATGGGATGACACACCAGCATGGAGAGGATTTGCTGTTGACCTCCTGAGGAAAAACACTCCTGAAGTGTGTATACACCCACTTCTTAGTCAATCCCTCCTTCTCCAATGTGTTGCAATTCATATTTTATAAGACTATAAAGGAGAGATTAATGGACATGCCAAGCTTTCATAATACGCAGACTTTAAAACTTATACATTTCCAAATATGTAGTTTCCCCTGAGAGAAACCTGATGTACTAACAGTCCTCCTAATAAAGAAACCTTCAAATATTTGTCTTACTCCCCATATAGTTTCTTAGAAAATGTCTCCACATGACTCTTCCACAGAAAGTACAAAAAAGTGTTTGATTCACAAGGGGAGGCTTGAAATCAAACACACAAACACATGCAGATGTTTATGAGTCACAAAGTGTGCGTGAAATGGTCAGAAACAGATTGAGATGAAGTGAACAAAACAACTCATTACATGTTGAAATACAAATCAGTAAAAAAAAGTGTGCATTACAGTTCTGTAACAACATTATAATAGTATGGTTATAATGATGCAATAGGCGGTGAATTCAAAGTAATGCCATCTTATTTTTGATGTAATTTTGTGGTTAAAACAATACTAGCATAGTAATGAGAAAATAATAGAATATTACCACATTATTTCCAAATTAATTTCCAAGTAAGAGCTTAGTAATAATAATTCAGTATTCAGTAATAATCAGTAATAATGTATGGGAATCAAAATTATCAGATAAGTTAAGGTTTAAGTGATTTGCTAAGTTAATTGCTGTTCAGAATCAAACTGTTAATTTAATTCATTATATCTGACAGATATACATATCTGACATTGTCTGTTCCATGTCAGGGCCTAGTATTAATCATACATTTTGAAATATTGGCAGGACCCACTGATGCGCAGCTTCATACTGAGGAGTCCTAAGATTAAGTTGATTTCAGAGAATAATTTAAAAGTTTATACAGTAAAAGGCATTACCAAATGTGAACCCTGTGATAGCAGAAAAGGCTGATTATCAAGGATTAAGCAACTTTGTAGGCAGCACAGTTTTAATCAAAACAGCGTTCGTGCGCTTTCGTGGAACGAGTACTTGCAAGGGAAATTTAGTTTCAGACTTTACCCGGTAACAAGAAATACTATTTACCGATTGGCTGATCGGTTGCTAATTCAAGACAGCTGTATGAATGTAGTATGCAGAGCAATCTGTCTTCGCATCATCCATTCATAGATTAGTAATTTATGTGTGGTGAGTTTTATCACTTAACAGCGTGAGAAATATCATGTGTGGCGTGTGAGCTTAACTGAAATGCGCATGAGACTTGAGAGCTCTGGTGATCATGTTGGTAACTATCCTGGTGGACTGTTGTGGTGAGGGCATTGTGTAGCTGAAATAACCACTGCCTGGATGTGCAAAATGTAATACTGCGTTTAATGATCACTCAACTCAGATAATCTGCCTCAAGTAATTTTAGTAATCGAATTACTCAATTTATTCGAGGAATCGTTTCAGCCCTATAAATTAAGTCCTGGATGACCTGTAACTTCCTACTTCTAAAATCAGACAAAACTGAGGTTATTATACTCGACCCTAAACACCTTAGAGACAAACTTTCTGACCATATTGTCACCTTAGATGACATCACCATGGAGTCCAGTTCCACTGTAAGGAACTTTGGAGTTATTTTTGACCAGGATATATCATTGATTCGCATATTAAGCAAATTTCCAAAACAGCCTTCTTCCACCTGCGGAACATTATGAAAATTAGAAACATTTTGTCCTTAAAGGATGCTGAAAAACTAGTTCATGCTTTTGTTATATCACAATTAGATTATTGTAACTCAGTACTATCTGGATGTTCTAATAAGTCTGTTAAAACACTTAATTCAGTTCAGTGCAGCAGGAGTTCTGAAAGGAACTAGTAAGAAAGACCACATCACTCAGTGTTAGCTTCTCTACACTGGCTCCCTTAAATCCTCCTCATGTACAAAGCTCTTAATGATCAGGCCCCATCACATCTTAAAGAGCTAGTTTCACCTTATCGTCCCAACAGCTCACTTCAGTCCCAAATCACAGGTTTACTTGTAGTTCCCAGTGTCCATAAGAGTAGAATGGGAGGCAGGGCCTTTAGTTTCCAGGCTCCTCTCCTGTGGAACCAGCTCCCAATGTCGGTTCAGGAGGCGGAAACTCTCTGTATTGAGTGGAAAAGGGAATTTTTGCTTTGCAAGTCAATCTGGGGTGTGCGCCCCTAACCTTTCTGCTTGCACTCCAAAAACTTTTAGTTAGGGGCCACTGCGCTCCTAGTAAAAAAAAATAAATAAATGCAGTCTGGAGCCCTTTTACTGGTTTACCGTGACCCCGGTAACCAGTACATCCATACTACACTTTTAAGACTTTTTAGACATTATGATGTTCAGGAACTTTGAGATAATTTGTGTCACCATGTCAACAACAACAAGCCGCATGTGAAGTTGTGCCATTATATGGACTCCTCTGTTTTTCAAAGCAGGGGGTGAAGTCATCTTCAAAAAGCAGAAAACTGACAAAAGCTGAGGAAACTGTGTTTTTTTGTTTCCATTGTCACATTTGCTATTTCCACTCATGTAGTTGCTGTGGGTGGAGTGGAGACGCATTGCATTTACTTCTGTTCAAAATGGTTACATTGAGTCTCCGACCACCTTCTAAAGTAGTTTGGTGGATCGAATCACAAACTGTCTTCGAGTGTAGTTACACGTGTACTTATGAGTGGTCAGGTGCTATCCAATTGCAATCCGATCCTAGAAAACACATTTTAATGTCAGATGTAAAGGGGACATTCTGTCCGTCTTTCAACTCAAAGGTTGTGAGTTTGATCCCAGCTACACTAGTGTACATTCCCTGGACAAGACACTTAACCCCATGTTGCTCCTGAATGCTGGGCCAGCAGCGCGTGAATGGGTATGTAAGATGCATGCTAGATGTGTTCTATGAAAGTGTGAGTGAATGGGTCAATGGCAAAAACTGTAGTGTAAAACAGCTTTGAGTGACCATCAAGACTGGAAAAGCTGGAAATAAATACAGACCATTTAATGCTAGCAGCCCCAAGAGGAATGCACATGGTAGCTTTGCTCTAGAAATACTGCTTCTCTGGCAAAAGTAGAGCAGATGAAAAAAATCTGCTTTTTTTTTTCCCATGTTCCCATTAATTGGAGCTGAAACTGCTTAAAAAAACAACATGAATCGCAGTCATTTAACCCAGTAAATGTTCCCAATTCCCTCTGGTGAAAACCCATTTATACCCAGGATTAGGCAGACCAGTGGGAATACAAAGTGTGCTCATGTAAGATTGCAGCAAAAGAAGTCCCCCGTCCCCCCCAACAACTTGAATTCACCAGAGATTGTCCTGCTGTTGTGAATGAATCTCACTCAGACAATCTTGCACTGAAGTCCTCTTTATTCAACTCTGTTGAATATTTCAGACCCAATTTTCCAGACGTTATGCAAAAAGCCTGTGACGCTCATGTCGGAAATAACTGACTTTTCAATTCAATTTATATAGCACAAATTTAAAAAAAAAAAATCACAACATGAATTATCTCGAGGCACTTCTTTAACATAGAGAGAACCCAACAGTTCCCGCAGTGAGAAAACATTTGATGAGAATGGGAGGAAAACATTTTCTTGCTCCAATAAAGAAGAGTGCTTGTGGTAAAACAAGTTGTGTTGAGGTGGAAAAAAAGCATAAGTTATAAATGAATGACAGTGTGATGAATGAGCAACAGCACAGTCCTCTTAGCACATGCTCACAAATCCATCTGACACAACTGACGAAGAGGGACTGGCGATGCAATGTCAATGAATGCCACCAGGGATGACACATGGACACACTTCCATGCAAATTAAAGGATTATTTATCTCAGACCAGCTGTCCACCACTTAGCAGATAATTCATAATGATTCCATTAAAATCCAGAGGGCAACGATGTGACTATGAAACATTAATCAGAATATCAAAATTCTTCTTTGGAAACAATATTTAATGATCCATAATTTAAAAATTAGATGTCTTTACTTCAGGGCATTCAAACGCTATAAAAAATATATCTTATGATTTGCTGTGATTAATCCCATCTTTATAAGAATAAAATTGATGTGATTTTTATTAATGTGAAATTAACATAAAAGTGACATTTAAATTTTCTAAGAAATACAGCACTTTAATTTGGAATATAATTTTAGTTTCTGCCCAGTATCCACTGTGTCAAAAGACCGTTTAAACAAATGTAAGCTAAGGCTAATCACATTTTAAGAAGAGAACTTAAAGATACAAGATGCTCTTAAAGGAGACATAGAATGGTCTTTTTGAACCAAAAATCGAGATTACTGATGTCTACTTAGATAAATTAAATAATATTTATGGTCAAAAACCTTGGTCTCTTCAGATTAAGCCAGTCTATTGCTGCTCACTCACAGCCTCTGAACAGGCACTCTATTTTTGAGCTAATGCCCGCCAACTTGAGATTAAGTTTTGAGCCCAGCTTTGTATTGCCCAAAGTTTGTATAACTTTTCACTTCAAAGTAACTGGTTGAATGTTCACGCCCATGACCGGGAGTAGCTGTTGGGGGAGGGTTCGTTGCACGGCAAATGTGCTAGTTAAGTAACTAAACTCGACTTTTCAAAACCACTCGCTCGAGCACAGGTAAACAGAGAAGCCGTTCTTTCTCAAAAGTGGCTGAAGTGTTTATTGTGACACTTTAGTGATGTTTGATGCTGGAAGGACACGGGGACACACCAAAAAACTTCAGATATTTGATTTTCCAGTGAATGTCCTCTTTAAATGCTGCTCCCATTAGCACAACACAATGACTTTTACTAGCTGTCATACTGATGATATGAAATATTTTCAAATACCTTAAGAAATGCATGCAATTAGTTTTGATAAATTGCAGAGCTGATTTTGGCTGTAATCAAATTTTAATATTGTTCTAGCTCTGCACTATTAATACCCTCACGTAGGCAAAGGACTATATGTACTATATGGGCAACAGTTGCTCAGAGGCAGAGGATGTACATTAGAAAAAAATGCTGCACATAGCTGCACTGTATGCATGTGTGAGTAAATGGGTGAATGGCAAAAATGTAGTGTAAAGCAGCTTTGAGTTGTCATCAAGACTAGAAAAGGACTATATAAATACCATTTAGCAAGTTGACTTCTGGGACACATGTACCTGAGAGTATTATCAAACGTGTTTTCTTGTCAATATAGTAGTTGGGTGTTATAAATGTATCGTTTTTGAGTTAGTTATCTCTGTGAGAATCTGAACACATAATCAAGAGTTACTTGTCAAGGCTGTTTTGTGAGTCATGCTCTTGCTGCTTGTTTGACAATGTAGAGTTGAGACGAGGAAAGGTGCAGTCCTACATGCTCTGTGCTTTTGCTGCAGCAGTTACCTTCCCAGCACCATATAGTTTCAGTTTCTGTCCTCTGTCACCCAATTTGCTTAGACGAAGAATAAATACAAGAGGAGTGACTTACACAAACCTAATAAAAAATCACCGCTAACAGTGAATTTAAAAATACTTCAATAAAATGTGGGCTATTAAATATCAGGTCACCTTCCCAAAATCACTCTTAGTCAATTGCAGATTAATTGCAGATAATCTGTAATATGCAAGTTTAATAACCCATAAATCCTACTTATCAGAGAGATCCCAGTTTGTTCAAGTTAACAATGACTTTTCTTTACCTACTGGATTTAATCATGGAGTTCCACAAGGTTCAGTTCTTGGATCAATTCTTTTTACCTTATACATGCTTCCCCTAGTATTATTACAAAAACAAGAGATTTCCACTGTAATGCAAATCATACACTTATACGTATCCATAAAGTCATATGACTCACAGATATCAAGACCTGGATGACAGATAACTTTTTAATTCCTAATACTGATAAAACTGAAATTATGATCCTTGGCCCTAAACACCTTAAAGAAGCTGTACTTGAGTGTCTACTCACCCTGGACAGCATTACCATGGCCTCCAGTTCTATTGTAAAGAATCTTGGAGTTATTTTCGACCCAGATTTATCATTCACACATCACTCCAGTGCTGAGCTCTTTACACTGGCTCCCTGTTAAATCTAGAATAGAATTTTAAATCCTCCTCCTCACATATAAAGCACTCAGAGGTCAGGCCCCGTCTTATTTAAAAGACATGATTATTTCTTACCACCCAAATAAACCACTGTGTTCAGAAAATGGAGGCCTGCTTGTGGTTCCCAGAGTCTCTAAGAGTAGAATGGGAGGCAGAGCTTTTAGCTACCAAGCTCCTCTCCTGTGGAACCAGCTCCCACTGTGGGTCTGGGAGGCAGACACTGTCCCTACATTTAAAGTTAAACTTAAGACTTTCCTCTTTAATAAAGCTTATTGTTAGGGCTGGTTCAAGTCAACTCTGAACCATTGCTTAGTTATGCTGCCATAGAACTAGACTGCTGGGGGAACAGCCATTATGCAGCTCTCTCATTTTATAGCTACTCATTACTGCTAAGGTTAATTATCCTCATCCACCCTTCACCAACGGCTTGTCCTCCTCTGAGGGTCACATGAGGAGCTGTGTATGATGTGAGGGTCTAAGGAGAGAGGGTATCAATTGCTGTAAAGCCCTATATATATATATATATATATATATATATAAATAAATTTGACTAGTAATGTGTATGTGTGTATGTAATCACAATATTATTTGCATGAGAGCATTGTTTGTTTGTTGATTGTTGCTGCTTTGAATTTGAGTATGTGTAAGGTTAAGGTCAGTAAAACAGACAACTGCGACAGTGGATCAGATCAACTTGTCTTCCAACTGAAAAAGTGTGGGTTTGAAGCAAGCTCTGCTTCAAACCATGTATGTTCATGTATGTAAGATGTGTGAGAGATGTGTGGGGTGTCAGAGTAAAGTGGTACCTTACAGTCAGGATGGAGCTAGACTCCACCAACAACAGAAATATGTCACTCCCTTGTGACCAGTGTGATTATCCCTTGGAAGTTGAAGCATTTGAAGCACTCAATCAATAAGAAGAAGAAAAAGAAAAAAGGAAGAAAATGCCTGTAAATAGCAGCCAGACATGTCTGTATCATTGTTCACTGTTGTCACAGTGGTAAAACCTCACAATATATATCTCACTGAAAGGCCCTCAAGCACCGCCTGCACCCTGTTTACAAAGTAAAGGTATGGTTCTCAGTTGAAACACAAGCCTGACTCAGGGCTTTACCATTCCAAACCTTATCATACTGTACCAAACCAAACCGTTCCATGATGAAGAAACAGCGTTATTTGAAGCCTCAAGTCTTAATTGGAACCTCCACATTAACTATCTGTCAACATTAGATGGGGAAAGTATTAAGAGCATGGGGACAAGAAGTTTATTCTGCACAATCTCTAGCTCAATAAAGCTGATTTTTGTAGCAGAGACTATCCACTCGAAAGTACAACTGCACAATCTTTCCCCATGTTTGACTTCAGTTCATCTGTCCCATTTATTTTTAAAAAAGAAATGAGAGCAGCCTAGTGGGGTTTCCTAATCTCTGGGGACACGAAAAAGAAAAGTGATGTGACGAGGACCTGGGACTGTCTGATATGCGACTTGATTAGAATCCATGGCACAACCTTGTTATGTGGCGCAGGAGAGGCAGTGACATGAAGTGACGGCCACTGGGAGTGTGGCAGCCATTGTAAAAATATCAAACACGCACAGTCCGTCATACCACAAGCAAGAGACACACATACACTCACACCTAAAGAGGAGACAAATTCAGAACGGAAAAAAGGCAACTTTGAAGTATCACTAAAACACACACACACACACGCTCTTATCTGTGTGCTTGGATCAGTGTCAAATGGGAGCGGTGACAACATGGTTAGGTGTGTGTGCGTGTGTGTGTGTGCGTGCGTGCGTGTGTGCTCTACCCCCCACCCCCACGTGCCTGATACCAAACGCGCAGAGTAAAGCTGTGCTAGAAATGTACAGTGGAAAAGCGCTATAGGTCTCTTCAGTCATGAAATTAAAGTGATATTTTTCAAACTCATGTCGCAGCAGATGTAGAAAAACCTTTTTTACAAATATAATAATGTAGTTTAAGAGGGTACAAGTATTGAAGAGGAAGTTAAAATTATTACCACTACATTTTCACTCTAAGAGAAACATGTTTAAAATAGCACAAATTACCAAATGCCATCTTGATATTTGCTGTCATTCATTTCAAGACTTTTCTGGGGCATGTAAACACTCTGAGGGTGAAGTGAGACTCAGCAGAAAAGACTTTTTATTAGTTGTCACAATTGTGGTAAAACACCAGAGAAGAAAGAAGGAGCCCAGCCACCGTCTTCCCAACAGAGAGAGAATGACAATGTCACAGACAGAATGAAGACGCAAGAGGTCAAGAGACAGACATGGCCCGTGAGAAGAGACACATCTTACCATGAAAGCATTTCCCCTGAGCAGTCAGGCAGCTCTCACACAGCAGTGTGAACACGCAAAAGAAGCAGCCAAGTGGGAGGGAGTGAGAGAATACTAGCTCCTCGGTCGGTCGTCCAAGAGGTTAGTACACAGTCAACAGCCAGACGAGTGTGGGACAGACCAGAGACAGACCAACCGAGAGGTAAAAAAAAAAAAAAAAAAGAGTGTGCATTTGTTTGTTGTTAGGACGGCGAGTTCCTGCTTGTGACGCAGGGATGGGAAGGGAAAAAAATAAAAGCCTGGCTCCAGTTCCCAGCCAAGACTGGAAAACAGCTGTTGGAGGGAGAGAGTGAGGGAGGAGGAAGAGAGGAGGGAGAAGGGGAGGACTTGGTGTGGAAGCTCACTCAAAGTCTTTCACAAGCAGTGAGACAAGCTACCCACTCCCTCACAGACACTCCGACTGTGCTTTTCTAGAGAACGGCAGAATTTTATGTTGAGACACACACACACACACAAGTACTAACAAACAGCTCATTTCCAATTTTCCCTGCTGAGCTCAACAGTGGACAAGTGAAGAATAGAGTTGAAAGAAGCTCCCTGTCTAAAATGTAACACATCATTTCACTGCCTTAGGTATTTCAAAAGGTTTTCAAGTTCCTGGCAGGCTGTAAAAAAATTTGCTCCGAGTTTATCACATCATAAAAATGTGCGATTAACCATCCAGACAAAGTTAAATAATTATAAAAATCACTAAATAATTGGTAAATGGTCTGTATTTATATAGTACTTTTCTTGTCTTGATGACTATTCAAAGCTGCTTTACACAGTTTAGCCATTTACCCATTCACACTCATACATTCATACAGTGCACCTATGGGCAGCACATTTTCTATCTCTACACATTAATTGTAGAAAAATGTTCATTGGTGTTCAACCTCAAAATGGTGTTCTTAGATGCTGTATTGCCGTGTAAATTATTTAGTATTCATAGTAACATTTAAGAATCTGAAACATCATTTAATTTGTTTTAATTAGCAATTAATTGACTATCGAAATAGTTGATTATTAATTTAGTTATGAATTAATTGTTAATGAATCATTTCAGCCCTAGGTGTGTCTGCTGAAGGCTTCAATATGAGCACAGACCACCTTTAAAAAAAAGCCCACTTTTCTGTGGGTTGACTGGTCGTATCATCTGACAATAACACAAACTGGGAATGCAATGATTATTCAATATAACTATGGACAAGCTAGGGATTGGGGATATGGGGAAAACATTTTATGATGATATTTTATGTGTCATTTGATATACAGTACATCACGATAGCACTGGTTGGTATATATAAATGAAATGGAACGTGGCACAGCAAACACCGGGGGGCCCTTTTCACTGCTGCACCACACATGCTAAGGGCTTTGCTTAGCATGTGGCTTGACTGTGCAAGTTTCTGCAGTGATCAAATTACTCCACCACCGCAAAACAGAAAACACATCTGAGAGAAGCAACAATGTATGTACTTATGTTAAGAGACACACATACACAAATGTCTCTCGCACACATATACACACTCAGCTACATCGCTGCATACACAAGCACACTCAATTTTTATACTCAATTATTGGTCATATTGGCTCAGCACAGCATGACGATATAAATCAAAATTTAAATTCCTCTAACGCTTAAAGCTACTGTACACCTCATTTACAACATGAACGATCTTGGCTAAATGGCCTTAAAGTATCTTCAACTAAACCCAAGGCAGCTCTAACACCAAACAATTAAATCAGCAGATGATGAACACTCCCTATACTGTGCATGAAGACAACTTTATCTTCCTGCTAACAACATGAGCTGCAGCCCACAGTATATGAAAAGCCAGGGTCAAGAGTTCAACACTGTATTTTTTTTTTTTTATTCTAAAACCAAAGAGCACTCAACCCTTGGTTGGTATCAGTGCTTCTTTCCCTCTCATATCATCTTTCAGATGACAGAATAAAGCCCTCCTCTCACTTGTTACCTCTCCTCAACACTCAACCACATTCCTTCCATGCATGCTTGCGCTCCTCTGATTTAAAAGTGTTGTAATGCCGAATTTCATGCACATTATTTCAACGTGACTTTGCTCAAATTAAATTAGTGGGTAAAGAAACACACTGGGCCTTTCACTGTGAAAAACTGCACATTCATCACATTTATAATTTAAATTTAACAACTTATACTGAAGGCGTGTGAGATGAGGCTATACGGTGTATAGTGTGAACTGAAATGGGTTCAAAATATACATGTTTAGGTCACTGTATAAAGGAGAGAGAAATCTACCACTGATTTTGATGGAAAATAAAATTAAACTTGGGAAAGGCATCATTAGCAGTATCTTTAAAGATATGCATGTCCACTTTTATTGACAAAAAGAAAAGTGCCATGTATGTGGCATAGGATGATATAAAACTGTCCTAACCAGAATAATGGTGATTCACACAATTTTTGCAATTACTGAAAAAAATGTGTTTAAATACAAGTTTTTAGATTCTTAAATTTAAAAAGGCATAGCGTTCTGTCTGCAACTACAGTGGCCAGAAAAATTATAGATAGGATGCATCTATTTTAGTGAAAATCATTTATTTTATTAGATCATAACAGGTCATGATGAAAGATGCATCTCCCCATTGTGGGACATTAGAAAGTAAATGACAAAGACTATACGTTGGTGAGTGAGACTTTAAGTCACTTGCGTGAAATATTAATGTTTTTCTCCATTTCTGATTATTGACCAAAATTAACTTATTCTAAATAATAAGCTTAGCTACACTTCAGAAACAACTTGGACTTGAAAAAAATTACTTGGAAACATCTTACATACAATTGCTGCACTATGATCAAAACATCAGCAACTACCTTCTGTCTGCAATTATTTGGGTGACTTGCCAAAAGTCGTGGAGTAGTCAATAACTGGCCTGTTTGTTCAAATGACTTCCTGCTCCTCAGACAAAGACGCACTCAGCAGCTGAGGACGAGGAACAGTTTGCCGTCTCCGTGTCTCCATTTACTGACAGGATGACTCTGTTGGCAACCATGTGTTGGAAGTAGAAGCCAAAGCCAAACCTCTGAAGGAACCTTTCTTCAGCACAAACACTGGCACTCATACAATCCAGACTCTACGAATATGACAGATTAACCTGCCTCCAGAGAAACTATGCTAATTACTGTTAACCAGTTTATCAGCTAACTGTATGCATTTACAAAAGGAAATCAGACTGATTTGAAGTAACAAGTATCAAGTCCATCCCTTCACTTCCTTTTTATAAGCAAACACATGAACACACAAGTTTGTAATACAGCATTTTACAGGCAAAGAATTCCACAGGAACGTGTGACAAAGAAAGAAGTGCTGGACTGGTGCAGGGTGAATTTGGACAGAACCAAAGGTGTAAAATGAATGGCAGTTGCAGCCCTAGTACCAAGTTCATTAGGAATATAAAAGCTTGTGTGTTGATAACCTGATGAATGAAAAATAGTGTACAACAGACATCTGTAATCATAATGACTGTGTACAATGAAAAGCAAGTTCCATCTCTGGATGTGCATTTCCATTATTTATTAATATATCAAGCTATTGCTTAAGGAAGTTTGCATGATATGCAACTGTAATATTTTTTGGATTGCATCATAATGTGCATACAGTATAGCAGGAGTCAAATGATTAAATACGTCATCCACACTGTGGTCTGTGGTGCTATAATGACTTGGTGCATGTGACAGTCTCGTATGTTGCGTCAGCATTCGGGACGACTATGTGTCTATTTGGGTACATCCTGGGTTAGAAGGTGGCGAGACTGCTCTTCTGTATTTTCACTTCATGTTATTAGATACTGTAGATGACTGTACAGCTCTGTGACTCATCTGCCACTTCTGCATGGCAAAGGCATGGATTTGTTGTGAGGTTGCTTTAGTCTGAACTATTCTTTTAAGTGCAAAATGCAATACACAAAAAAAAAACATTGTGTATTACCTTTGAGTCTAGGAAAAGAAGGTACCGTATTTTCACGACCAAAAGGCGCACCGTACCAAAAGGCGCAGTCTCAGTTTTGTGTGACATTTCTGTATTTAACACACACATAGGGCGCTCCGGACGAAAGGGCGCGGGTTTTACATACATATCCTCTACTACGTACGTCCGCCTGACAACACACACACACAGAGAGAGAGATCGGGAGCAAGACTGAGTTTGGTTGTGCTTTATTGAAGTATTAATTACAACAATACTAAAACAAGCACATTACCGGTCAAGTCAATCAAAACCATCAAAGTCCGGACGTTGCTGCGCTACCGTCGTCCTGCTCCGGATGGAAAAGTTGCACCGTTTCATAAAGCGGAAACACCTAGACGGACCTGAAATGAAAATCGAAATGTTCGATTTTCATTTCCTCCGCTAGCTTTACCGCTCTTAGCCGGATGGTGACCATCGAAACACTCCTCACACCCGCTCTTTGCTCGACGATCCACTGCTCCAGTCTTTCCTCCAGCTCGGGCCACCTCGCCTTGTGTCCGCGGAAACTCAGCTGTGTCTTCTTCACCTGTCGCAGCTCGTTCTCCAGCTTCCTCCACTTGCGAACCATTGACTCATTAATTTCGATTCCCGTGTTCCTCGGCGTAGCCGATCGCCTTCAGTTTAAACTGAGCTTCATAAGCGTGTCTCTTTGCCATTTTCAGGGTTGTTAAGACAGCAATGTTCTGCATAAAGCACATACCTGTTCTTTTATACACAATCCACGCCCACACGTACCGGTACCCCTTTAACGCTCCCATGTTCTCAATCACGTCCGCCGCCTCATGGTTCT
>JAFBJR010000243.1:217758-241920 GCA_016785285.1 Brachirus orientalis | reverse complement strand
CACACTCACTCTCTCACACTCAGGGTATGAATGTGACTTTATTACATGTGATTATCCTTTTTTTTCCTCTCCCAAGTCTGTGCCTTTCCTTCCTGTCCTCTCTTTCTCACTGTCCTCATCTTGCAGGCTACAGAATCCACATCCAGTTCCGATGCTATTATTATAACTAACAGTAGTATTATAGTCATTATTATTATGCTATGATTAAAAGTTTATATCAGTACAATTTCTAATCAACTATCTCTGCTGCTGCTGCTTCTATAATTGACACTGTAGTTCTATAAAGATGACATAACTAATTCTAAACTTGATACAACTGTTATATATATATATATATATATATATATATATATATATTTGCTCCTGATCTCTCTCTCTTCTGTCTCTATCTCACCTCCCTCTTTCCTTTTCTGTCCCCTCCTTCTGTCAGATTGTGCGAAAGAGTGGTTGACATATTCTTTTTATCTTGAACATACTAACATTATATTTTTCCCCCAATTACATTTAAGGAAAAAATTGCTTTCCTTATATGGCTGGCGACTTGGCTTATAAATAATATCTCAGTATTTTTAGGCTATATCGCAATATACCTGATACTGTAAATGGGGATATGAAGCTGCACAGAGGTTGTTTCTCTGGACTCAAAAAGTTTTTGTTTGAGCTATACTTTTCTGTATTCTGACATAATACAAGGACACAGGTCAGCCAGCCTGTTCCTGTACTGAACTTAGTGCCTTAGGCTGCAACAGGTGAAACCTAAGCCAAACCTGCCTTACATTATCAGCTGCTCTTTTTTAAGGAATCAATTAAATATTTACCGACCACCTTGGATCAGTTTCTCTGCATCTACAGGTAATAGAAAAAAAATGTATGATCAGGTTTCGACGGCTGGGTTTACAATGTGAGGTAGATCATTGAGATCAGTCAGTCTGTCGTCATATAAACAACCGGCCACGGCTCAATACCAGCTCCACACTCTGCTGTGTTTCGCCGAGGTCACCATGTTTTCAGTCCTCACTAAGTCAGCGTCAACTCCCTCAATCACCACCAATTTTCCTTAACACAATGCTTAGCTTTGACCAGCTCTGCAATTTGAATGTGAACGGAAGTGTGTTACTGAAGTATGTAATGAGGGAGGATGAGCACAGTCTGGTTTGGAGTTGGAAGCAAACCTCTTTAATCCATCGGAGTACAGGCGTCTTGTGGGAAGTGCATCTCTGCCAGGTCACCGGTCAAAACATCACAGCTCTGAGTAGTTTCTGGAAAGAGAAGCAGCAAAAGTATTTTTTAACAAGGGTAATGGTGAGACACACAAGACAGCTGTTGTATTATTAACCAGCTGACATATACCTTTGTGGGTCACTATGTGCAGCTCCTCTGCAGTGCAGTCAAGAAAAAAAAATGGTATACTAATATTCCAGATAATAGTTGCTGGGAAAACAAAGAGCTCCTAAACTGAACACTAAGTGGCTCAATTGATGTGATGCTCCAACATAAGGGTTTGAATTATAAATGCAGAGTGCCATAATAACACTGATGCTAGGGCCTCATGATTTCCGCAATGCGGATGGAATTGCAGAATTGAGATACAAATGGAATCTGTTAAACAAAAAATTTCGTGGAATTTGGGAATTCGTTTTTTTTCTGAGAGGTTAGAACAGTTTCCTGAGACGATATTTGAGTGGGAACATTATGCAAGTTGGATCAGCACATCATCCCTTCGCAACAATGTCAAAGTGGCCATCTGAGACAACACACCATATAAAAAATTTAAAGAGGACATTCACTGAAAAATCACATTTCTGATGTTTTTTGGTGTTTCCCTGTGTCCTTCCCATATCTGAACATCACTAAAGTGTCACAATAAACACTTCAGCCACTTCTGAGAAAGAAGGGCTTCTCTGTTTACCTACGCTCAAGCAAGCACACACTTCTCACTCCCTTCTAATGAGGAACAAAGAGCAGAAAGGATATCTTTCATTTTTGATAGTAATATCCCTGCTAAGCTTCCTGAAATGCTGTTTGATTGTAGCAGTCACTTTGAAGTGAATAGTTATACAAACTTTGGGCAATACAAGGTGGGACTCAGCTTAAAACTTCATCTCAAGCAGGAAGCAGCTCCAACAATCTGTAATGGATTTCCTGAAGGCAATGTAAGTATTTCCAAATGAAGTAATAATGTCTCTGTGAGCTTGACTGCTTCTTGTCTTGTATAGCAATAGCTAACAACGGCTAATTGCAGCTGCATTTGAAGGCAGCGTGTGTTTACCTTTTCTGTTTGTCTCAGCAGCGGTAGACAATTAGTGAGTGAAAGTGAGTGTTTGTCTCAGCTCCATGTGACACTGTTTACAAGCGAACTGCTGCACGTGCTGTGTGGAACTGTAATTGTTTACGTGTCAGCGAGTGTCTTTTGGCTCAGGTTAGCACGAGTGTTCCTATGTTAACTACTGACTGCAGCAGGCAGAGATCAGTGTGTCTTACTTTTGAATAGGGGACAACTTATCCTAAAATTGCTTATTTTACATGATCCATAATATTGTTGTTTTGTATTTTACACACTAGGGTAAATTAAACGATGCAGGCATTCAAATTGACAGTCCTGCGGTTCGGGGGGTGAAGCACCACAGATCGGTCATTTCACTCGTAGCTGGTCAATCGCAAGATACTCTGTTTCTGAGCTAATGCCTGCCACCAGAACACTGAGTGCCTGTTCAGAGAACAGAAATAAACTGGCTTAATCTGAAGAGTCTGAGGTTTTGACCATAAATATTATTTCATTTAACTAAGTAGACATCAGTAATCTTGATTTTTGGTTCAAAAAGACCATCCTATGTGACCTTTAAGACATTCAAATGTAACTCCTAAATTCAGGGTGGAGTCAGGTAATATTAATTCACATTGACTGGACTTGTAAAAACAAGAGCGACAACCACTTAGAGCCTAAAGTTAAAAAAAAAAAAAAAGAACAAGGATAAACAACAGCTAACAGAAGCATAAAATGATGTGTTGCTTAAATCCATTCCAGACCCAATCCATTCCAGAACATGCATTCTCCTCTGAAAACCTTTGTTTTGCAACGCAAGAGAAAAGTGACAACAAAGGAAGATGAGAAAGGAACACAGGACCAAAAATGAGGAGGAGATATTTGCCCTTCTTTTAAATATTCATTAGGCAGTGTAACCTCAATGGTCATCAAATTTTAAGATGAATACTCTACAAATATTAGAACACAAATTAGGTGGTGTCCCCTGCCTGCCATTGGCAAATTCAGTAGGTGATTACTCACAAGAAAAAATAATGCAAGAAGCCTTTGGGGATCCATGAGTCAAGAACAGCTTGCCAACATAAACATACACACACTCTTTCATAGTGGTATAACTGTAAGATACAAATTATGATGTTAATCATTTATTCTCCATAATTAGGCCCAGGGTGCTCTAAGACAGGCCTCTCTATACTTTGTGTGCTCCATATTTGCTGAAGAGTCAGACACACATTGAGGACACTTTTTATCCAAACTGTTCGGACTTGGAAGGTTAAAAAAAAAAAAAAAAAAAAAAAAAAACAGTTCCCATTCAAAATATATAGCCTAAAATTAATCCAGCAGAGGCTGCTGTGAGTGCAGCTTGACTTTAGACCCACTTTGAATTCCCTGCTGGGACTTGTTTGTTTTACTGTGAAAATGGCAGACACAAACTGAGCCATTGCATGTAGAAAATTCTGGTTTCACACCAAAGATGGCAAACAAATTTGCAGACTCTCCTCTTAGCTTCATCCAAGGAGGTGGAAGAGGCATCACAATGAGTACTCAACTTTACCAAACTAATAGGATTTAAAATAAATCAAATCACATTTGCATGTGAGTGTGTGTGTTTATAAGAGTGTGTGTGTGTTAGTGCTCCTATTGAGGTTCAACACCCGTCTTTTACTTATTTCCTCAAACACTAGCTGCTCTTTCATTACAAGTGTGCAGATGAGAGGAAATTCAGTTTGAGCAAATTTGTTTTAGCCAGCAAAACGTGGGCCATTGAAGAGATAACAGAAGTCAGTGCATTTAAATGTACGTCATATATGCATCCAGCGTTGCCCGTGTGAGCCGCACATCTGTGTTGCGCGACACATTGATTTTCAAATTAGGCATCCCATGTAATCAAATTAGGTGAAGAAAATAGAGCTCTTGCCTGTTTTCTCCTTGAATGGTTCACAGCAAAATGAACAGTGAAAATACACTTCGACCACACTATCAAAGTATATATTCTGCAGATGAATACTTTCAAAGTTAATGCTAGTGTTTCAGTTTCTTGAACCCATTTATAGGTTAACTATGAAATACATGTTTACTGAACAGTCCTGGCATTTAGATGTAAACAGCAAAGTTTAAAAGTGCAATATCTATGGCAACTTTCAAAAACACCCCATTAAGTAGCAACTTTTGGTAGATAAAGTGGTAAAAAACATTTCTTACAGTTACTGGTTTTCATTAGACATGTACATCTTTTCAATAAGAATTTAGAGTGTCTGACTAATATGAGCTGAGACTATCCTGTAGCGCATTTCACACCCTTACACACACCGGCACATTTACAACTTGGCAATGCAGCATTTAAAAGAGGACTTGATAATTATACATTCAAATTAGCCAGTGGGGAATGTTTGGCGGTGAAAGTGTTGTCGACTGGTGCAGGGATGGGTTTGGAAAGAACCAAAGTTGTAAAATGAATCTGTTATCAATGGGGCCTTATGGATTCTCGAGCTGATTAAGTGAATAGAGGAACAACAAAACATCAGCTCCTCTTTTTAAGACATTCAAGTCCCCAAAGGTCTCAGGTTCATTAGGAAACTCTACTCATCAAAAACAAGTCTGTGTATTAAGTAACTAATGAAAACAGTATACAGCAGGCATTTGTCTGTAATCAAAGGAAAACCCATGACAAAATCAATCAGTTGAGCTGCAAGCTTTTCTTACAAAAGCACTAGCTCTTGAGAGAAAACTGGTAAACACAGGCAGACTTGTGCGCACACACACACACACACACACACACGAAAGGATGCAACATGTGAGGCTGTGGTCCACCTCTGTTATTCTACAGGGCAATACGCCTCCTTTCAGCTTGTTTCCATCAGCAGTTTCCAGTTAAACATGTGGCTGGGTGTTAGAAAGAGAACCATTCCGAGCATACCATCCACAAACTTTAAAAATACCAATTTACTGCAAAGTATATAAAGTATGCAGTGGTAGTTTGACTTCGAATCACATTATCTGCGCGACTTACTTAGACGTACAATATATATCAATGTGCGTATAAATTGGATTCTGGCCAATATTCGATGTTATTGTATAATGTGATATTTGTCGTTATGTTCAATATTTTTTTCAATATCATATATTGATGCATGATGCCATTTCACACGACTGAAACCCTGGATAATCAATACAAAGAACCCAGCCAAAAAATATTTCACCAACATGTTGGGAAAAAAGCTCAGAGAGGACAGCAGAGTTCTTCTCACTCACATCCATGTAGGTTATGGTCCAGTGTTAACATTTTTCACAGAGGCAGAAGAAGAAGACTCTCTCTAAAGATCAACAAGTGCTGAAACTCCTGGAATATTCCTTGATAATGGTAACTTTCAGTAATGATCATAAGCTTTAAGTTTAATAGTTATAGAATTATCCTACTAATACACAGCAGTAATAACTCTAAAGTTGTGCAGGACAGCTACGTATGGATCATGTAAGGGCACAAATGAAGCTTCTAACATGTGAAACAGGTTCTATGGATGTTGCTTTTAAATTCATTTGTCTTATAGTTGAAGCTAATGTTACAATATTGTTGTTAAAATTAATCTAGTACAATTATGGTGCATATTTTAAGATCCAAACCAAGTTGGTCATTTATATTAAAAACTTTTGGGCAGGTGTCACCTACCTGTGTGCCAGCTGAGGTGAGCAGGTTGGAGGAAAATGTTAATTAGGAAAGTAGTTCTGAATGTTTATAACTCTATTTTTTTTTTTTAAGTGACCAGAAGTGTCTTTTAATGTAACACTTTGTTTTAAAATATTTCTGTAAACTGCTGATTGTATAAACAGCCAAACATGGTGTTAACTCATTTGTACAAGAGGGTTCCAGACTTTGCAGTTCAAAGCAAAATATTACTGAGCAAGATCAAGCAATCAGGCTTACTCTCACGGTGGATATATCAGGTGAGAAGTTCTATACGAAAAGGTCCTACAACAATTTAATAAATCATTATCTTCTCAGTCCTGTTATTCTTCTAGTCCACCCGCTTTAAGACTGGCGCAATGATAATCAGCATGTTCTTTGAATACATTAGTGAAATAAATATTACAAGTTAATTATATATTGTTTAAAAACAATACATGAGTCAACAAAGTTCTATTTAAAAACAGCCTTAACAGGTTATGAAGTGTCAAGTTTTTAGTGTGACCTATAGCCTTAAATCTGGAATGGAGCCTGGATATTTCTTTGCAGGAAAATCACAGGTTTGTTTTGCAAGTTGCCAAAATGAAACTATGCCTGTTCAACAACATGCCACAAAAAAATGCGTTGCCATTAAGAATGGTACCAAAATATCTAGCCCTTGTCGTTTTGCCTATTTTGGCTCCACCCATGACTGTCAGCTGATTGGGTCACAGAAAAACATCACTCCCTTGTGACTGGTTAAAATATGCCATGGAACCCAAAGCACTCTAACACTGAGAAGAAGCAGCAGCCAGATAACTGCAGTCTGTTGTGTTGCATGCGATGTCGTTGTTAGATGCCGTTGCACCGGTGAGATGTCACACCACTGGGCACAGCCCAAACCCCAACTACCACGTAAAGGTACTGTTCTCAGTCGAAAAACACAAGCCTGACCTGAGGCTTTACCATTCCAAACTGTACTGTAACAAACTAAACTGTACCATGATGGAAACACAGCATCAGGTTAATCTAACCCTTATCCACCTGCACAGAAATCTTTAACTAGTAAAAACATGCTTATCAGTATCTGCTGTACTGCAAAAACAATGATGTTTTGTCCTTGCAGTTTTATCACCCACTGAATTGAAAAAGGACAATCAGTTCCCTGCAACTGAAGTACTACTTCCGTTTAACTCACAAACACTTGAATGCAGTTCAATATGCTTAACAAGACAAAAACGGGGATAACTGAGAAGGGAGATAAGCGTCAGTGAGGGAGGGGGATTATGAACTGCACTTTTTTAGTCATTTGACATTTTTAATGATGGTTGGAGGGGAAAGGGGGGGGTGAAACCATTTATCAGCAGGAGGCCCCTGGGAGACTACAGCCCTCAGTTATTTCTGCCTCATCTAACTCCTTGTCTTCCAACTGTGTTTTGGTCGAAACACTTTCCTAAGCATCCAATCACTTCTGGTGCCGGAGTCAGAAAAAGCAGCTATCGGAGAAGACATTCACTTGTACAAGGAAGTTTGAACTGAATTATTTTTATATATATATAATTATATATATATATATATATATATGAAGCTCCACACAGGTTGTTTCTCTGGGCTCATGAAAAGTTTTCTTTTGGGATGTTTGTGCTTCTCAACTGACAATTCACTGTAAATACACTTTAAAATAAAATATCTACTGTTTATGATCTGTATTACATGATGTTAAAATATTGTTATTTTAAGTCACTCACTTGTGATTGGCCAGCTATGAGCAGACTGACTGCTGCGCAGTGCTCCGGCCCCTGAACCACAGGAGCGTCAGTTTGAGTGCCTGCGTGGTTTAATTCACATGTAAAATAAGCCACTTTAGTATAAATTGTTCCCTATGCACACGGTTTCTCACAGCTCATGCAGCGGTTCGTTTTTAAAACAGCGAGCCGAGACAAACAGAAAACTCACACGTGAGCACACACGATCTCCGCCTTCCGCAGTCAGTAGTTAGCATACGTGCTAACCTGAGACACTCACGAGCTGAGACAAACAGAAAAAGACGAGCACATACGCTGCCTTTCAAATGTGGCTGCAATTAGCCATCGTTAGCAAGCTGTCAAGCTCATAAAGACATTATTACTTCATTTGGAAATACTTAGATTTCAGTGTTTTCAATATTTGCAAGGTTTTACTTTGTATTGTAGTCATGCAAATAATACACCTGTTGCATCTGGGGTGGACAATTATTTTCCCCAAGAGGCCACATGAGAATCATAAAATACTGTTGAGGGCAGGACAAACTAAATTCTGCTCAAATATTTATTTTCTCTCTTTATAAAAAGCAGTCATTTGTATCATTTTTGTGAATATAGGGTAGCATACAAACTCAATTAATGGAAAGACTAAATTAATGGAAATGCAGACTTCACTCAAGTATTACTAACTAAACCTATTGAAAATATGAAACTACCATACTATACAGTATAATGAATAATACAACACTATACTGTGATGTACTGTAGTGATTATATTATTTGACACCATCACACACCGGCATGCATACTTGTTAGATAATAAGATAATATGATAATAAACAGGGAGGAAGGTAATGTTGATACTGTGCCGTGTCAGGGTTTACCAATAGAGACGGGTGCTAGCAAGCTAATGCCATCTACTGAATTTGAACTGACACGCTTGTAGAAGAAAAGTGCCACAAACATCATAATTAGAGTTGCTGTTTGATTTCAACTGCACAAGCTGTGTGGAGAGAAGGAGCAAACAAACAACCTGATCTGAGAGAGAACAAGAGCAATAGCGAGCTGAGGGGCAGGGAGATAAATGAACGGAACAACATGATATGTCAGCATTGATTCCGTTGCCACACGCTGATCAATGTGGGAAACTCTGGAAATGTTAAATGCACGTTGCACTCTAGTGCTCTGTTATTTAGGTTTATTTTCTTTCTGATGAACCCAACACCTGCCAGTCAAGAAGAGTGATGGGGCCACAAGCAACAAGCCTTGAGTATTTTAAGTGTTAAGTGCTGTGTGTTCTGGGTCATTGTCCTGTTGGAGCCCATGACTGAGACACTGACTCTGACACTGGGCATCACTTTTTTGCTCCAGAATGTCTTGATAGCCTTTAGATTTTATTCTACCCTGCACACATTCAAATTGCCTTGTGCCAGAAGTGCGAAGCAGCCCCAAAACATAAACCAGCCTCACAGTAGGTACAATGTTCTTTAATTTGTATGCTTAATTTTTGCATCTATGAACTATGAAAAGCTGATGTAACTTGCCAAATAGTCTAAAGGACACTCTCCCAGAGGTGTTGTGGCTCGTCATTAAGCATTTCAGCAAATTCTATGCCTTTTCTATGATTAGTTTTCAACAGTGGTTTCCTCCCCGGTCATCTGCCATGAAGCCCACTTTGGCTCAAACAGCGATGGATGGTGCGATCTGACACTACCAGTCAAAAGTTTGGACCACATTAAATGAGAAGGTGCCCAAACCTTTGAATGGTAGTGTACCTTGACCTTGGAGTTCACCTCTAACCTCTCTGAAAGTTATTCTAGGCTCTTTGGTTACCATTTGCATAATCCGTCGCTTCAATTCGTCATCAATTTCCCTCGCAGCCACGTCCAGGGAGCTTGGCTACAGTCCGGGGGAGCTTAAACTTCTGAATAATATGTGCAATTGTATGTACAAGCTGCTTGGAGATGGTCGTATAGCCTTTACCTTTAACCTTCTTGTCTTTCTAATATGCTGAGACAACTCTCTCCTTTGCCATCTGTGGTCCATGTTCATTGTGGTACACACCATGATACCAAACAGCAAAGTGACTTTCACCCTTTAAATAGGCAGACTGACTGATTATAAGTGTGGAGACAACTATGATGCTAAACACTGGAAAGGCCTTAGTTTAACATGTCCCTATGGTCAAATTAATTTCAGTCTTTTCTAGGGGTACCATCATTTTGTCCATGAGTCTGCTGAACCATAATTCAAAAGCAAAAGTTAATATTCACTACATCTTATATATTATTATTTTTTTCAGTTTCAAGACATTCCAGTGGAATTTTCTCTTTTATGAAAGGATACCAACATTTTTTTTCCACGTCAGTATGGCTATCAAATGATATAAAAAGGTTCATTATGATAAGATACGACTATGCTTTAGTTAAAGTGGAGAAAACTAAGTCATCTTAACTCTAAATTCTGACTTTGTCTCAAACAGTATCATCGCATTTATATATTTTTATCCATTTTGTCTCACGCCTGTGCAAGAATCCCAGCTTTTATTGACTTTGTTGCACACAGGTCCTTGTCTGGCAGCCTAAACATCACATAATTGATGCAGTTTACCATCCTTCTCTCCTCTAATAAGTGGTTATGTGATAACATCTCATACCAATACTATTAGAAGTCCTTTCCTGGAATCAACCAACAAAATCATTATACTAAACTGAACTGAAAATGATTGCTTATAAGAAAATCTAACACGGGTCATTCTGCATCGGTGCAGTAACAGCACAAATTCGATGCAACCGCGCCCTTGCAGGTGGTGTGAGCAGTCCCTGAGATGTGTGTGATGAAGTGTGGCAAAGGATGATTTCACGTCTTCACACATCACCCTTATCCAAATTGAAGGTAACACTGTCCTGACAATAACATTTGCAAAAAGTAATGAGAGTTGCTTTTTAGCAGTGCTGAAATAAACACAATGCCGATAACATGGCTTATTAACAAGCTAACTTTACAGAGAGGGGAAAAATCTGAATAGCTACTGTAGCAACAAATGATATTGGATCTACGGCCCTTTTCTACTACGCAGCCACAGCTCGAAACTACTTAGTTTTTGAGCTTTCCATTAGGGATAGTACCTGGTACTTGTTTGGTATCTGTTCTTAGCCGATACTAAATGTGATGTCTACAGACTGCCAGCCAGCTGATTAACAGAGAGTGTCGTCACTTGAAGAGTACTGAGCGTGACGTCCAACGCAAGAATCAAACTGAATAATGCCAAACTGTAGACTGGTTAAAAAGTCTCATTTAGCAAGGAAAACTTCTAAATCTTAATATTTAACAAAGGAATCTGTTGTATTTAGTGATAACACTACCGAAAGCGATCCTGAGCTGAAACACAACCTGTTCAGACGTATTTCACTCAGTCAACAGAAATAACGTCATCTGAGCGGTTAGAGAGCTCATTTTGGACTTTGCTATACAGCAGACTGTTGTACTCGCACCGCACCATTCAACACATTTGCGCCAGCCAATGTTGAAACCGATGACGATAGCGAGTAGAACGTCTTCGGCCGGCGGTGCGAAAGGCGCGGTGCAATGTGAGTAAAGAAGCCGCCATGATTGATTAGTCTATGATTAGATTACAGCAAGGCGTAGGTACTGACACTTTACATATCTTGTAATGCATTTATCAGAGTGTAGAGTCAGGATATCCAAATATAAATACTGGGAATTGTATTTCTGGTTTGGGATAAATAATATGCTCTTGACACAAAATATGGTGTTTGAATGTACTCTGGCTAGATAATCACAATTTTGTCACTAAGAAAATGTGATAAACCAAATGATTTGATCATTTTTGTTTGTTTAATGGCATGCACGGATATAACAATGTTTTTGATTTTTCAGATGGTATAAGCTGCAGAAGCATTACTCTTTTCAGGAAATGTCTTCATCCACACAAAACACTCACAAATTACTGTTTTGGGTTTTTTGTTTTTCTAAATAAAGATTTATTCTAACATTACAATGTACACAATCACACTAACAGAGACAGAATGAAGAAAGCCAGGGCGATTAAGGAAAGACAATAAAAGTTAGCATAAAGCAAACATATATCACCAAACTAAAAAAAGGAAGACAACAGCAAATGCAAGTGCAAGAGGGGTGGGACATCATAATTTTCCCAAAGCAGTGTACTGGTTGTCTTCATGAAAACCCATGGGTGGTGTTTTGAGATTTTTTCCACTCAAAAATGTAGCGTTTAAGGGCTTCCATAATTCTATTTCCATGTGGCTAAAACCCTGGTGTGATAAACATAGCTGTGTGAGTTTTGTTTTCTCAAATTGATATTTACGATAATACTCATTGTTGAAATGTAGCCATGTGAGTTAGTCAATAGAAAAAAACATGATGCAGTGTATAGTAATGAATCAAGGAACTGACTCGAATCATGAGACCAGTGAAGATGCACAGCCTGACCACACAGACACATGTGTTGGACAAACACTCTTTGTTTACATTCTGAATAAGCTCACACAGCAGATTAGTTTTTATGACAGTAATGACAAAAATAATATCATGTTTGATGCCACTGTAATTCTATGAGTCTGAAGTGTGCAGCGCCACTGGAGTGGTTATAAACGTGATCACCAGAGCTCTCAAGACACACACATTTCAATAAGTTCACACACTCATGCAAAGGCAGATTGCTGTACGTAGTCCATTCATACAGCTGTCTTGAAATCAGCCAATCAGAAAATAGTATTTCTTGTTGCCAGGTAAAGTCTGAAACTAGGTTTTCCGCTGCAAGTACTCGTTCCACGAAGCATGAAAGCGCACGGATGAGCACGAACACTGTGAATGCATGCACAGGTTTCACGCGGTCAGGTAATCACTTCAGTTAGATCACTTAATTTATTATAATAGCTACTTCTTAAAGTGTAAGTTTGAAGTGTAAAGAGTATAACCATAACATTTGCCTGTTTTGTTTTGTTTTTTTTACCGATTGTGTCAACTAATTCGATTTAAAGATGTCAGGAAAGAAGCAGGAATGGTTGTCTGTCTCTGTGTGGCCCTATGATGGACTGGCGACCTGTCCAGGGTGTACCCTGCCTCTCGCCCTATGTTAGCTGGAGATAGGCACCAGCGCCCCCCGCGACCCCTAGTGGATAAAGCGGTAGAAAATGAGTGAGAGTGAGTGAGGAAAGAAGCAGAAAACTATTCTTTTATTCAGGACAGACAATTACCAATGCTGTTTAAGGGGACAATTTGGTGCCAAATGTCTCTGATACATTTGTATTTTTTTGTTCTGAAAGGCAAAAATAAAAAATGTATTTGTTTGGTTTAGTGGAAATTGCCCTTTATTAGATGTACATATCCCCCCGCCCATCAACAACCCCTTATCTCACTCGACACTAAGTTCTAAACTTGAGAGCCCTGGTGATCACTTAAGGTGAAGTTAGCGTGCACTAACATATGAATGATGAAGTGTGGAAGGATGAAGGCAGCGAGGAGCAAGGGGAAGATATGCAGCGGAAGAAAAAACAAAAAGTGTAAAAAGTATGGGACCACTACAAACTAAACCGAGAAACAAACAATTCAGAATGCGGAATGTCCCACTTTTTTATCCGATTACTTGATTAATCATCAGAATAATCGATCGATTACTCGATTTAGTAAAATATTCGACAGCTGCAGCCCTACTTGACAGTAGCTGGCAGGAACCACAGAGGGTGTTTACAAGAGTGCTGGCCCACATAATATGAAGGACTCCCTTCATTTCCCGTCTGATATGGTTTGGAACGGGGATGTCATGCCTGTTACACAATAACTTTTAGTTTCTTTGAGCCAATTTCCCAATATAACTAGATTAATCACACACACCCTGTACTGTTTTAATACACTACAAAACATTGTTCAGATTGAGCAGGTATAAAAACACTTTTTTAAACCTTCTGCTTTAATATATTCAGTTTGGTATTTTCAGTACACTCTTAAGTACACACCGTGTTCCTGTTAAGCCAAGAGAGGCTGTCAGAGGTCAAATGAGTTGTGTGTATGTGGACACTGTCCTCACGGTGAACCAGTGGTGAGGGCATGCTGTTTTGAATAGTATATTGTTACCACAGGAAAACTGATGAGAAGGTGTCTGGTTTTAAACACTGAAGAGGTAACTTCATGCTTCCAGGTCCCATTTTACCTCACCTCTTTCATAAGTCAAGTTGAATTCAGCTGCTATTAAAACGATGAACATGTGAAATGATACGTCTGTGGAGTTGTTTGCCTAATATGCCAGAAAACAGGGTGAGTAAGAAGATTTACCTTAGGAGTAATTTGCACAATTCTATATGGAATGAGAATGAAGGAATTTTAGAGGATATTGATTTGCAATATATTTACGGCAATAACTTGGCATGTAGAATTTTACAAAAATTGCTGGCTACAGTCGAAAAAAAATATCCAAAAAGACATTTAGTTAAACCCCAAATCGAGGACATGTATTCAAATCAAGCATAATTATTGTGCTGAGCCTCATGGTTTAAAGAAAAATTAGGAAGAAGTCAGCATTCCTTAGTAGAGGTGTCAAAAAAATGCCATTCATCTAAATTTGTGATTCGTATCCTCAAAAATTTGCCTCTCAATTCAAAATTTCGAAAAATATACATAACATTGCTTCAGTTCAGGGAGGGGCACTTGAAGCAAAAGTACTATTAGATAATCACAGGGAGCTAGTCGACGATTATTGGAATATGATCCGTGTGTGTATGTGCTCACACAAGATACAGAACTGGGCAGGGAGAAATGAAAGGAGAGATGACAGAAATGCACTAAAAACACATACTAACCTGAGATAAAACAAATGAATCGTGGAGGAAACAGGGAAAGTGAAGAAGCGATACAGGGTCCACAATGTTGGCTGCAGGAGTGCACTGTTGTAGACTGGATTGGAGGGAAACATTTATCGCAGTTCAAGATGTCATTTGTGATATGTATATCACCCATGTTGAGATTCACGATATATCGTGCAGCCTAAATGACAACATAAAAACTCTTGTAAGCGCACAGCAGCAGACGCTCGAAATAGCAATGTCCTGAAACTATTTTGAATCCAACATTGATTCTGACAAAAAAATGTTTAATCCAAACGAATGGAATCAAGTCGCATCCTGAAAGCGTCACATCTCTAATCTTTAGTCACTCAGTTAAGAGCGAGAATCCGTCCCGTTGCCCTTGAAGTCAGCAGAGTGAAAAATGTTCATGAAGGACACAGCTTGTGAGCATTGTGTATATTGTGTGAAAATGAGAATGCGTCAGGCTTACTTTTGTATTATCCTCACTAAGAACGCCTTTGATGAATGATATGTTTTCTCAAAACCCAGAAATATTCTGCAGAATGGAATGGACGTTTGTGAGCATGTATTCAAAAAGCGTGGAAGATTTTTGTTTAGCCTTTTCTTGGGTAATAATAATGGTGTCTTCTTCATACATGACACAATAATAAAAAAGGGTCAATCAATTAAAGTCATGCACAGAGAAACACCATGAATTAAGAAAATGTCAGCAATGAAGAAGAAAAAAAGAAAGCACCTCTCCTGGACATATTGGTCCAAAGTGGTCTAATTATTAGATCAAAATGGTACAGGCTAACATTCTGCACAAGAATGTAGAAAACTGGTACAATTTCAGTCAACCAAGATTTCCAAGATAACAACCATCTTCCCACTAACTATTGATCCCTCTACTCTTCCTCCGTCCCCTCAGTCTCCATATGTCCTTGTTTGCCATTTCAGACACTGACTGAATCGCCTATATCTCAGGGCATCAATGACGTCACACTGCGCAGCTCTCTCCTTCTTCCCTCTCCCACTATGAGAAACATCAATCATCTGCATGAGAAGCTGAATGAAAATCCAGTCTTCAGCACCCATCACTCACCCAGCAGCGACAGGCGGCACTGGCAAACATGAGCAGTGATCTACTCTGGTGTAATTACGCATGTACCAGGCCTGAAGGAGGGAAAGCAAGACTGGGATTTACTCTGGTCTGAACTCTTAATTGTTTTTAAAGCCGCAATCTCAGTTCACACCACTGTTTAAGTTTTCAGCCATGTGTGCATCAGGAAGGAAGACTGCACTCAGGTAGCAGCTAACACTTATTTTCAAAACCGGTTAATCTGTCGATTATTTTATTACATTAAATGATTAGTCATTTGGACCAAAAAGGTGAGAAAATGTTGAAAAATGAAATGCCTTGCCACGCTTACTATGGAAAGTAACAGTGTGTCAAAATTCACCTTGGAGTTATATACCATTTCCTGCTGTGATTCTGCATTGCTATAAATGTGAAAATGCCTTTAATCCAGACTTTGCATGGTGACACTATTGCCTAGTGTCTAAAATCTCTCTTTTCCAGCCATGTTTTCAGTGAGAGTGTCTGTGTCTGGAACTAGTTCCTGGCACGGGTGTAGTTAGTAACTCATTACCACACCACAAAACCGAGTGGTCCTTCTAAAAGGGACACCCAAGTGCATCGGCATCTTTCAAAACAATTATTCTCCGCCACTAACACCCATTTCAATGATCTTTAAGCACACCAGAATATGTGAGTGGCACAGATTTAAAGAGCAGTTCAGCTCAGTGATTAGACTCCCAAGCGCAAACACAGCCTTGAGGCACTGCTGGACTCCCGGGATGACCTGCTGTCCTGTAAGAACCCCAGACGTAGCCTGGCTGCTCAGCATCACCAGATTGCTTTTAATGGGCTTTCACAGCACTGACATTCAGCTGAGTCAGCATCAGCAGCCTCAGCTCAGCACTGTGCATGTGTGAGTGTGGGATGGTGCTGGCAGACACTGGACACAGAGTGGATGAGCTAGACAATCACAGTGGTAGGAAATCTCTACTTCATCTCACGGCTCAACTACACTGCTACGCTTCACCGATAAAACAAACTATTGATGCAACTTCTCCCACGAAACATGTACGAATATTTTAATTATCTGTAATTAAATAATTGACCTTGAACCCAGTAGGGCTGCAACAATTCAATTCAATTAATGGATCATGAATCAATTACTAAATTAACGATCAATTATTTTGATAATCAAGTGTTTTTCCAATGATTAAAACAAGCTTTCTTATTTTTTCCAGCCCGTGACCATTATCTGTTAGCTTTGCTACTACATTGACCACAGCTACATCCAGTGTACTCCTAGTATCTCCTCCTACAAAATGTTCAGCCAGAATCTTCATTCAAACGTTAAACAATGGCATCTTAAGTTATTCTTTCAGCAACTGAATTTGTCCCTTTACAAAAACCCCCATAACTTTTGTTTTTGTCGAGACACTACAAATTCTCTGTTACCATATCAAAGATAACTTATAACTGTTTCATGGTATACAACAGTATTTTTCCATGCATGAGCATGTGTGAGTGCTCCAGTGAGAAAGGCAGCACCGTGTGTGTGTGTGAGTGAGAGAGTGAGAGAGAGACTTCTACCTATTTATTTATTTGTTATATTTCACTCTCTCTTACCCTTATCCTAACCCTTGATATTGACTGCTGTTATCTTTCCCTTTAAAACTTCATTCTCAATTGCTTTATTTATCTTTAATTAGGGCTGCAACAATTATTTTTGATTGTTAATCGACTACTAAATGAAACGACAACTATTTCGTTTTTCTAAAGAATTCAAACAGGTTCTCATATTTCTCAGCTTCTTCAGTGTGAATATTTTCTGGATTCTTTGCTCCACATAAACCAAAGAAATCATTAAAACAAAATAATTTTGGTTTGTGGACAAAACAAGACATTCGAGAACACGATAATTTTCAGGTTCTTCAATCATCATGTCTTATGGACCAAACGATTACTTGATTAATTGAGAAAATAATCAAAAAACAGATTAATCGATTATGAAAATCATCATTAGTTGCAGCCCATTTGTTAATTATAACCATGATTAATTGTAGCATTTATTCATTTTTGTTAATTTGTAACAAAAGGTGCTATATAAATAAAGTTATTAAAATAATATTATTACCAGCTAATTGATCCGCAAAATCAAAGAGCAATCAATTGTGGCAGCAGTGATATTTCCCTACACAGAATGGACACTTGTCTTTTTTCTTGACTTGGTCCTACCCTGTCTATAACTGGGAGGTCAACAGAGGTCACAGTGGTCACAGAGGCCAAAACCCAGATGGTAAGAAATAGGAGTGAAGGGGTAAACCATTCTAAAATGATGGAAGTATATGAGCTCACTATCAACACTATATAATAATTTCCTCTCAGTGAACTGTTCCCAAATCAAAAGACTTTGCTGCTTTTGAGGAATAACGACAGAAAACAAAAGCGACCGTCACAACAGTTAGCCTAGCGTCCAGCTATGATCAGCAGTTATGTCCTCCATCTCACCATCTGCTATGGTCCACCCACACAAATCTCTCATTACACTTGATATGGACAGTAGCCAGGCTGCCAAAAGCCCAGGAGGGCACAGCAGATGGTGTGGCTTCAGGCAAAACATTTAGCCTTTGAATAGCCGACAATCTTTAAATCAAACGGGTACTAAATGAAGTCAAATACAGCAGCCAGGACATGGGCCTGCTAAATTTGCTCACCTGGAATAATCTCAACTATTGCTTAGTCAGAGCAAAGCTGGGAAAGAAATCCACACTACCTGCTTCTGCCAAGTATGAACTCCAACTTAAAACACTGGCAACAGAAGCACATATAAAAGCTGAGCTTTTATAGTATGTGCAACCTACAGGAATGGAATCAATAATCTGATATATGCATGAAGAAAACATAAAAAAAGACATCTCTTAAAGTGATATATAGTTTTGTTTTACTTTTTTTTGAACTGTGCTGACCATGACCACAGAAAACCAGATTTTACCCACTTAACCAAAGGCTTGCTTAATAAAAAGCTATATATGCTTAACGCTATGATATCTTTAATGTAAATGCCAATTCAATTCACTATAAGCCAACTGTTCACTCTCCCACACCAAAGTCCATAGGGAAAATCTGCGTTTTTAGCTCAGGGACAGAGTACCTGCTGGTCTACTACTGTCTTGTTTGGTAAGTTTGTGTCAATAAGGTAAATCCAAAGAAATGCTTTTTAGTGCAGCACAAAAAAAACAAAAACAAATTTGAACTTACTGATGGAGTCAGCAGTGGATTGAAAACTACCATGTGCCATGATGTAAAAATCTCTGTTTTCTCTATAGACTTTGGAGTATGAGTTAATACTGTCTAAAACACGAGTTTTAGTGGCAAATGTATTTTTAAGATATCAATTAATTAAGGGGCTGTATTTTTTTCTTAGCTCATTCTTTCATAAACTGGCTAAAAACAGTTTTTTCCTTTAAATCTTTCCTGGATTCCCTGCTGGCCTCCATGTTTTCCCGTGTCTCATGCTGATTCTTGGCGCAGGGGGCGCAAACAGCGCAGTCAGTTTTTAACTCTTCTACCCGCTTTTAACGAGTAAAAGAAAGAGATGTGTTTGATGTCGAACTATTATTTGACCACCAAAAGTCAGGGGGTGTTTTATATTTAGTTATTCTGGGTGTGTCCGTTTGTAAACGTGCACTGACGCACTAACACACGCCATCATTTCGACGGAGTTTCTGGAAAGGCTGCCTTACCCTTCACAGGGTGTGAAGGGAAACGTATCGCTTACAAAAGAGGAAAGTTTGGAGTCGAGTTTTCTGCTCCCAGTTTAACAAAACGACACCAGAGCGCAGTCAAGGTGTTTATACCCCACACCACAGTCTGACGACAGAGGTTTGAGAAGGAGACACAAACTTACCGCGACGAAGCTTTCGGTCAGCGTCTCCTCGGCATCAAGGTTTAGAGAAAACCAGCGACCCTCTCACGACGCCAAGTTCCTTCTTCCCCCCCAGAAGAAGAAGAAAACAAACAGTCGGGCTGAGGTGCGACTCCGGGAGAGAGGAGGGATGAATGCTGAGACAGAAGCGTGAGGTATTTCTGCCAAGTCGACGCTGCTGTGCGCTCACGAAGTGTGAGGAGGCTGAAGCGGCAGCGGACACGGTTCTCTTTGTTCCCCCCGGCCGCACGGCAGCCTGCTTCGTGGATATTATCACAGTTCGTGCGTCCCCGACACGCGCTGATTGGCTGCTGCTCCGGGATCAGGGAAAGGTGACTGCCGTCAAGCTAGACATAACAACATCGCAGATTCTTATCACGACTTCCGCAAAAATACAAACCCTCTTTTCTTAAAAAAACACAGATTTATTTACTATTTTGTGTCAAACTGAATTAAAAGTATCTAATTCGGTGTATATATGTGTTATAAAGTTTCCTTATATTTTTTTCTTAAACATAATTGATTGGCTGCTTTTATTTTGTACTATCTACATCCGGTTTGCCTGTTGTTTCAATAAATGCTTGACGCAGGGTGGAGGCTTCTTCATACCTTACATAGTTTTCTCCTGAGCTTAACCACCATCCCTATGCATGGTTTCTCTTTCATTTATTTGCTCTTACGGCACAAATATTAAACTGTTATATCTCATGAATGTAGAATGTTGCACAAACTGCACTGTTGCACACTTATGTTTCATGTATTCCTTAATTTATTCCTTCAATTTTGTCTAGACGTGAATGGTTTTATATTTTATATTCTATTTTTTATTTTTTTTATTTTTTTTTTAATTGTATGTGAATATTTTTCTATTTCATGTCATATATTTAACATTTGTGTAGTTTGAAGATAAGACAAGACAGAGGAGATGATGTCAGAAACAAGTTTAGCAGATTTACAAAAAACATCACATTTACGTATAGAAGATAAGAACTTAAAAGAATGTAAAATGTAGAAAATAGCAGGTATTGTAACATTAGCTATGAGAAGAGAGGCAGATGGTTACAATTACCATACCATCAGCTAGTATTGAAATGAATATCAATATTAGTATTAATGAGGATGGCATGAACACAAAGCTGCAGGTGGTTCACAGTTACAGGTCAATCCAAGGGAAATGAAAACTGCCAGGTTCTGATCTCATCTGAAGAATCCACAGACCACTGTGGAGGTCTGGGACAGGACAGACCACGGAGACAATTAATCCGATAGAGTCACCAGATGATTTAACCAGCAGGTTACTTTACTAGATGCAATCATGTACATAAGACCAGCCCCTGCATTGGTCAGATAAGAAATCCAACCTAATCGTTTTCAAACGATTTGTCAGTGACCGAAACATTTCCAGTGTCACACCCGATCATAAATGTTGAGAACGACGAACATACATGCTGCGTAACATAACTGAAGAACAGAGATTTGGACTCTGGGACGACAAGACGTCTAGCATGTTAGAGTTTTTTTCTATTTTCCTGCCTAGTCTGACGTCTTCAACAACATGCTCCTGAATGTTGACCAACAGAATGACAGAATGACAGAGCGCTCTGACACGGCGTGACGTATACAAACATAAACACTGACTGTACACACTGTCTGAGAGAACTTACCTCAGTTCATACCGTCCTCTTCATGACACCCAGAACCAGGTCCACAGTCTTTTTTCTTCTTTCTATTCTTTTTGAGGACAAGACCACGAGCATCAGCCACAATGCTCTGGCAGCCATGATTGACAACTCCTTGTCCCGCCTCCTTGATGACCTTTTAACTTGCACAGTGTCGTGAACGATGATTGGTCAGAGTCATACTTGTAGTTTTACCAGTCCCAAAACGAGACACAGCAAGTATCTGTGCCACTGTAATGAATAATATGTCACTCTGGCATAGTGACCGTAATGAAAGACCAAAATATCATGTAGTCTGATCCCAGCAGAGGTGAATGGGCAATCATACCATTAATTAAATGCTGAGTTGAAAAAGTGAGTTTTAAGTTTTGATTTAAAGGTATTGAGAGTCAGATCGTATTGTTGTGACTTGTTTCATGCTTTCACTACGTTTCCCTTGACAAGGAAATGACCGGGAAGCTGCCAGTGAATTGACCATTTGTGATCACTAAAGAATGAAGAGCAGGTTTAAGAGCAAGTGTGGCTCAGGCTGATGAAGGTCTGGATGAAGGCTCAGGCTCAGACTCATTGTGAAAACTGGAGCATTGTCTTTCTTTTTTCTTTCAGCACAGATCCCCCCCTCTCTCTGTCGCGATGAGACATTTGAATCATTTTTGTATTGTGCTATCACACACTGTAATGTTGCTCTTTTATTGGTTCCGTTGGGGCCTTTGGTCAACCTCAGTTGTTTTGAACGCGCTCTGTAGATACAATTTGAGTGGAATAGCAGTTTCATGAACTACAGTGGCTTAAAGTGATGAAGTAATGATACTTTCTTACATCACTGAAGTGATTTTGGGCAGCTGTACTTGAGTTTTTATATTGCTTACCACTTTCACTTTTACTGCTCTAGATTGACTTAATTACTCTGGTGCAGTTTTTCTCTGCATTTTCCTTATTTTCACTATTCAAAAACAAAGAAATGTAGTAGCCTAACCTTTACATTTACATGCATGTTAAAAGTCCAATTTTAGTCTTACTTAGACAATGATTTGGTTTTTTTAAACACGTCAGTCTGACTTAATTCAAGCTAGTCTTAGTTGGACTAACATCCCTGGATAATGCGATTCATAATCGGATTACTCCTGCGTGTATACACTTCAGACAGTCGGACTGGAGTTGGACTTGGTGTTCGGCACGTGCATTAAAATTTCCTCCCCGGTCTTTGACCTGGAGGTAGAAGGAGATGACATATGAACTGTAGCATTGCTGCCGGAAATCACACAGTGGCAGCAACGTCTTGCTTCAGTCAACGCAACAACCAACTCCCGTCTAATTTGTATCACGATTAAGATGTACAGCAGCTCCGAAACGTACAGACCCACAGCACCGTCCATCTCACCATGTAGACGGCCAATAAACCGGTTTTCTCCTCCGCATGTGTAATCAGACTCAGCAAGACCATGGCATGAGCTCAGTTAAACTGCACATACTGACTGCACAAATAAATACTTCATACTTTAAACTGTCACTTTCCAATATCAACAGAGTTCACAGAAATCTCTGATTAAGTCTTATCAGCTCCACGTGGCTCAGTTTGTGTTTTTTCAGTGTGACAGACTGAGTGAGGTATTTTACCTCCGTTCGGTTAAAGATTATAGCCTCAGTTCTCTGAAACACGAGTGAGATACTGAAATGCTGAAAAAGTATGGCTGGAATCTGGACCTAGAGAAATCTCTGCAGTCTCACCTGAGGCAAGGTCTCAAGTAATATTTGATAAGTGACTTGAATTTTTAAAGTCATTTTCTGGTGAGGTTCTTCCAGCTCTCCATACTGATGAAACATAAACCTGAAGCCAGGACAACAGTCTGTTTAGCGCTGCATAAAGACAGCTGGCCTCTGTCTAAAACCTCTCATTAACACATCACATGGTTTGGATTTTTCTCATTTACTCCTCATTACAGTAAGAGGGCAGACATTTCACCACAAAAGTGAAATGTCTGTTAGAAAGACGACTGTGCTGCCGAGCCGGAGTCAGATTCAAGTCGAAATGACTCAGAGATCCCATGCTGTGGGATTTCACGTTGTGTAAGTTATTGTCTGTGTGTGAATGAGGCTGATTACTCATGTTATGGAGACCTAAATCTGTTTACACAGTCACATTATGTGAACTCATCACACAATGTGATAACTGGTCACATAAGTCCCGATAACATTATTATATTTTAAGGTGAAGACATGTTCGATGGATAGGATGAGGTTCCGTTATGTTAAGGTTAGAGTACGTCTCAACCAGACTGTTTGTGTGTGTTTATATCATTGCGGGGACATTTTGTCTGGTCCTCACAACTTTAAAGGGCTTCTTCAGGGTAGGGTTACATTTGGGTTTTGTGTTAGGTTTCGATTTAGAGATGTCGTGACGGTTCAGATTAGGGTGAGAGGCTGAGGAATGCATTATATTAGGATGATGTGTCCTCAATGAGATATAAAAATTAGTTTGTGTGTGTCCAGTGCTAACTTCAGAGAAAAGTCGCTTCCCCAAGTCTTGCAACACACTGTGCAGCTGATGTTTTTATTCCTTTTCTGCTTCCTGCTGCTTCCATCTCCCTCCCTCCCTCCCTCCCCCCTCTCTCCCCATCTCTCTCTCTCTCCCCCTCCCTCTCTCTTTCTCTCCCTCTCTCTTTCCCTCTCTCCCTCTCTCTCCCTCACTCTCTTTCCCTCTCTCTCTCCCTCTCTCTTTCCCTCTCTCTCTCCCTCTCTCTCTCCCTCTCTCTCCCCCCTCTCTTTCCCTCTCTCCCCCCTTCCTCCCTCTCTCCCTCCCTCCCTCTCTCTCCCTCTCTCCCTCTCTCTCTCCCTCCCTCTTTCCCTCTCTCCCTCTCTCCCTCTCTCTTTCCCTCTCTCCCTCTCTCTCCCTCACTCTCTTTCCCTCTCTCTCTCCCTCTCTCTCTCCCCCCCTCCCCCCCCCCCTCCCCCCCCCCCTCCCCCCCTCCCCCCCCCCCTCCCCCCCCCCC
>JAFBJR010000243.1:167564-217048 GCA_016785285.1 Brachirus orientalis | reverse complement strand
TACAATAATCTAATCTTGATGTAACAAAAGCATGAACTAGTTTTTCAGCATCCTTTAAGGATAAAATGTTTCTAATTTTCATAATGTTCCACAGGTGGAAAAAGGCTGTTTTGGAAATTTGTTTAATGTGTGATTCAAATGATATATCCTGGTCAAAAATAACTCCAAGGTTCCTTACAGTGGAACTGGACGCCATGGTGACGTCATCTAAAGTGACAATATGGTCAGAAAGTTTGTCTCTAAGGTGTTTAGGGCCGAGTATGATAACCTCAGTTTTGTCTGAGTTTAGAAGTAGGAAGTTACAGGTCATCCAGGACCTAATGTCAAGACATTCCTGGAGTTGAACAACCTGATTTATACCTTCTGGCCTCATTGATAAATAAAGTTGTCCCACCCTCATTGGTTTACAAGACACAAAAAGGGAGACAGCAGCAGACCAGCATTCATTACATTATTATATTGCATCCCACTGAGAGGAAGAAAATAATAATGATAATAACAATAATTAAACAAATAAGTATCTATTCTATCTAGTATCTATTATTACTCAGTTTCTACATGCAGTATATAAATGCTGCCTTCTTTCCCAGGCCTGGGAAATAATGTTTGCTATAATGAAGCTTCCTGAAGTTTTCCTAGTCATCCCACCAAAGCGAATCGTAGCATTAATAGAGGGCGTTTGACTAACGCCCTCACAAATAGGGCGGTAAAAAGGAGAGAGGATTTCCCCTCTCATCCTCATCAAGTTCACATATCAGACAGAATCTGTGTTGTTCTTGGATGACATTAAATCTCCAGGGCTGATGGCTAAAGTGTTCCTGTACGCAGAACACTGTGACTGCTCTAAGGCAGCAAGGGAAGTGCTGCTTCCTCTAAAATGTCGCAAAATAAATAGTCAAATATGTACTGTACTGAATTTACACTTCATCGCTAAACGCTGGCTGGAGCGCGCGTTTCATTGTTCCAGCTGTTCGTTCATTCATAGGGCAAGCACGTCCGGTTGCCTACAGCTGCTACGGAAGAAGACTATGACCTGGATGAGAAGAATGTGAAGATCTCTGTCTTTCATGTAAACACACAAAGTCACCTGATTCACTACCGGAGAACTATTCTTCACAGGGCGATAATATATCAACCAACCACGTTCCCTTACACGTAAGAAACATGATCCTAATCATAAATGGACGGTATTTACTCTCGCCTTGATGACCTCAAAGCTGCTTTACGCTACAGTTTTTGACGTTCGCCCATTCACACCCATTTATTGATACATTCATTTGCATTTTCTGTCACACACTGTTCATACCCATTCACACACTGCCGAGAAAGGTGGGGTTAAATGTCTTGCCAAAGGAAACATCAGCATTAATTATTATGGAATAAATCATCAGTAACCCTCCACTGTACCTTTAACCTTGACGTGGTGATCATTTTCAATGTTTGCGAAAAGAAAAAACGATGCTATTCATTATTTAATGACCTTGGGTCATAATATAAAAAAGAACATATTTTTCACACACGTAAAGTGTGAATATTGCAGGTGCAACGTTCCTTCACCCTGTCTTTCTCTTGCATCAATAGTAAAAAAAAAAAAAACATATTTCAAATTTTTCTCATATCTTCTTTGTGATTGATTTTCCTTTTTGAGAGTACTAAAGTATATAAATGTTGTCTAACAGAAGTAAATGGCAAATATTAAAAAAAATAAATAATATGTAACGGCGCTCATCGGAGCGAAAGTATTTGAACCTAAACGGTTATTACTGTATTGATTGACAGTAATAACCCCCATAATGCAGTGGGTCCTGGCTGAGGTAGAGAAACATGAAGACCACACAGGAGTTAAAGGACAAGTTTGGCATCCAGAGGAAAAACAAAACACTTATTTGCATTCACACTGAGAAAGAGTGGAGAATATTGACACTGTCCTCGTGTGTGTGCTGGAAGCAACAGGGGGTAGATTAGTCGGACATGGAGGCCAGGACATGGAGAGAATCGCCAGGATGAGTCTGTCCAAATGTAAAGACATCAGTCGCACAGCACCAGTGGAGCTCGGTAATTGACACATGCAGTAGGTGTGGTTTTCCACTTTGCCGCTGTAGGCACACATCTGTCGTCTGAGCCTGGAGACGGAGTCTACAGCTGCAGCCGACTCTCTCTCTCTCTCTCTGTGTGAGGTTCACGTGCTAAAGTCCGTGTGGCCGTCTCCACAGACACTCCTGAGGAAGTCCAGACTCTGCTGGACAGTTAGGTTCAGTCCCGGGCTGAGTCTCCCAGGATTCAGACAGAAAACGGATGAGCTGCCAAAGGCCTTCTTTGATTAAAGCTGCTTCTAACTGTAACGTTGATAGAGCCAAAATTAAAAGACCCAATTGTCTGAGAGACATACACAAGACATTTTCTGATTCTGCATAAAACATGGACTGAGGTTAAAGGGCAATTTTGGGTTTTTTGACTCGTACACCCCCTGCTCTGTTAACCAGCCTGAGACAGGGGGGCTCTCATTGGAAAAACATGGCTGCCACTGGGGACACAAAGAAAAAACGATTTTAGTCTCTTAACAAAAGAGTCACCTAATACAATCTGCTGTACATAAACTGACTCACTGACTCACTCCCTGCGCCAAAGTCCGTAGAGAATATCTGTAATTTCATGTCACAGCACACAGGAGTGGTTGATCCACTGCTGCCTCCATCAGTACGTTCACGTGTTATTTTGTGACTTTGCTGTTTAAACATTTTTTTTTCAGATTTACTTAAGTGACACAAAAGTACCAAACGAGGCAGCAGCAGACCAGCGGCTCCTGTGTCCCTGTGAGCTAAAAACCTCTGTGTGTGTGTGCGTGCACGTGTGTGCGTGCACGTGTGTGCGTGCACGTGTGTGCGTGCACGTGTGTGTGTGTGTGACTGAGCGAGTCTGTCAGCTGAGTGTCGTGTCATCACTTTGTTACCACGACTGCTTTAGAGGGCAAAGGTCACATGATGCTGTCTATGTTTTCTCATATCATCATATCATTATTTTCTTTCCACCTGGTCCTGTCCTGTCCTGTCCTGTCCTGTCCCTGTCCCTGTCCCTGTCCTGTCCTGTCCTGTCCTGTCCTGTCCTGTCCTGTCCCTGTCCCGTCCTGTCCCATTCCTGTCCCTGTCCTGTCCCGTTCCTGTCCCGTCCCTGTCCTGTCCCGTTCCCATCCCGTCCCGTCCCGTCCTGTTCCTGTACCTGTACCTGTCCCTGTCCCTGTCCTGTCCCGTTCCTGTCCCGTTCCTGTCCTGTCCTGTCCTGTCCTGTCCCGTCCCTGTCCTGTCCCGTTCCCATCCCGTCCCGTCCCGTCCCGTCCTGTTCCTGTACCTGTCCCTGTCCCTGTCCCTGTCCCTTCCCGTTCCTGTCCCGTCCCTGTCCTGTCCCGTTCCCATCCCGTCCCGTCCCGTCCTGTTCCTGTACCTGTTCCTGTCCCTGTCCCTGTCCTGTCCCGTTCCTGTCCCGTTCCTGTCCTGTCCTGTCCTGTCCCGTCCCGTCCCGTCCCGTCCCGTCCTGTTCCTGTTCCCGTTCCCGTCCCCGTCCCCGTCCCTGTCCGTCCCTGTCCCTGTCCGTTCCTGTCCCTGTCCCTGTCCCTGTCCCTGTTCCTGTCCCTGTCCCTGTCCCTGTCCCTGTCCCTGTCCCTGTCCCTGTCCGTTCCTGTTGCTGTTCCTGTTGCTGTTGCTGTTGCTGTTGCTGTTGCTGTTGCTGTTCCTGTTGCTGTTCCTGTTGCTGTTGCTGTTCCTGTTCCTGTTCCTGTCCTGCAGAACACTGACTCTGTACACCTGATGACCTGCACCCAAAGATTTAACTAACACTGACACCCGGTGGATGGAAGTGTACTTACGTCTATATTCCATCAAGTTACATTCATTTCCCAAACCTTCTTCTTGGGGGACCCACTTTCTTTCTATTATGACCCAAACAATGACAAGAGCAAATGTGTACAAAAAATAGCCACTAATTTACGACCATATCTGTAACTCCTTATTTCAATTTTACAGCATATGTTTATTTAACCTTTATTAAAGCAGGTAATCTCATTAGGACCCAGGATCTCATTCACAAGGGAGACTAGAGACAGACAGACCTAACAATGCAATACATTCAGGTTAAAATTGAAAAACATGTTAATAACAGGGGAGTCTCTCCCTAATGCTCTTAAAATAAATAACCTTATTTTTTAAATCGGTGAATGAATCATTCCCAAGAGATGCTCTTCTTTTTATGCATGTTATTTAAAACACAGTTTATCAGTGTTTGACAGCAAAGTGCAAAACGTTTGGCTCTTTTGTGGAAAATGGTCGAACCAGTTGTCGTATTTTCCATGCATGAAACATAGTTTTCTATACATTTATTAGACTTTTTTTTTTGTGAATGAGCTCTGAATTGATACATTTCTCTCTGTTAAAGTTCAACTTTCACTGATGGATTAGAACCAGATTAGATTACACTAGATTAGATATGATTTCATTGATTACACAGAGGGAACTCTCACTTGTTACAGCAGCAGTGTCAGGAGCAGACAAGTACTAGAATACAAGGTAGAAAAACATAAGCAAAACATATATATACATATATATTATATATGTATATATATGTAATAACAATACTAGAGACAATGGAACAGTTGTATATCAAAAATACATCACACACATCAATCACAGGTGCAGAGGAAACACATTGGTGCTATAATACTGTAAACCCACCGTTATGTTTCATATTACTGTATAATGGCATTTGTTTTTGACAGACAGACAACCAGTATTGTTGACACACCATCAAAGTCAAACTCACTAATAAAGTAGCTGATATGTCAATCAATAACTGCCATTAATCACAGACATAAAAAAAATACTCACATATACATTAATACATTTTCAGATAGAAAATTAGTGTAATCCACTAATCAGTGAGTATTCAACATGGTTCTGAAGCTGTTATTTCAAAGGGTATAATCTTGTTAAACAGCCCATTCCATCAAGAACCGTAGCTTTCTAAACGCCTTACTCTCAAGCACCAAAGTCCATAGAGAAATGCAGAGTTTTTACCCAACAGGCACACGGGAGCTGCTACGCAACTGCCACCTCAAATGGTGCGTTTGTGTCACTGGGGTAAATCCAAACAAAAGATTTCAAACACTGAATCATACAAAATATCCCATTCGACGTTACTGATGAAGGCAGTGGATCAACTACTGCTGTGGAACGTGATGAAAAACTGCAGATTTTCTCTATGGAGTTTGGTGCAGGGAGAGTAAAGTGACAACTTTGGTTTCCAAAAGGAAAAGTGCGCTCATATATGTGTATGTGCTCATGTATGTGTATGTGCTCATATATGTGTATGTGCTCATATATGTGTATGTGCTCATATATGTGTATGTGCTCATATATGTGTATGTGCTCATGTATGTGTATGTGCTAATATATGTGTATGTGCTCATGTATGTGTATGTGCTCATATATGTGTATGTGCTCATGTATGTGTATGTGCTCATGTATGTGTATGTGCTCATATATGTGTATGTGCTCATGTATGTGTATGTGCTAATATATGTGTATGTGCTCATATATGTGTATGTGCTCATGTATGTGTATGTGCTCATATATGTTATGTGCTCATGTATGTGCTCATATAACCCTTCCTTCAAAAAAATTAAAGCAAAAGCCTAAAGGATTCCTTTAGAACACCCTCACTCATTGATTTGTGCTGCTGCATTTTTATTGTGTGCGATGTGATGAGTGAATCAGAGTATTTACCTTCACACGTGTGTGTGTGTGTGAGAGAAGGAAACAAAAAAGTGAGAATAACTAGTAAAAACACTCTGGGACATTTATATTTACTCGCACTGGTTCCATTTTATTGAAGTTTCATTTTCTACAGTCGGAGAATGCATAGACTGAGCCTCACTCACTGTCGGCTCAGCGATGACCACATGAAAAAAAAACGAAACGAAAACAAAACAAACAGAATGGCAGGAAAAGGCAACAATTTATTTAGAGATAAAAAAAAACCAACACTGTTTGCGACCGTTCTTCTGACTCCTGTGGTCCGATACACACAAAACACAACTGACAGACATGTGATTGTCATCCCAACAAGCACACACACACACACACACACGTTTGTGCTTCCATCAGAGTGAGGACCCTCATAGACATAATACATTCCCTAGCCCCTTACCCTAACCTTAACCATCACGACTAGATGCTTAACACTAACCCTTACCCTAAACCTAACCTTAACCCAATTCTAACCCTAACCCTAAAACCAGGTCTTAACATTGAAAAAGCCCTTTTAAGGGGTGGACAAAAGTGAGGGCCAGCCAAGATGTCCTCACGCTGTATGGTTCATACAACTTTTAGTCCTCACTCTGCAACAAGTACAAGAACACACACACACACACACCGCAAACATGTGGGGGGAAAAGCACAACAGCGGAGAGACAAAATAACGGATATAAGTGAAAGAGAAACAGAGAAATGTACACCATAAGTTAATGGGTCTAACTACAAACAGAACCCAAGTTACTTTGCACTAAAGTGACACGCTGTGGGAGAATAAACCCAGAACAACATTGTTATTGTTTGGGTGAACTGACCCTTTAATTACATCATCGACTCAAACTTGAAAGCCAGCACAAACATTCACTCGCTGCTAACAGTAATGATGGACTCACATTTCTCTACATCAATAGTGTGTGTGTGTGTTGAAGGTACAGTCAGCAAGCATTTAAAGGGACACTTCAGGGTTTTTTTTGAAGCATGGTTGTCACTGCAGACTGGATTTTAGCCACACTCTAAAATGTCCACCTTCCTAATTCCACAATGTCCTGAGATTATCTTCACTGCTTTATCACACTTTCTACAGCTGTGTGGGGAAGGCTGTGTAATATGGAAATAAAGCAGCAAATATATTCTGAAGACATCATAGACTTAAGCAGGTGTAGATTTTACTAGGTTAAGGGTTGTGTAAGTGGTGGGAAAAACTAAGTGCAAGGGGCAGCAGTGCGATCACTTTAAAAAAAACACAGAACACCGTATGAGTGTTCACTGTTTACACTGTAGTTTTAGAGGAGAGATGCATTTTGGGAAACACACTGCCTGGAGTGTGTGCCATTTGTAGCACAGTGACCTATAAAGCAGTCATGTTTGGACACGTCGTTATCAGACACATTTTGAACACACTGACACAGAAACCTGTGTGAGGCTGTGCCTCTCAGGTCATGTGATCAACGGAGGGAAGTTCCCTCATTGCTCTGATACACAATGTCATAGCCAAACACTAGTTTTTATCACTTGAGTAAAGGCTTTTATCACTTTTTTTTTGCATGTCGACAATATCTTGAACCCTCTGTACAGTGTACACATCAGTGATGTCATTCTGCTGAGGTCATTTGCAGCTTTTCAAAATGTTCGCACCATGATTTCGCTTCCGACGGGTACACGCTTGAGGAATTTGTGCGTTTTTGTTGATGACAAGACATACATTAAATATTTAAAAGTAGAAGTCTTCTCTCCTGTGCAGTCCCCACATATTTCTTTCAATTGTAAGTTAAACTATAGTGAAGTACCCAATATTTGTCTCTTTTGTTGCATTTCAACCGCTATCTCTTACATTTCTTATCCAAACATCAAAGTCTGCACTGCACACACTGGTGTCCTTAGACAGTCAACCCTAACCCTAACCCACCATCCTTAGACAGACGTCTCTGTCTTAGTCCAAACTAATGCAACACTTGAGAAGCTTCCACTTCCTTATTGAGAGCTCCATTTGAAACAAACACAAGCCAGTTGCCTCAGGACTGAGATATGGTTGGGAGATATGCTCCTGTCTTGAAGAGATATCAGTGGTAATGGTTAATAATGATATTCATAGTTGCACTCATTTTTATTTGCATCAATATCGGTGAGCAAATGTCTTGAAAGGTGTGAGTTATGGTTTAAAATGCCAAAAGGTAACCAAACCGGAGAGTAGCTGTGTTTTTCTATCAAGCGGAACGGTCTGGTTTGGTACAGCACAGTGTTTTTCTTTTTGTTTTTTTTTTGCATTTCCATTAAGAATAATACCAAAATATCCAGACCCTACTGTTCCATTCTTTGAAGGCTCCACCCACGATAGTCAGGTGATTGGCGACAGAAAAACGTCTCATACAGGGCTCGATTTATTGCTGAGACAAACAGGAAAATGTCGATGTTGTCGTTTGTTGTCATCACATCAGTAAGACATCATGCTACATGTCTCAGTGAAGCAGCCATCAGCGCGGCCTGCGCCCTGCCGAACAAGTAAAGGTACCGTTCTCAGAAATGCAAGCCTGACCTAGGACTTAACCATTCCAAACTGTACTGTACCAAACCATACCGTACCGTACCATGAGGGAAACACAGCACATTATCACAGCAAAACATCCACAAAGAAAAAAAACAAACAGAGAAACATAAAGTCGGAGGTTGAACAGCAGGGTTGTCTTAAAACAATGGGTAGTTTCTTTTGTGCACTTCCTCCACATGCTGTTTTTTTTTTGTTTTTTTTTCTTAACTGTACATGTCAGGAGGATTATACTAACCTAGCCTGGGAACATAAGCTTAAGATTGTAGAGACAGACATTGAAAAAGTGCTAAAACAACAAACAGCATTGCTGGCATCTAATATCAGTGCAGCTACTTAATTCTACTTATTTTTGATTGACAATATGTGTCAGTGAGTTTTTTCCTCCTACTTATTTACAGTGCAGTAGTTAGTACACAGAGGACTGTATTCTGGTTTAGTTTGGATTCTCTACTTCCTCTCCAAAAATAAATACTCATATGAGTGTTTGGTGTAAAGAGCAGTTCCTGGTAAAAAAAAAAAAAAAAAAGAAACTGTTAGGCGAGTGTCCGTGTCCACCATGGTGAAAATAGGACACATGAAATCACACACCACCAGTGTACAACTACATTTCTACATCACATGTTTAAATGCACTCACACATATGTGTTTTTCGATGGCATTTGTATCTTTTATGGCCAACGTCCTCCCAAAACCCGCTGTTGTAGATAGAGCGGTGGTGATGCGGCGTACGGGAACACTCTGGTTTGTACGGTCTACATTTTTGAAGGTAACTACATAAATACAATTTGATACGCGGGAATACTTGCATAACTAACAGCAACGTCAATAATAACTGGAATATGAGCATCTCCTGAGGAAAATGCAGTTGGGAATGCAGAGTATTTGTTTATGTTCTTTATTGCCCTTTTTTGGTCAATAATGCCAATAGGTGGAATACTGAGTCAGCAACTCCAAACTATTGTTTCCCTGTTTTTGCCATTTTAAGGTCACTAATTCCTCCCATCACAGTCAGGTAAGGATTCCATTCATTTTCAGTAGAGAGAAATTGCAGAAAAAAAAAACATTAAACATTTCAAAACGTAAAAATAACAGAAAAAAAAACTCCCGAACGACCTGAATGTTTTGACGTATACATTGTTGGACTCGGGTGAAAAATGGAGGAAGACATAATGACAAAAACGGGGAAAACAGGAACAATCGCTGAGTAAATATTTCCAACTAAGGCTTCGCTCTATTTACTTCGGAACTCGGATGTTGGAACTGACAGTGATGTCACACCCAAGTTCACTCATTTTAGAAATTGGAAACGCAAACACATTGCGGCCTAGCCACGGCTAACAATACCAGCCGATAACAACGCTCTACATAGTATTTGTCTATGGTTACAAATGAAACTGTACTATGTGTACGACTGATTTACTGGGAACCAAATACAACAATTGGTGAAATTTCCGAGTGGGACATTCTGAGTTCCGACTACAATGGAACGCACCATTACTGGAGCATTTCTGCATTGAAAGCAGCCTGCAGAGAAGGCTGGGCCCTCACACTACTGTGTGTGCGCATGCTGGAGAGGAATGTAGCTGTGCACTGCTGCTTAATCAGGACACTGGGTGAATGAGGAAGATTTCATTTACTACTTATCTGTCCTTGACCTTGGTTGCAGTTGCTACTGTGTAAGGGAACTTTAGCTGCCTTGTCAACAGGACAACAACTAGTAGCAGAAAAATAAAATCCAGTTTGATGCTTTAAATGAATTTTGTGCATGCTCAGGCTGCCATAAACACATGACAGAAGAAAAAGTAAAGCGTCTTTTGTAACGCTCCAAGCTCAGACCCTGAAAGCAATTAAAGCCTCCACCTCTGTGCATATGTAAGAGTGCAGCATAACATTTTAACCTAAGCTCCACCTCCTCCTCCTGCAGCCAGTGTTCATCATGTACTACTGTACAGCCTGTCTTCACACAAGGCACATTCACTTTACTCCCTCTCTCTTTCAAGCCAACAGCAGCATTTCTCTTGTACCAACTACTGAATCCTCGTCTGCTCACGACCGAGCCTGGACAGCTTTATACACTGGGCCTCTTGAAATGCAGCATGTCAACAAATCCTGCTATTTGCATCCTGTATGTTGCAAAGACTAATTATGAGAAGCAGAATATACTGCAACTCTGGTGCTTCTTTCAGCCCTCCGAATCTGAGCTCGCTGTGAATAAGGGAGAAAGGAGATGGAATGGAAATAAAAACAGGGGAAAAACAGATGCAGAGACCTTTTCAATCCTCCTCTTGTGTCAGATCCTTTGGTTACAAAACAAACTCCAGACTTATTTTTAACAACTGCTCTAATCGCCGAGATAAAAGGTCGCTGTGACGCTGTCCCTGGCCTCCTCTTCTGGCGAGGTTGTTGTTGGTTTGCATGAGCTCTTGTTTTTTATCTCTTTTCTCCATGTCTGAACAGGAGCGGGGTTATAAATACTGTCTGAAAAGACCATTGACGACCTTAACCATTCAGGAAGTAGACCACTAACTCATAGGTGCACATCATGATGGCAGTGTTGGGAATCTGTCGTACAAGGTGGGTGGTGAGGCCGCGGTACAGGGCACGATAGCCCTCTTCTTTGGGCACAGTTGTTAAAGTCTGGAAAAAGGAGCGGTACTTTGTGCCCTCTTCACGTAGTCTGGTACGGATCACTTCTGCAAAAGTAAAGAAACAAAAAAGGTTAAAGGGAAAAAGTAAGCTTTAAAAGGAGCCTGTGTGCTTTTTTTGCTTTTCAGACTCTGACCATGAGGATAAGCAATGGTTGTGGCACATGTCTTGGAGGTGGCGGCTGCAAGCATCATCCCAACAAAGTCCGATGGATCCCTGGTCACCTCCTCTTCCTCCTCCATGTTCTGTGGGGCCTTGGCCTCAAAGAGGCGCCGTTTAATGTTTTCATAGATCACAAAGTGGATCACAGTCTCTGAGATGCCAGCATAGGAGGCCGACATCCCTTTGTAGAAGCCTCGCAGGCCATCAGTCTGGTACACGCGACGCACACACTCAAACGCACTCATCCTGCGCTCGCCTCGATTCCTAAGCATCAAAAATAACCAAAAATATATTAATGTCAATATTATGAGGATGAATGTGTCTACTTTTACATTTTAACATGGAGGAGTTACAGTTTGCATAGGAATAAAAACAAAAACAGTCAGGCTTTGTCACCTGTATTTTACATACCAACAACGGATCCACTGGATCCAGCTTTCTGGATCTGCATAAAACGTTACCTGCTTATAGCTATTATTTTAGACATTTTAGATAAGAATGAAAAAAAAAAATCCTAATCTGTTTTAATATTAATCTGAGATTTAATTTTTTTTTAGTCACGTTCATATCATAAAAATGATATTGTGGGTCACAAGCGTTACAGTGTTAGCGTACAGTAGGAAATATTTGCAAAATTACATTTTTTTCTTTGGGCTTTTTGAAAATAAAGTAGAATTCTCTACCCTTTGAAGCCACAGCACAGACATTTTTCTTTCTGTAATGTAAATTTGCACAAATATTAAAATATGCATAGCATGGTATTGTGTTCACCTTGCATCCAGCTGCAGACGAGTCTTTATAAGCCATATTGGATTAGTTGTTGTGATGGCTGTAAAACCTGTGGAAGAAAGAAAATGACTGGATTATATTTTGTTCAAAATCTAGGGATGAATCAAACTGCCTGTAACACAGAAAGGGTCAAATTTTAACTATACATGGATAACAAATGCTGTTTAAAGTGCATTCATGTCAAGTTAATGTAAACATGACCTTTTGATGAGATCTAACGAGCATGACTATGTGTGACTATGTGTGGTAGCATTAAAAGCAATAAAAATTGTATGTGCCATGCAAACAGTTAAAAAATAGACTTCCTCTTATGCTGAAAAGAGGACAGGAATGTGTGTAGAGAGGGAGAGAAAAGCAGATACACAAGAGGGGTGGGAAAAAAAAAAGCACAGATCTGTGGTGAGTACTCACGCAGACTCAAGTAACTCCTCACAGATGCAGCTAGAGACCCCTGGCGGTGCGGGGGTCTCCTGCCCTTGCGAGAGGAGAGCTACTGTAAAAGCCTAAAACAGACACAGGCTTGTGTGTAGCGGAAAATACCTGCATGCAACCATTTCACTTCAACCCAAATTCCCCAACAGGATTTAAACCCACCATGTTTATGGAAAATGACCATCCCTGCAACCAAGACGGCAGAAGGTTGGAAGTATACAGCTAAAAACACAACAATTCAACATATTAACAAAAGCTAACCATGACAAAAAGAAAAAAAGGAAGCTCATGATTTATCATTTGACCCCTTGGAGAGGTCTGACGCCTAGGTTGGGAAACGGTGGTTGCATCTGAAAACACCCACTCATTCCCTAGTTTCTACTGACTGTTCATTAGTTCATTAACTAAATGAAAAACACTCACTCAAAGATAATTATTTCGTCAGAAAATATACTCGTGCTCGTCATGTTTACTGTCATGTCTGTCTTACATGATTTAAGTATAGTTTGCTTTCACACCTGCTTAAGTATGGTATTTAAAGCATGTGTGCTACTTTATTTCGTTGTTACACAGCCTTTTGTGACTGTGTTCCCTTGTAAACCATCCACTTGCTCGCTCAGTACAACAGTACTGCTCGCTACAACAGTAGTGGATAAACAGCTGCCTCCATTACAAAGTTCAATTATGTTGTTTTGACGAATTCTGTGTTTGAAATCTGTTAGAAATAGTGTATAACACGGTAATTTTTCAAATTTTAACAGGTTCACTGCTGCCTCCAATAACCACTTCAGCCTGATATTTGCAGTAAATCATTGATTGGTCCATATCAGACTTTTTAAACCGCAAAAAACTTTGGAAAAACAAACAGAGCTCAATTTATCTTTTTGGTACAAATTTGGTGTTCTGTTCTACAGTTTCAGTTTCATAACCTTCAAGGTCCACATTTGCTACTTGATATCTGCTATTACTACCACAGTTATTTCATCAGCTACACCCTTAGCATTTATCTGCATGGTGCAGCAGTGAAATGAGTCCCCCCTAGAACAGTGCTTTGCTGTGCCACATTCCTTTTGTCATATGGCAGTCTTGCACTACATGAAAAAATTAAAACAAAATAGATATTGGTTTTTGATATGAACTGACACACCACCCAGCATTATTAGTTTCTGCAATTGCATAAACTTTAATGTATACTCAAACAAAGCTTTATTTTAGAAAAAAAAAGCTTGTACACAATGCTCAAGCTTTGTGATGATGCAGTGTTACAGTGCCACATACAGGCTTGGCATATGTACTACAGCTTTTAGAGTCGTTTTTGGGGGTTTCGTGTGGATGAAGATACTTCTTGAAACAATGCCATGCATGGAAAAAGTATTAGGAATGACAGAAAAAGTTCATAAAGGGAACAATATTTTAAACTAAAGTCTGGGGGGAAAAAGGTACAGAGAAATTCTAAAACGTAAAAATTGATTTAGACAGACGGTATGGTTTATATTTTTGTTTGTAAAACCACTAAGAGCCAAAAAAACAAAAAAAAAAAAAACCATGAGAACCATGAAAAAAAACCACTTAAAAATATTGTCCAGGAATTGGTATCAGTTTGTGTATCAAATTAACAGTGTATCGAAAATTTTCATCAACACCCAGCCCGAGTCACATGGCTCACTTTTTAAGGTTACATGAGGACAGTAGCTTGTTTTTCTAAAGATGCGGAAATAATGTTCCTTTTTTTAAGACTTACAGTAAGTTAATTACCCTTGGACAAGCACATAATTTACAGGCTAAATGAAAGGTCCACATGGAGTTGAAAGACAGGATGTGGTTAAACATGTCAGCAGGAGAGAAGAATGAAAGTAGAACAGGCATTTACATTTGACATTTAATCCAGAGCCATGACTTGTGCTGTAAAATATATTTTTGATAGTTAAGGAATATTGTTCTGTTAATGTTTCAGCATTCTTACTTGTGTTAGGTGTATGAAGGTTTTGGTTTTTTTCTTGGCAATCTGTACCGACTACTGGGATTAAAATTAGTGCTATGAATCTTTTTTTTTTTTTTCCTTTTTCGCGTTTAATCACAGACGTTCAATATGTTCATGTTTAATGATGCTTAATCATGTTGTGTTTTGGCAATTCAAAACGTTTAAGTCCACATTAACAGGATACAATAACTCTTAGCAGTCTATGTTAACTGGGAATCAAATAAAAACAAATAAAGTTTCTTCATGAACTTCATTACATTAAATTTAAGTACAACATACCTGAGGCAATGCCTACTTAAGTTCCAGTTCCAGTTAAGTTGCCTTCTCAGTTTCATACAGGTTTTGTATTAGGGTTGGGCAAACGAACAAACCTGGTTGCAGCGTTAACAGAAAGCATGCAAGCAGTCTAAAACATCATTCTGTTTTAGACTGATATCATATCTGTGACAGATATACGTTATGAAGAAATTGTTGTGATTACTAATTGCATTGAAATGTGCCTGATATTCTGTTAACCTGCCTGTGAGGTTTTGGTGACGTGTGCACACTGTGCGCAAGGAGAAGCGCAGCCAGCCAGTGGTAATTTGGCTGACTTCAATGCAATTAATAATCACAACAACCACTATTTAATGTAACTATGTGAACCAGCACATACATTTTTATCTATATCGACTGTCCCGTCACATCTGATGTCAGATCAAAGGCGGTTGGCACGTGTAATGTAAGTGTAAGCTGAAACTGTGATGCAAACTAATGACTTCACATCTCCCTCATCCAACCACAAACAGCCTCGGCGTCAGATAGTGAGTAAATATATTCGGTTTTTCTCATCTCATAAAATTCAGCGCATTCTTTGTAGCATGTTGTGTACTACACAACAGCACGCAACATGCAGGCAGAGCAGCAGAGCGCACGGGCGAGGAGAGACCACCTGGCTGCACAGCTCTGTCCTTAATACATTTTTTGGCCACAATTTACTCAATCAAATTAAAGATACATAAAATTACTCTTGAAACAAAATGGTGTTAACATTAATTTTATTGATTAATTAAACTAATCTCCTTCTTCTAATAATATTGGTAACCTCCTTTTGGCTCCTTTTGCATCATCAGCCTGTGGAGGTCTGTTCGCGTGATCATACTGTATATTCGGCCACTGTGGCTTGGACCTCCAGGACCAGAACATCAGTTTGGTCATCAACAGCAGCAGCATCAACATCGGTGTGATGCTGCTGCTGTCTCTTTCATCCATGGCAAAACAAAACTTATTTAAAAGGTGAGGAGAGGAGCTCATTTGATTGATAAAGACTGTGTTAAACCCAGTCACGCCTTCTCTCCCTCTCTTTCCTACTTGCTGGTAAGAGACACAGAGGTGGGACAGAGGAGTACTTGCGCCTGTCTGAGCCCGGCTGCGTCCCCTGCGCTGTGCACGAAACTTGCAAAATGCGCCTGGACACACCCCCTTGGCCTGGACTACGAAATTATAGCCCTATATCTAATATCTATTCATACCAAGTGTACAACCATTGTTCTCTATGGCAGATGTTGACATCTCTGCTGTATGGCTCAGGGAAAAGTGCACCTACTCGACTGTTCAGCTCATCTGACAGCTCCTCAACCTGTGTAAGTTCAGCTCAGTCATACTGCCCGTGGACATGTACTGTATGTACTGACACATGCTGACCTTGACCAAGTGATAGAAAAGTCTCAGTAATGCTGTGCTAAAAGTAGCAACACTATGACTCTGACAGATTCACCATCACACACGCGCGCACACACAGTACGAGTCACTGCTGACCCACATTCTAATGCTTCAATATTCCCAACTGCGGACACAAGAGCAGACAAGCTACCCCTGACACACAAAGCATTTGAGAATAAAGATATTTTAAATGTGGCCTGTAAGCTTGCTAGAGGTTTAATTTAACAGCCTGCAGTAGGGTTTGCAGTATATTTAAGAAAAAGGAAATAGAAAAGGAATGAGCTGATACAATACTTAATATCAGTTTGATGCTAGACAAAATCATCAGACTGGATATCAGATAGGGCTGTGGGATTAACAATTTGAACACAGACTTTTAATCTCACATTGGAATACATTTTTGCAGAGTACATGGATGTCCTACTGTCAAATGGCAGTGTCAGCTGCAGTGCAGGCAGCGTGGACAACATCCTTCTTAAATACCTGCGTAAAAACATACAGTGCTGGGCGCTCCTCTGTTGTGCTGCATTCTCATTTGTGGGTAATAATGTAAATAAAAGAGAGCTAAACTACATCCCAATCAAGTTGACAGAAATGAAGCCGTTTGCCCTGACAATTGGCTACTGGATGTAACATTATTACAGTTTGTATAACTAACAGAAAGAGTTCTAGGAGCGAAGCATTTATTTCATTACTCTCTTCTGATTGACTGCTGTATGTCGTTAATAGTCTAACACTAGCAGCACTGTTAATAATGTAACGATTATTAAAACTGTTCATAAAATAAACCGTGACGTTTGTGGAGTATTTGGGGAGCAGTGATGGCGGTGGGAGCCCACAGCGTGTGTTTGTGTGGGTAGTGGTGGTGGGGTAATATTCGAATATATTTGATTCAAACTTAATTTTTGAAAAAGTGACAACCCTAATATCATATAAAGAAAAAAACCTAACCCTAACCCTAAATGAATGACGTAAATGCTTAAGTAAACACAGGCAGCATGCTTTAAAGAGTAATGTCCACCATTACAGTGAGGGCTGTGAACGCCTGCCAAGCAGCTTGAGCACTATGTTTTTTAAATGGCTGGTTATAGATATGAGGTAAATGCATCAGTACAGATGTCATATTATTGAAGTGATATTCATATTTAATAGAAATGTATTATTTCTATTAGAAACAATAGAATGGATGCGAAATCTGTATTGTCGGTATGGTTGTTTAATTTTTTCAAAAGACAAGTCCTAGTTCAAAAACTGTGCGTTCTCTACAAAAGGGTCAAAACCAGAAAACACACACATTTGTTATTATGTAACACCATTACTGTCTAAGATAACCATCACTAACCCATCAAGATCTCTTTAGTCATCAATTCTTACAAGTGGAGTGCAAATGTTCACTTGTTTACTATCTATCGAAAAGCAGTACATGGCGGTGCATGTCACTGTTGTCTCAGATATATAGTTACCTGCCGCTGCAGCTGACACCATGTGAACCTGTGTGGAGTCGGGTTCCAACACGCCATTCAGTTTCTCTTTGGCAGTGGAGTAAGCAGCAAAGTAGATTGCTCTGTTGGAAGTGAAACAAAAAGAAATGTCAGTGCTAGGGTTTAATCTCCCCAGAAAATCTAATCAGAGAGAAAAAAAATGTTTTTTTTTCCCCAAAAAATACAGAATACAGGTGAGATAAATGTAAATAGGCAGGTTTCCATCATAAAAAAAAGCAGCAGATGGGTGTGTTTGGGTGCCAGCAAACCACACAGCATTTTAAGACAAAAACAGTTGTACATTTTCATGAGCCATTTTCTTTATTTCAAAGTATAACTAAACCCTCAAACCATTTTTTCAGGTGTAAACCAGCTTTTATAGGTATTTAGCAATGTTTTCTGTTGATCAAAATCTTCAAATGCAAATTCTCACACTTTATTGTAAAGTATCAACATCATGTTGTGATAAAAATTAGCATATCTAATGCCTCTCTGGTCAAACCACCAGCTACTTTCATTCAGCATTCAGATTTTGCCATTGCCTATTTTAGTCAACTCTTTCATCATTCTCTTGTTTTATCAGCTCATCGTCTCTAGACTCTTCCACAGACCTGGCTCCATCACTGCTCCCCAGACTCCCTCCCTCAGCCCACTTCTTGGCATTTTGCAAAATGAGGCACTGGACAGAGATAGCTGCAGAAAAGGTGGTTTGGACTCTATCCACATGGAAATGGAACAAAATGTAAACTATCTTTTTTGTTGATGTTTTGGAAAACTGTAGAGGACAGCATTCAGCATGCGCATACAGCATGTAAATAAAGCTTTACTCATACTACTATAAATTACAATGTATACAATAACAAAAACGGAGACAGAATGAAGGAAACCAGGGCGACTAAGTAAAGAATATAAAAGTTATGACAAAGCAAACAGATCAAACAATCTCCAAACGCAAGAAGAGGAAGATGACAACAAACATAGCAAGAGTGAATGCAAGTACAAAATAGAGGTGGGACTATGACATCATCGTTCTCTCAATGTAGCATATTGGTTGTCTACACAAAAACAAAAGGTTGGCATTTTAAGATTTTCCCACTCTGGCACCCGTTTTCAAAAATTGCTCCCAAAATTTCAAATGTGTGTGGAGAAATCGACGATACGATAAACCTAGAATCTGTTGTGTGTGCAAAGTAACAGTCACCCTTACAGGTGACATAGAATGGTCTTGAACCAAAATGCCCGCCCCCCAGAACACTGAGGCGCCATCCACAAGAGAACGGATATAGGTCGGTCCGATAAATTTTTTTATCGTTTCAGCCTCTCGTACATACGGGAATGGAGTTCTGGGTGCCCTGAAACGATACTTTTTGAGAACGGGTTCCAGAGTGGAAAAATCTGGCAACGCTGCCTTCATGTTGTCGTGTAAACAAGGAAACCGATACTTTTTGAAAACGATGACGTCACTTTACCTTCACTGTCACGTGACCAATTGTTTTGGTGTGTCCGGTGGCTCTGTCTGAGTCTGTTTACAGCGCCACATGTAGGTGTGGCATATGTATTACATTCATTTCACCATGTGCTCCGTTCCCATCTTTATGCAATGCGTTTCTGATCCGTTATTGTATGCGATTTTTTTTCAGCCTACAAAAAAAAAAAAAAATCTTGTTGCGTTGCCGTGTGTACGTAGTCTGAGTCTCTTGCAATTGGCCAGCTACCAAGCACATTCCCACTCACTTGTGATTGGCCAGCTACAAGCGGACTAACTGCTGCGCAGTGCTTCGCCCCCCAAACCGCAGGAGCATCAGTTTGAGTGCCTGCGTTGTTTAATTTACATGTAAAATAAACCATTTTAGTATAAGTTGTTCCCTATACACACGGTTTCTCACAGCTCATGCAGCACGATCTCTGCATTCCGCAGTCAGTAGTTAGCATACGTGCTAACCTGAGACACTCGCAAGCCGACACAAAAATACACACATTTCCACACAAGTCGTGCAGTGGTTCGCTTGTAAACAGCATCATCTGGAGCTGAGACAAACACTCACTCTCACTCATTTTCTACCGCTGCTGAGACAAACAGAAAAAGAATTAGCCTTTGTTAGCTATTGCTATTCAAGACAAGAAGCAATCAAGCCACAAAGACATTATTACTTCATTTGGAAATACTTACATTGCCTTCAGAAAATCCATTACAGATTGTTGGAACTGCTCCCTACTTGAGATGAAGTTTTGAGCCGAGTCCCACTTTGTATTGCCCAAAGTTTGTATAACTATTCACTTCAAAGTGACTGCTACAAACAAACAGCATTTCAGGAAGCTTAGCAGGGATATTACTATCAAAAATGAAAGATATCCACTCTGCTAATTTTTTCCTCATTAGAAGGGAGTCTATGACAACCAGCAACAGAGCAACAATGAACTGAAACTTTCTTCTGAGACATGTTGCTCTCAACAGATACAATAGTTGTAATGGTGGAAGTGATTCAGCTACTTTTTCTTCAGGTTGAATGTTCACGCCCATGACCGGGAGTAGCTGTTGGGGGAGGGTTCGTTGCACAGCAAATGTGCTAGTTACGTAACTAAACCCGACTTTTCAAAACCGCTTGCTTGAGCTCAGGTAAACAGAGAAGCCCTTCTTTCTCAGAAGTGGCTGAAGTGTTTACTGTGACACGGGAGGGACACAGGGACACACCAAAAAACATCAGAAATTTCATTTTCCAGTGAATGTCGCCTTTAAAATTATCTACTTTTGTGTTATAAAGCAAGTAAATATGCCTTCCCTATAAGGAAATGTTATGTAAATTTTGAGTCATTGTGCAAAAGTTTATAATGGCTTAGAAATTGTCAAAATACTGGCGAGGGGAACACTAGTGCAGGGAGGGGGTTTGTCTCTGGAGTTCATTCGGAAACAGCTGTGTACTGTGTGTGTGTGCGCGACAAACATAACTATTCTTTTCCCCTAACATGATAAAAATAATACACAAAAAGGTCAGACAGGGTATAGAAATGTGCATAATGACCTGAACTGTCTTAAAAATAATAAATTCCAGGAATCCTGGGAATACGGTCTTCTTTTCCCTTCTTTTTACTACATCTAATTTTCAGAAAAAATATTTATCCTTATTCAGGGCATGTTTTCCTTTTGTGTTTTATTGTAAAAGGTGGTTAGTTTACATTATAGCTTATTTTCACATGACCTAAAAAAACTGTGGCCTGTCAGGTCCAGCTAAATGAGCCATCTCACCAAACTAATCTAGCAAGACAAAGAGGACCTCAAGTAGAAAATCATATCTAATCAAAGGGATTATAATTAGGAGGACTTTTAATTATCATGTTTATACATGTTTATTCTCTTGTCTCTTTTAGCAATTGAAGCTGTTTAGATTGTGATGACTGATTATTTCTATAATCATGAGTAAAATGTGCTTAGACTATTAATGAAGCTCATTATTAAAACAGTGTCCATCCATGCGGAAGTCATCTTTAATTCTGCATCATTAAAGCTCAGCGGGCCTGCCTGTCCTCGCCTCCACTAATTTGCACCAGTATTCAGTCATGTAACATACTGACCAAACACTCAACAAAAGCTTAGCACTGGTACCTTCCCACTGCCATTAGCCACTACTTTGCCCAGGTCACTAACACAGAGGGTAATTACAGATCATGACAGATCTATTTTAACTAACTGCAGTCAGTTAAAGAGCATCACCATACAGAGGTTGCATGGTATCTGAATGGCCCCTGTCCCTAATGCATTGTTACACAATGTTCCTCAAAGCCATTCAGCATTAAATATCCTGCACATGAGACAATTCATGATAAACATTTTTTTTCCTGCTCCCTGCTCAGATGGTAAGTACCTTCTAAAAGTTCATGAACCTTCAGGGTGGAACACTGAACATACCTGGTTGTGCTCCAGGGTTTTATTTTAGCCTGTACAACAGCTCTTAAAACTCCTGACATTAAACGCCCAGCAACTCGGGTGCTGTGCATTTACTTTGATAGTAGAGTTTCAATCTGTTTGCAAAAGCACAACTTGAACTTCATTCACTTACCATTGTTGTTTAATTGTAAGGTATTATAATGAGTGTTGCCTGTTAATAAGCCTAGGGTGATTTTATTTTGAGGCTTCTTCCAGAACTGAATAAGCCTCTTGGATGAGAGGTGAAATGTCTTCAACTCAACTTAAGCAAGTCCAGTTGCCTACAGCTACTACAGAAGAAGACTATGACCTGGATGAATGAGAACCTTCACAGACAATATCTCGATAGCTAGAATTTTGACAATATAATATCAATATCCTATAAAAAATGTATTTGAATTGCTTGCTTAAAGATTACATCAATGAACACAATGTTTAAGGAAAAAACAACTCTTATTTTCTTAAAGGTTTAACATTCAAGTAAAAATTCAAAAACTACAGTGTAGAAATATTTAGATGCGCTGCTGCAAGGCAAATAGTGCAGCATACAAGCAAAAGTAATAAATAAAAGAATTCAAAAATGTAGTTGCGGAGGCTGATGTCTCCATGTTTCCCTCCCTATTAACATAACCACACACAGCTAACTTGTGTGGCAGGGAGATTAGCGAGAGGGCATGTGAACAAGTAGGCCCACTTGTTGTCATGCGACACTGAATCCTGGTCACTGCTGCAGCAAGGAGGGATTCTGCTACATGCATTCAGGGAATGTGTCTTTCAGTGTGTGTCTCAATGTTTTTTGCAAAGCAATTTCAGCACCCAACTATCAAAATATAATCTTTATCACGTTTTATCTTGTCCATCCCTATGGGGAAGGAGCATGATGTTTTCTTAATCAATGAAATACATTTTTAAACCAATACCTTTTTTTAAGCTATGTAATAAGCGACATAACATGTAAGCATTGATTTAAAAATTCCAATGATTACAAAAAAAAAAAAAAAAAAAAAAAAAAAAACATTAAGGGCCAGTCCCTGTGCAACCGGTATCAGAGCCTGGTCCGCATTGCCGGCAGTAAGTTGGATCCGTTTCCAGTGGGGGTTGGACTCCACCAGGGCCGCCCTTTGTCACCGATCCTGTTCATAACTTTTATGGACAGGATTTCTAGACTCAGCCAGGGCGTCGTCTGGTTTGGTGGGCTCAGGATTGGGTCTCTGCTTTTTCAGACGATGCGGTCCTGTTTGCTTCATTGGGCCGTGATCTTCAGCCCTCATGGGAGTGGTCCTCAGCCAGATTTGAAGCGGCTGGAAAGAGTATCAGCACTTCCAAATGCCAGGCCATGGTCTTAAGCAGGAAAAGGGTGGAGAGCCCTCCCTGGGACAGGGATGAGATCCTGCCTCACGTCGAGGAGTTTAAGTATCTTGGGGTCTTGTTCATGAGTGAGGGAAGAATGGAGCAGGAGACGACAGCCAGATCGATGCGGCTTCCGCAAAAATGTGGGCACAGCATCGCTAGTGCTTGCATTGCACTTGCATTGCACTTGCATTGCACTTGCATTGCACTTGCATTGCACTTGCACTAGCGGCGATGCTAGTGCGATGCAGGCATCGCTGCTAGTGCTGCAGCTGACACTGTCATTTAATACTGTAGAAAATGTATGTGCCCTGCATATATTGCGTTCAAACACATAATAACAGTACAAATGCAAACTTCTAATCCCAGGAACAATAGACATTTGAACTGTGATGCTGTGACTTGGCGTCTCAACATTACGTGGCGCAGATCACGTGACGCTGATCACGTGACATATTGCGACAATCGTCCACCAGACTCAGACACTCATGCCTAAATGTATACATTGTTTGCATGCGCCGACCTGAGGGTGCTACGGTATCGTAGATATAGGAGCCGGAATAATTATTGTTGATATGCGGGGTGAGTGCAAGCACCAACATAACAGCAAATCTTTTAAACTTGACACAAGTAGTGTGCTCCATGCAATTATACAGGCATCACTCAATTACTCCGTGCGTAAGTAAAATGGGAAAGACAAACTTGCCTCCATTCCGGCTAAAGGTCTGTAGAAAGGGGAGTGCACACGCTGACTACATACATGTGTCACATACAAAATGTCCAAACTTTGGACCATTTTTTTTCACATTAGTCCTGCTTCAGCCACTTCCATGCTGTTGCTTCTCATGTTACTAAAATTAGTCATCAACTCATTTTGGAGTCAACTATTTGTCGACAAGTCGTTGCAGCCCTAATAAACAGTCACTGCAAGTCAACAGTGAGAACAAGGTGCTCGGATGTAAAGCTAACACAGTGACTATGTCACACTAGAAAGCCTTTATATCAGTACACAAACATTCTTAGTGGCTATAAAACTAGTGCACACTGTTGAGAATATGATGATGTTGATAAGAGTCAGCTGACCTGGAGGGTGCCACGCCAACCAAGTTTGGTCCCAAACCCCTGAAGAGTGAGCGAGGACCTTCTTTCTCCAAGATCAATCTGATCATAAAAGACACAAACAAAAGAATGGATGTTGCTTTATAATTGAAAAAAAAACAACAACAAAAAAACTCAACTTTCTGTAACAATGCCACACACAAACACCAACAGTTTTAAACAGACCTTTAACACAATCATTAGTATATTATGATTCTACAATGCAGTTTTATTAAGTATGTACTAAAATACTTTTTAAAAGTGTGTTTCTGGTAAGAGAATGTTGCAATTTTATACTCATATACTAAATTATATTTGTAATTATATTTGTAAACAATTTTGAAAACCATATCATGATTTCCCCCCCAGTATCAGTATCAGTAAATGAAGAATATATTAAAATGAGCCTCTGATGCTACCATTAGCTGATGCTAGTGCTGCTAATGGAAGACAAACTACCATTTTGGACCAAACTTGTAGGCTGTGTGTGAGAATTTGAGCCTGCAAAAGCTGCAATTACACTCTCAGGTGTAATGACCATATACTGTATGTGAGCGAGATTGATTAAAGTAGCCTACTTAAGTCGAAAAGCCTGATATAACGGGCCCACTAACTCATAAAATGGATCTCAATTCTTATAATTAAAAACTGATAATAATAAACATTGGACTGGTTATGAAACTTTCTGTTTTGATTTTTGTGGTCAGAAGAACATGGTAGCAGCACCAACATGGTGAAGGAACTGAGACTATGCTGTGACCAAACGTCTCTGGCAGAAAAGAGCAGGGAGAAGGGAACATGATTTACATACATTGATCAGTGATAACATTAAAAGAAAATGGATTATGGTTCAGATTTATCTGAAGTGTGGTTGTATGAGGTGCTAACAAGCTGTCTCCCTGTGCCAAGAACCAGTCTGATATCATAGCTGTCAGCAGGTCCACAATAAAAACCTATTTTTGCAAATTAACAAAAGCCTGATTCATAAAATCTACACCCACTTAAGTCTATGATAACTTGAGAATATGTTGTATGTCAGTTTATCCTGCTATTAGACAACCTTTTCTGATCACCCCTTTCTAAGTTTGTGTCACTTTGTATGCCACTTACTACCTACAACAAAGTCCACAGAGAAAATTTGTGATTTGGTTGATTCATAGCTGCCTCCCTCTGTAGGTTCAAATGTGTTATTTTGTGACAAGTCTTTGAAATCCTTAGTTCAAATAACAATGCACCAGCAGCTCCTGTGTCCCTGAGGGCTAAAAATGCAGTTTTTTTCTATAGACTTTGGTCCAGGAGAGCGAGCAGTTTATAGACTTCAGTTTCGATGAGATAAAGCAGTAGAACACAGCAGAGCACAGTAGGAGCTATGTGCCAGTTCTCTTATACAACCACACTTTGAAAACAAAACCTGTTCCAAACTATCTTTTAAAATTGGTTTAATTCCACAAAGTTATCAAACAAACAAGAAAACACAAAATTAAATGACATCAGACAAGACAAAATCATTTGAGGGAAAAGCATATTACAATGTGCGTGTAGATTAAAAGAGATTGGGAACAAAACATAAATATGATGACACAAACTATTGTGTAATATTGATGTTGTGGCTGGTGTTTATTATAATCTCCTGTTTACTGAGGTTTACATATCAGAAGAACTCGGTATGATGTATATGAGATGCATATCATGTATGAGGCATAATAGTCGTGTGTGTGTGTGTGTGACTGATAAATGCTGATTACTCACTTGAGACAATGCAGGGGGCCTGGAGGGGTCATGCGAGCCACACCGGCCCCATTGACCGCACTGAGATGCACCTCAGACATGTAGAGGGCGATGGAGGACGACTGCAGACGGGTCTTCACGACTTCTAGAGGACAAGTCAATATGGCTCCGACTGTGCCTCCACATCTGACAGGAAGATAGGGACCAAAAGATAAAAGGTGAGTCAGCAAGAAGGCAATCCTTCCAAACAGCCTGAATCATCACAGGGTGATGTTCTCCAAGAATTAGCCCCGCAGTGGCTAACCAAAAGTTGGAGCTCTCTGGCATGTGGCCAAGAAAAAAACAGCACGGGAAGAGGAAGAGCCTGTCAGGAAGGAATGTTCTGTGTTTCTTTGAAAAACAAGCTTGTCCAGTGCCACACCTAGGGCTGCTGGTTTTGGTTTTTGTTAAAGCAAAAATGTAACCCTACTCTGATGTTACCTAGCACACAGTTAATATGAGCCGCACTTCTATCCTGGAAGCATCGGTACTTGGTCTCATTTTCTCATGTGCAGTGTTAGGGATATTAATACAATATCTGCATGATATTATTGCAATTAATGCAAAAAATATGCTATGTAGTTTTTTAGATTCTAAAACATGATAGCGTTCTGCCAATACTCTAAATAAATACCTTTATTTAGTTTGTATCCATAAGCTTTACATCTTCTGAAAGGCTAAAGATACAGAGAAAATTATTAACCTTACAAAAAACATTGTTAATGTTCACAAAAAATTTACAAATACATATAACTTCATATTTTCAGATTCAGATTTTTAGTGAATGTTTTCTCGTGAAAAACAAGAATCTTGAATAAGATTGCTATAAATATTGGGGTTGAAAAAAATGACCGGAAAGTTGCAGGCTCATTCTGGAAGCACTTGCCAGCATACAGCCCAATTACTTGGGCTGTATGCTGGCAAACTAGACAGGTCACTCGTGAAATTTTAGTGACATTTCCCCATTAATAATTATACCTATAATAAAAACCACAGTGAACTTATTGTGAGCGTGATGCATTTTGTGTTAATGAGCAGGTTTTCACTGGGCGTACTGTGTGTGTGTCGCTGCTACATTCCATCATATTTAATATTTTGGCAGCCATATTAAAAGATTAAAATGTCTAATTTTAAGTTTCAGCATCTTGCCTATTTTTCTTGTGTGACGCATGTTGTTTCCATCAAAAGTAGACAGAGAGAGAAGAGTAAACAAAAATCATTTTCTGTCAGAGATAAATCAGAAAGTGAAGTCATAATCATATTTGTGGTGTACAAAGACAACCAAGAGCGCGAGTGGAAAGCAGCTGATGTGAACACACGTGTGAATGAGACACAACACAGCAGCACAAACAAGCCACACATCGAGTGTGAACCAGGTTTAACAGGCTAAAAAAGTTGTGTCTATCCCAGAGCCACGAGAGCACTCAACATAAACACTTGACAACAGTTATCTATTACTGTTTTGTAATATATTGTATGTGCTTTCTTGTTTGTGATGGGGTCGTAGATCTAAATAGTAAAAATTGTCCCTCAGCTTTGAGGGAAACCCCCACAAACCATACATCAAAAAATCCAGTTAGACCAGGAATAGTGGTCTAATACCCATGGTGAAGAAAAATGCTTAAAAAAAATGCAAAAACATTTACAACAATAATGAACAGAGGGCAAAGATCAGAGGAGGATCAATTTCCATTGCACTGACAAATGGTGCACAGACTAAAAGAGGTGCACCAATCAGCTGGCACATTAAACATTTTCTAGTTGTTTTAAAACTGCTGTCAATATTTATTTATTTATATTTAATAATCTTGTTCTTTTGCACAGGCAAGGGCTGCCAACTAATTTTGTTGTATCCGTGCAATGACAATCAGATATGGGCCGATAAACTGCTGCAACGTTTGTTTGATATTAAAAAAATAAGGTATCAAAATCACAAAATAAAAGAATTTAAATTTTCTGTCATACCATGCCAAAGGTATGAGCTGTTTAATGACTCAAAAATAGAGTGCAGTAAGCCCTTGAGTTGTGTGTAAGAGGTAGCATTTCAGTAACTCCCGTAATTGTAGTATCATGATATGTACAGAACGATATATATGTTCTTCCTTTACCCCAACTGAAAAGGTAATTTAGTCTCTTCTCTTGTGAAATCAATGTGCAAAATAAATAAACATTTAAAAGTATATAGTTATAGAAGGGTACAAGCCTATATGCAAGAAGGTAGAAGCCTATTCAGTCTACGGTTCGCAGTGATCCATTTTAAAGTCAGAAAATAACAGTGACAAGGCCAAAAATGATCAGTCTTACCAATTAAGAAACATAAGGTCAAAGATAATCACAAAATGATAAAAGTCATACTGGGCAAACAGAACTGAAAAGACAGACTAGTAGACTGCACTTCTCTGTGCTCACACAGCTCAGATGTTGCATCAGATACAGTAAGACAAGCAGTCTGTGGTTTTTGTGGAGTTTACAGCTGATGACACTGAAAGAGGCACAGCATCATTTGTAATCGTTTCTTTAAAAGATGTCGTTCATGTGATCCATGTTATACTCGCACAGTAATTGTACCCATCTCTTACATTTCTTATCCAAATGTCAAAGTTGGCATTGCAAACACACTGGTGTCCTTAGTAAGTCAACTACCAAGACATGTTTAAAAGATAAACAGACTTCCCATGCATTTCTTATACAAACAAAGTCAAAGTCAGTACTGCACACAGTGGTGCAGAGACAAAAATCAGCTCAGTGTTTCTAAAAGCATGAGATTGTTTTCCTAAATAAAATTAAGCGGGAAAAGTGTGCAATTTACTACCATGGTTGCCATGGTAACCAGCATACAGATCAAAAGGAGGGTGAGGGCGTTGGTTTCTCTGTGAGACATGGGGATCATTGTCTTCTACAGTAGTAGTTTCAGTAGTTAGCCCTGAGGGATTCAAAATGGCCTAAAATGCAAATAGGGGGTCAATATAAATGTTGTCAACACATCCTTATGCACCCAGCCTCCGCTAAATTCTATTGGTGCTTTTCCACTCCCGCTACCCTACTGACACAGAGCTAAACAGAACGTTCTGAGAGGTTTGGGAAGTATTTAAAAAATAACTAGTGCTTCATTAAAAATGTTCAGTACCAATATAAAAGTTTTTTTTATTATTTTTGTGCAGTTGCTAAATTCACCTTTAGGTTAAAATGTAAGGTAAGGCTATTTATTTTACTTTTTTCCAGAAACTTATATGAACCACAGAGGGATATATTTATACCTGACTTTCTCTATTTGTATTTTGGACACTGTTGATTATATTGCATCATTCAAGGATTTCAATAATTCTTTCAAGGAGTATTTATTTTGGTTGTTCGCCTTCAAAACCCACTCCGTTGCTCAGTTTGATGTTAAAATCCAACCTTTACAGCCCCACGTCAATAGGAAGAAGACTGCATTCTGATGATCAACCAACGTCTCGTTCTTGCTTGCGTGCTGCTGCACTACAGCAGACAGGCATTGGCTTTTGGGTAAGTTGTTGGTTGAGATAAATCAGCAGAACGTAAACATTTATGCCGATTAATCATACGACTACTTCATAACCTCGTGTGGTGTATTTAAGCAGAAGACATTACCAGAAGAGCTCCGTAGCCAAGCTTTGGCTAATGTTAGCTTCCAACTTAGCCACCAGGTTAACTTGCAACTATTGTTCTCTTTTAAACGTTAGTGAAGAAGGGACAACAACGGTGTGTTTCTGCCATTCCTTTGTACATTTGTCCTACTGTTTACTTCCATGTTTTTCCAAAAAAGCTCTTCCAGTCTGTGTCTTATTTTGAAATGCAGCAGAAGAAATATATTAATCAGCTGCATAATTACACTGTGTGCAACACGTGTGTGTTTGCCTATATCCTTTGTGTCATCTCAACAAAGCAATAGATTTCTGGAAGTAGACTTATGCGCTTCATTTAAGACAACTTCTAAAATGGTAAAAAAAATTAAATTAGTAATACATACACCAGACTCCCCTGTTAACATGGGGACAGGGGGTGGCCTAAAATCTGATTGGCTACTCCAGGTGCCACCCTGCTTGCTGCACTTTGCTATCTGTATGGGTTGGGTTAGGGGGCTATTTATTTAATTTATTTGATTTGATTTTGTTTACAGTTTTATTAAAGTTATTCATTTTATTTCATTTGTTATTTTGTTGGCACTAACATTAACATTGTTAGTGTATGTGCAATGTGTTATTTTGTATTGTGCCTTTTTGTTGTACATTTTTGCTTGCACAAATAAAAGCTTGAGGCTTTATATTACATTTTTTACGGGGCCACTCTGTTGTGATGACTTGGATTATTTATTTTTAAAAATACATTTTAAACACTGTAATATTAGTAATTAAATTAATTACAAGAGAAAAGGCAGTAAATCAATCCTATGTTGACGCACACACAAGTATTTTTTAGGCTACTATGGTCGGGTGATTGATACATCATTAAATCCTGCTTCCCACAGTACCCCAGTAAAAAAGTCTTGACCCGCCACTGCATGTTAAATATTGAGATTTTGTAAATTTCCTTGCTAGATGTCGGAGATTAGCGCATGTTTTCGGGATTCTTAAGTATTTTAACTGCTCTACAGTTCAGCATTGTTCGGTTCGCTTCCTGTGTCAGACGTCGCGCTCATGACTCTTTGCCAATCAGTGGCAAGCAGTCTGTTGACATCAGCTCAGCTCGCTTGGTACCTCGGCAGAGCAGGTACTAAAAATGTACCATGTACTATCGCTATTAAAAAAGCAAAAGGAAAAAAAAGAAAAAATTGAATCGAGTCTAGCCAGACTAGAACTGTGCAGTGGAAAAGCGCCATCTAATTTGTCGTAACTTCTGCAGACACCGACTGTAGAACATATCTGCATCGTTGGCTAAAAAGCTTGCCAGAAATAGCCGAGCTGGCTAACTGAAACAGGGAACCGTGCGTATAGTCAGTTAATAGAGAGTTGTTCCAAAGTCAGTGACAATGCATTTATTTAGTTAACTGTGTCTACACTCTGTGGTACCCTTAAGGTGTAAGAAAAGTGCTATGTAAATAGAGTTTGATGGATTGAGTTTGGGCAGTAGATACATCCACTGAAGTGTCATTGCAACGTGTGACATTGAGTTCAACTCCTCGAGGTGCACATGCGTACACCTTATGTTAGCTGACAGATGCTCAGGTTAGCACGTTATTCCACAAACCGGGTCCCAGCACCGTGAACAATCTAGTTACAAAACACGATATCATGTGTAGCTTCGGTGGGTTAATTACGACGGCTAGCAAGGAGCTAGCTAGCGCGTATCATGTATGACATGACCATATACTCACCCTCCAGCAAACAGATGAACCAAAGTGTCTCTTTGACTCATTGTGTATCATATTCGGGGACCGTCCACGGGACACACCACGCTGAGATAACGGGAGCACACTTGGCGGAAACAAGAGAATGTCATTCCACACTAACAAGTGTGTAACGCTGAGTATATTATGCCTTAGATGCGTTTGAGGTCAGCGGCTTGTATGTAACAGCTAACGTTGCTAGCTTGCGTATGCTTTCAGAGCTAAAGGGTTTCCGGCGGTAAAGGTCGGTGCCAGAGTGAGAGGTCCACGCTGTCTCCTTCTGAAGCAGGGTAATAATTCTCCCCCACAGTATGTGTCCCCAGTGTGGGTGACTTAAGTCCAGCCTCGTTGAAATATCAGCGACTGCGTGGATACAACGCCGCCACATTTACGTCGCTGCATCCAGCCTCAGTACAGTCCTGTGGGCTGGCCAGGTCCACTGGTCCAGAGTATATCGTCGAATGAGAACACGCCAAACAGAGACGCTGATTGGCTGAGGAGCCCGTGAACCCGCCCCATCACGACTCAGTCATGTGGTTGTGCTTTTATTTTGAAGGACGGCAGAAATCATGAGAAGACACAAATAGAAATTACAAGGTTAAACAAACCTGATTAAAACATTGTAAATGAAGAGACAATTAAACTAGCTTTATTTTAATATGGTCAGATCAAAAAGATCTGCAACAGTTGTTGAAGTTTTTTGTGAATGTAGGGCGACTCCGAAGTAAACTGTGAGATTAAAACATTTTGTTACTATGAACATAATAAACAATGTTGCTCTTAATGTTAATTACAACCCAATTCCAAAACAGTTGGCACACTGTGTAAAATGTAAATAAAAACAGAATGCAATGATTTGCACATTTCACAAACAGTCCATGTATGGTCAAGGTTTCATTCAGTTATTAATTTCAGCCTGACAAACTAAAAACAAACAAAAAAGCTTGAATTTTATTTATTCTGTTTGAAGTACCAAATATCAGAAAAGGCAATTTGTTTTTTCATCTTTTTGAAAAGACAAATCAAATATGCAAGGAAACAAAACAAAATAACCAGTTGCATTTACATTGTTCTTTATTTTTATCTTGATTTAATCTTATTTATCACACCATTCTGCTGTGGCGCCATGTCTCCATGCACATGAGTAGAAAACTGGAAAACCATGACACTGTAACTGCAGGTCACTGGGTTCTCGAAAATTTAAGGGCCTCTCTTGAGCAACATATATGTCGTTGCTGTGACTGTTATTCATAAACAGATTATGCACACATTTGAGATTCTTAGATGTCAAGAGCTTAGTGTAAATGAACTCTGCACCGATGCCCGTTCACAGATGTCTCTTTATTTACTGAATTTAAACACTGGCAGAGTAAACTGTAGTGGTGGGACAGTAAAATGTAAATTGTGGGTGGCTTGAAGTCATAGGTCACACAGTGTAATATCCCAGATTGAAACAAAAGACAAGATGTTGGTCATGTGCATTCACATCAACAGGAATGGCAGTGGGGTTAGATTTGACAAGAGTAAGAAGCTTGGGCCAGGAAAGACACATTCTTGATTTTGTGTGACTGTGACACTGAGATAAGATACTGCGTGGTTACACTACTTTTCCAATTGTTCTTCGCACCACCTCAGTGCAGGACATGAATGGGCCCTCAGTGTCTGTCGCTACGGCCCTTTGGAGGACAAGAGAGGAAGGAGTGGATCAAAACGGGCTCAGTAGCTCATCAGAGACTGACGGAGCCCATTCTGGATCCAGGTTGGCTCAAAGATCTGCACAAATATCTGTGTTTGCTGTAAGCAAGCATATATATATCCAGATTTTGGAGTTTCAAATATTAAATTCTGCCTATTTATCAATCTCATTGTCACTTTGTGCTTCTTTGCCTCGGATTGTAATACCACCACAACAAAAAGCTCTGTATTGTCAGGTCCTTCCACAACCATGTTCTCCTGTAAACAAGCTTCTGTCCACCAGTATGTGCAGCGTGGAACCATGTTACAGTGGTTACAATGATAATAATTGATTAATCTGTTTATTATTTTCTTGATTACTCGATTAGTTGTTTGGTCAATAAAATGTCATGAAACGGTGAAAAATGTTGATTGTTATTTCGCAAACCAGGAAATGATCATGATGTTGGCCCTGAACTCCAACTACCATCTCAACAGACAGTCAAAAAGAAATCTGATGACTCACTTCAGTATGTGATGTTGCACATGCAGGTTAATCAGTGGAAAAAAATCCAAGTACTGTGCATAGGGTGCCGTGTAAAAATTCCACCATGGTTATAACCCTTCTCTGTCAAGGAGGAATTTGATAATATACATAGAGAAGGTGATATTCCTCATCTTCAGAGTGCAATCTTGAGGCCAATGTTGTGTTCTGCACAGGGGCTGCTACACAGGACAACACAAAGGCCTAACAATCACAGGACACATGTAAATAATGGGCATGTTCAGTGTTTTTATTTTTTTTTTTAAATAAGAATAAGAATAAAATAACAACTTGCATCAGGTTTACAAAAATATTTTTAAATATTTACAAAAATAAAAATTTAAATGCAATTCTAGTCATGTGTTCACTACTTTGCATTTATTTGCATAGCTTCAGTAAGGCTGGGGTGGACTTGGTGGGGTCCAATTTATTTGTCACTTAGACTAAACCCAACTACGGCTGTAACAATTACTCGATTATGAATAAATCGAGTAAATTAATTGTCAACTATTTTGATGCTTGGTAAATCAATTTGATTCTTTTTTTTTTTTTTTTTTTTGTAGTCAAAACAAGTTATCTAACAAAGAAATCATTAAAACTGAATATCTCTGGTTTATAGACAAAGCAAAACATTTGAAAACATCATAATTTCCTGGTTTGAGAGACAATGATCAACATTTTTCAGCGTATGCTTTCAGTTGTTTTCTTACATTTTATTGACCGAACGGCTAATCAAGTAATTAAGAAAATAATTACCAGATTAATCAGTTATTATCATTGTGGACCAATGGGCCTTGAAAAGAACAGAGACAAGGGTGGAAGCCTGCTGTATGGCTGGAAAACATAAAATGTGAACATTTTATTTTATTTTTTTACCTATAATTCCTGCAAAATGTATCGGATCGTCCCAAACCTTGGTCAGATTGCAATTTTTGTGGCAAGGTCTTCCAAAGTGCACTCAAAGAAAAAAATGATTTTTTTCCTTTCAGCTTCTCCCTCTTTAGAGGTCACCACAGCAGATAGAGTAGAGTGTCCAATTAACAATGGAAATAGGGTACCTTGCTCAGATCTGGTGGGATTTGAAGCAACAAACCTTCAGTTTTAAGCCCAATTCCCTTCCATTAACATGATGATTTTAATGAAAAAAAGAAATGATTGTATCTAGAGAGGAGACAATTGTAAATGAAGAGGTAATAGTGATGAAAACGGCATTTCTGCTTCATCCAGCATAAGGGTTATTGGAAACAAATCATGTAACAGCTAGGACAATTATTCAAAATAAATGGGATAAAAATGATGATGAGCCTAATCATCATACACTATGTCAAAGATTGATGATTGATTATTCTGGTAGGGGATTCAGTGAAGAAGCTGAATCCCTTACGTTACCAGTCAGCATTCTTTTAGACTGACTTTCACTTCACCACTGTGCTGCTTTCCCTCATCCACTGAGGTCCAGACATTCTCCTGAAATTATCCAGAGGTGTTGTATGTGAGAAATGCTTATCTGGACATTTTCCAAAGCTTTTGCTTTCAGCTCTCAAAAAAAAAAGAAGAAATGTCTGAGAAAGAATACAGCGAGCGAGTGGCTGAGTGTCCTGCCTCCTAATCCACCACAGGCACCACAGCTTTATTTGCTATAAATGTGTCTGACCCCAGAAAGATTCCCTGCAGTATTGAAAAGCGAACAGCAGCCTCCAGAAATTGTCAGGATTCTGTTTTCTTCTGATGCGATTTTTTGCGGTAAATGTCTGAAAGCAGGTTACACAGCATTTTCAGTCCCCCACTTAGAGTAGCATTTTCACATTTCTTTGGGTCAAAATGGTGTAGGTGGTGCAAATATCTATGTGCTAACCTCTCACGGGGACATGTAACGCCACAGGACTGAGAAGGAATCCTGAAGTTTGTTATTGAAAGGCCCACTTGTTACAGCCTGTCAAAAGCCCACAAGCTTGTGCACGTTATCACACACATGGATACAATAGTAACCAACAAACAGGTTGATCCAAATTCATTTTACTTTTGCATTTTTCAGTCGCACACCTATGGTCAGTTTAGATTGTTTCATCGACCTCTGCATGTTTTTGGACTGTGGGAAGAAACTCGGGGAGAAGATGCAAACTCTGCACAGAAAGGCCCGAATCGCGACGCAAACCGGTGATCTTCTTGCTGTCTGCAGCAGTGCTAGCCAGGTGCGACGGTGTGTGGCTCTGCTGCAATTTTCAGTGTGATTAAAATGAACAATTAACAACAGTTTTTGTATTGTAATAGTAGGACTCTATGAGAGTTAGATTCTGTTTCGTATTAAAACAGAACTTTGCAAGTCTGGCCGCTTTTCTCTTTTTTCTCTCCTTACACTACTGTAAACATCATCTACCACTTTATCCTCATTGCTGTATGACCCTCTCCCCTCCCTTCCCCTCTCTTGGCCATGCACATTTGTTTTCAACAGAGCCAGCGAACACAGGTTGTGGAGCCATGTCCATGCCAGTCGGCATCCGATATTTACTTGTGCGAGACCCCTCGCTTGCTCAGACAGTCCTTTCCTCTTCCTTGCTTCCTCTGACAACAGTTTTCTCTGCTTCTTTTTTTTTTTTTTGCCGGCTCTGCCATGATGAATATCCATCATATAGCTGGATGTGTTTGTGTGCAGTGCCATGAAGCAATTTGTGTTTTGAGATTTGCACGTTGTCAACCGAAAATGGACTCTCATGCAGAGGATTTGGATGACTGTGATGGATGTAATAGTGGTCACTACTGTCTTTTCTAGTCTTGACGACCACTCAAAGCTGCTTTACACACATACCTTTGTGCAGCGCAAGTCTTTCCCACATCTTTCTTATCACACATCTTTCATGCCCATTCACACACTGCCATCTGAAGCAGTTGGTCTAAGTGTCGTACCCAAGGACATATCAACATGTAGACTACAGGAACTGAACCCACAACCTTTGAGATGAAAGACGACTCACTCTGCCACTCTCCTGCCGCTGCTCGCATGTTCGCTTGTGTGTTTTCTTTGGGTTCCCCGGTTTCCTTCCACAGTCCTGCGATGGACTGTGATTTGTTCAATATATAGCCCTGCCTTTCGCCGTATGTCAGCTGGGATTAGCTCCAGTGACCCTCATATGAAGAAAAAGTGGTAGAGCATTAAAGAATGAAAGGATTAAATGATATGAAAGATCTAAAAAAAAACTTTACAGTAAAAAGAAATTACCAAACACAACCAGCTGCTCCCATGTCTCCACACAAACTAAAGACACAATGAGGCTTGTGGTGTCATTTCTTACTGTGTGTCAGAAACTCTATCCAGAAACTATCCCTTTATGGCAGAGTAGATATTTTTATACTTTCAAAGTTAATAGTTACAGGCTTTCAGAAGGGAACATAAATACTCACATGTGTACACACTCTATCCCAAGCTCATATGACTGACGTACCTTCAGACATTACTACAGCAGAGGAGGGAGGAAGACTTTTAAATTTAGTGATTTTAATAATTTAGTTTTATTATTTGGGAAACACAGTTACATTGCCTTTTTCTAATGTAGTATTTATAGACAATAAAGCAGTCTAACAGTGTTAAAATAACTAAATAAAAGAGTCACTTTATATTTACGTCTCATAATTAGTATTTGTTTAATTCAACACAAATTCCGAGTGTATCTTGTCCAAATCAGGATTTGGTTTTAATTTGACATTTTGCTATTATAAAACGTATAAAATATACTTTCACACTGTTGAATTTACTGTGTAGAAGAAGACAGGGAATGAACCCATCATCCTTTGTGAGGTATAACAAAAAGACAAAAGGCTGAAATAAATACTTTTTTCATTCATTCATTCATTCATTCATGTTATCAAACATGCTTTTCATGTACAATGTAAAGTATTTAAATACAACACATCTATAGTTTTAAATAACGGCCTCTAAGTCAAAATGTGCATTGCTGCCAACTGACCAGTAGGTGGGGCAGTAAAGTTGGAGTTATGGCAGGACTGTGTCCAACCAGCCTGTTAGTCAAGTGGTAGAAGACAATATACCGGAAAACTATTTGTTTTCCTTTCAAAATAAACGTGTATGGCGGCCGCCAGTGTGCCTAAGAAAATGTAAACAAACCAGAACGATCTTGCATCTGTCGTCCACGGAGTTCACGTCGTGCCTGATAATGAGTGCAAGCATTTGCGATGCGACTTTCCTGTTGTGTTCAGGTGATCAATGTGGTTTCACTAGATTGTAAAGGGCTGGTCGGCTTCTGTGACCAGACTGAATTTGTAGCGGCTTTAAACAGAGCCTTGAAAAGGTGCAGAAGTGTTGCAGTGACAGTGCACAAGTAAATAAAATGATTTGGGGTTTATATCAAAAGGCTCATCTAGTAAAAGCATGACCACTTTTGTATTGAAGTTTGTGCCACTTTGTAAACTTCTCATTTACCACACCAAACCCCATAGAGGGAAAACATCAATTTTAACATCAAGCTACACGATAGTTGTTGATTCACTGCTGCCACCATCACTAAGTTTGAATGTTTCATTTTGTGTCTTTTTTTGTTTAATAGATACATACCTTGGTTCCTCACTGGCAGACATGGTCTCATTGAAAATAAAAACCCTTAACTATATTTACTTTTAATGTGTATCCTATTAATTTAAAGACATCTCATTTTAAGTACATTTAGTACATTCAGTATTAATTAACACGCAAACTTCATCATCATGGACGTACTGGGTAATAAACTTTACTTTGAAGGTTCCAAGGAAGTTAGGTCTGGAGTCATGTGACGCTTGACAGCGGTCTCTGCTCCTCAGTCTGCTCTGCTCCCGGTGAAACCGGAGCGCTGGATTCAAGTGTTTAACCGGGCTCTCTGCGGCTCAGACACTCTCAGCTCCTCTGGGTAAGAACAGAGCTTTTTTTGAACACACCCCCCCTTTAAACGCTCGTTTCATTAACGCGCGCACTTCAGTCACTTCAGTCGCAGACCCTGTCGTAGATGTGACATTTAAATGCTTTTGTCTCCGTGAGAAGAAGCGACCGTGGACGGGGTTGGTAGCAGCACGGAGCTTCACGTGAACACGGTAACTTGTGCCCAGTCGTGCACGTGACGTCAACAGAAAAGGGAAACGTCAAGTCAGACGACTACATATGTTCGTTCCACCGCCGTGTCGACGGCTGTGTGTCCTTCCCTCATCGTCACTGAGTCTGAGTCGCCTACTTCAGCCGACACAAAATACTAATGGGCTAAGTAGGTAACTAAGGGTTCGGCAACTAGTTAACCAGCACATGCTAGTAAGTAGTAACTACTACTTTAACAGATGGTCAAATAGCTTCCAGTTTAAGAGTCGTACACTTTCCGAGTGCGCGAGTCTAATAGTTCACTTATTATTCGATGTGACGTAAATGTCGTCGTCCGCTCACGCACGCGCTTCAGTTGTTCACAATATAAGAAATAGTGACGTTTCCTAGTCAACGTTTTGTGTTGTAAAACGTGTATTTTAAGAGATTTGCGTTTAATGTGTGTTACTGCAAACACGAGCCTGTTAAATAGCTAAATATTTAAAGCGGCAGTACGTAACCTTTGGTGGGTTTGGGCGTTTTTCTGGCCGTTTGGTCTTCGGGAATAGAAACAAATGTAAAATTATTCGTATGCTATAGGGGTAGAATGGTTTGGTTCATGCCACGGTTTTTGGTTATATGTGTGTGTGTGTATTTACACTTTAGAAATTCCACACATCAGCATCGCATCTACTGTGTGTCCTAATAATCCACCATTTACGGATTTCTTTTTTTTAAAATCAGATGTCATGCAAGCATGCAAAAAAAATGCAGGCACATACATGTTGAGTGTGACCACTCTCATTTGTTAACATGGACGCCGGCATGACCCATGCATTGTGAACTATGCGTTTCATGAACCGAGCCAAACAATCCCCATCTCTGGCCCTGTTCTCACACTGATTGGCCTAACATTATCTACCAACCAGTAGATCAACTAATTCATCCTCTGTCTTAACTAAAACATGACTCCTACTATTGTGACGGCAGTTTGGTGCGGGTCATATTGAGGTTGACCTCAGGTTAACATGCACAGGGAGTGAAATTGAGCAGGAAAATCATATTTTATGTTGGTCCAGTTGTGCTAAACGAAGGAAACACAGTGATACTGGACCTTGGTTTTTAGACATAGTGTAGTTTTAAAGAGGCCTGGGCTGTGTGTGTAATGGTAGGGTTGACTGTGTGTAGGGCTACATTTGCTGCAGTCCTCTCCAGGTTTCTGCTTGGTTGGGAAATTGTAGAAACCTCAAACCTTGGATTTAATGGCAGTTGCCATCTGCTGCATTTCATTGCTGCCTTGTTCGTCTCTTTTTTTAGTTTTTCTTCTCCGTTTCTTATTTCTTTTATTTTGCCAGTGTGTTAGGGATGGACATATAATAAACATTTCTATAAATATGGCAGGGTGTGTCAAAAGGCTCATTTTCATCTACAGTCCATGGTTTGATGTTTAAATAGGCTCCGTAGAAGGCAATAGCTACCTTGCACTTACAACTAGCAACTGAAATAAAACAGTAACCATTCATAGCATTTGCCTCGCTGTTAGAATTTTTATTTGGAAATTCAGTGTATTTAATGCTCCAAATAATCAAAATGTATCCACTTCTTATCTTTGAGTAATACAAATGGAACAACACAGGAAACCAGGGAAAGAAACATTAATGTGCCTCTTTATAGCAGTGTTTAAAGGGTTCATTCAGTTGGGAGGGTTGTGTACTAATTACTAATATATATAGATGGAGGCAGATGATCCCTCCGTTTTCTTTTTAAGCTTTATGCAACAATATTAAAAATATTGGTTGAGATCCATGTGACTATAGGACCTTGCTGTTCTGCTAAAACTGAGCTGAGAGAGAGGGAGAGAGAGTGAGGACAGTGCAGTGATCAGCTGTTTCAGGCCAGAAAAATGGAAATCATTCACGAAGTTGTCCACAAACAATATTTACCATTCTGCTTTATATATACAGTAGATAGAGGGAAAAATGGAGAACAACAACATTATTGGCTGGTACAGGCCTGCCTGTGACTAAAGAGCTAAAAAGCCACACTGTCCTATCAAAACACATTTTTTTCTCCCTTCCCCTCAGCTCTCTCCTGAATTTGAATGGAAAATGATTCATTAACAAATTCAGTGAAATACTGTAAAACTCATGACCTCATTCACTGTTTGTTTCCAGGTCGCTGACATGAGCTGTGGTCTGGATGGCTGACGGCGAGGGACGCGGACCAATCACGTGACAAGATGCTGGCTCGCAACCGCTTCCTCCTCCTGGTGGTGGTGGGCGGGGCATTGCTGGCCATCTTCAGTCTGAGCCTTCAGTTCTGTAAGTGCACTGAATTTCTTTTACTGTTTATGCTTATATGTCTCGTGTATGTATCAGTGCTCTCTCTGGAGCCCTATGCAGGTTTGAAAGTGAGAAGCAATTGTGCATAAGTAAATGTCCTTATTTTTGCTTGTGTGTGTGTATACATATGCACTTCCTGTCATTGAATTTTTTTCCCATTCATACCAAAAACAAAAAAAGAGCCCCCTATAGACTTCCTATAAATATCCAACACCAACAGTGAGACCCTGTGAGACTCACATCTGCTGACATGCTGAGGTTTATAGAATCTCTTTTCCTCTATTAAGTCATTGTTTGGCACCTCCTGTAGTTATTTATTTTTTTGTCTAGACAGCATTTCCCAGTTTACTAGCTACAGTAAATGCAAGGATATCATGGCTCAGTAAAAGGAGAGTCTCTGTATGTTCCTGCCTCACTGGCATGATGCTCCTGATGCTCCTGGTTCAGTATGAAAGTAATGTTGCCGGTGAACTCACAAGAAAAATCTGATATTAGCCGCCTTAACCAGAGGTTCACCTAAAAAGACATAAATACAATTCATTCTCTCAAATCAAAGCCCATAGTGAAAATCAGCATTTATATCTTGTGGTGACTCAGGAGGATGCTGGTCTACTGATGTCTTGTTTGGTAAGTTTATGTGACTGAGGTAAATTCCAAGAAGGGATTTAAAACACCAAAATCACAGATAGTTGCTGGCTAACATCTGTTTTTAATTGTTTCCACTGCTGGCAGCCATGTTTTTACCGACAGTGAGCACCCATGTCTTAAGGTGGTTCTCGGTGTAAGGGTCTGCTTTGTAGGGATGGGAATGTTCAGGTACCTCGATTATGACTCTAAAGGCAACAATTATGATTCTTAAGCAATTATATAGTTACATCTTAATGCATTCATTAAAAAAATGAATTTAAAGATCCATCATTAAATACTTAATTGTATTTATGTCTTTTGGCATTTATTAATACAAAACGGAGCGACATTTCTCACTGGAAACCAATGAAAACAGCAACAAAGTTTGTGATGAGTTTCATGTTTCCTCAGTTTTGTGGAAGATTCGTTATTACATGTTGGTTGTGTTGCTAAAGTATTTTAGTTTGGTTTCACACAGCGTTTATATTGCGTGGCTTTTGTCCAGCTTGCTTCTTCCCCATCTTTGCTAAAACTTATGAGGTGATGCACACATTTATGCCATGTGATGTTTAACCAGTTTATTGGTTAAGGTTGCATAGGTATCTGTAGTATCTGTAGTATCTGTAATTTATTTTTCCATTTATAGCTTTTTCATAATCATTTAAGAGAATCGTGATGCATTAGAAAATAGATCATGTGTCCTACCTCCAGTACCTTGTGCAAACACATCTGTCATACAGTTGACCTTCTTCTATCGTTTGCATCAGAAATGTACAAAATTAGATTAATTCTTAATCAGGGGTACATATCTTGTGAGAAACGTCACTTTCAAAAATGCCTTGCTTTATTTTTTGATCTTGGATACTGTTGAAGCAAAGCTGCTGTCATCATTTATTCAACGCACAGAGAAGGTTTTGAGCTATTATCTTAGCGAAGCATAGGATGAAATCCTATGGGGTTTCTCCTCATGTTTTAATAAATAGTCAGCTTTGGTTTTTGTTCCCTTTTCTGATATTGCTCACTTTCACTTATTATGTTGTCTGCACTCTTCCGTGCTCCCCCACCTCTGAGAAAAGCCCATCCATGTGTTTATTGTTGTTTGTTGACCACAATGAGAATCTTGAGTGATGGAGGATGATTGGTGGGAGAGTAAATGCCTCTCTCTGGCTCCAGGCAGCCTCAAATTAAAAATGTGCGTGGCTGCAAATGCCATCTCTGTGCTGACTGACACATGAGGGACTCCCAGAGGATGAGTGTGTCACAGAGCTCTCAGCGCTCCACAGAGAGGACGACTGCAGGAGTAGGAATGAAAGATAGAATCTGATGGGATTAAGTGCAGCTGTAGAGTTGGGAGATTCACTCTGAGGAATATTGTGAAAGAACAAATTAAAACTGCTGGTGAGGAAGTCACAGAACTGAGCTTAGTGATTAAAAAGAGATTAAATGAAAGGGAGAGAGGACACTGGAGGCCTGTGTATACTTGAAATTAAAGTTGTTTGACATTTGACTTTTTTTTTTCCACAGCTAGTTTCTCTAACTTTCTAAAACTACAGTCTATCAGCAACTGTTCAGTAGGCAACGCTCCAGGCATTAAGCACATTATTATCTTCACATTCCTCCCATTCCTACACTCACTCTACACTCACTGTTGAAGCAAAGACTATCACATCAGTGACCTTTTTCAGTAGTTTAGTTACTGATAAGCTCCAAGACCTAAAATGCGACCCTGGACGCTTGAAGCTAGGCACTGAATTGGGATATTTCTGTTGAAATGCACAAAAGCATTTAAAATACATAACGTATGAAAAAACTTTGCTCGCTGGTCACATAAATGGATATCCAATACAAAGCTCATGTTAAGTGTTCAAGTTTGAGGAGGCCAGCCATGTCATTTGTTTCCCCAATGTCAAAATCTAGGACATAAATGTTAAAATGATAAGATAAAGAGAAGTTATGTTAAGGATAGGAAGAAAGATGTGAGTGAAAAGTACATAGAGGTTTTAGAGCAACATATGCTCCATCTAGACAATGTCTCTTTCAGGGAAGGCTTTGCATAATTCAGCAAAACAATGCTAAACCACATACTGCATCCATCACAACAGCATGGCTTCACAGGAGAAGAGTCCAGGTGCTGAACTGACCTGTCTGCAGTCCAGAACTTTGACCAATAGATTTGATGCATCATGAAACAAAAGATCCGGCAACAAAGGCCCAGGACTGTTGAGCAGCTAGAATCCTGTATCAGACAAGAATGGGACAACATTCCTTCCCTAAAACTTCAGCAACTGCTCTCCTCACTTCCCAGACATTTACAGACAGTTGTTAAAGGAAGAGTTGATGCTACACAGTGGTAAACATCACCCTGTGTTGTTGCCGTTAAATTCAAAATGAGCAAATATTTTTCATAAAATGGTAAAATGTCTGTTTCAACATCTGATATGTTATTTATGTTCTATTGGAAATAAAATATGTGTTATGAGATTTGTGGATCTTTCCATTCTGTTTTTATTTGCATTTTACATAGTGTCCCAAGTTTTGGGTTTGAGGTTGTAGACCAAATAAATTTGAAATACAAGACAAGGAAAATGAGTTGGAGAGAGGTGCAGTTATGACATCATTATTTTCCCAAAGTAGTGTACTGGTTGTATACATGCAAAGGGTGGCATTTTGAGATTTTTTTTCTTACCTTTTTTTTCCCAAAAATAGTGTCTTTTAGCTTAAGTGGAGCAAACTGCAGCTGCCTGTTGCTTGAAGTAACTTGTCGGTGTGACAGACAGCTGTATATCGTGTGTGTGGTGGGAAACTGATCCCTCTGTAATGTGTGTATGTGTTGTGCATTAATAATGCAAGGATTGTCCTCCTTATACTGTCAGTCATCAGAGCGTTTCCCCTCATTGTTCCACACAGCATTAATGATTCACTCAGCTGTCAAGTTTATTTTGGCTGTATTGAGTCAACATGACCAACAACAAATGCAGTTATATTCTAAATGGACATTAAATTAGGTTCCATATAACTTCTTATTACAGGATTTAGATCAGTGGGGAGTGTAATCAGGAGCTTATCGGTTCATCCCTCGCCTCTACTGTATTACTGAGCATTAGTGCTTAATTAATTGTGCTGAGGAGGATCTTAATCTTGGCTCAGAACAGCTTTGTGTCCATGTGGATTGTATATAAAGCTACAAAGCTTTGTCTTTTCCAGTTATAAAGTATCATGTTGACAGCCTAAGATGCTGCACAGTTGAACGGGACCGGTTCTGGATTCAATCTGTCAAAGTTCACTGCACACTTTACAATTACACAGATCGACTGATATGTCGCAAAACTTGGCAGACTGAATATATCTCATCCGCATAATGCCCCTGGCATACTTGATTACAAGTGGAGAGGACATTATTCCAGACCTGCAGTATCCTGACATCTTCAACTTCCTGATTAACTTCCCTTCATCTTACTCCAGAGGGTCACTGAAAGTTTACAAGTACCGCGAGGGAAACAAATGGATGCAATCTGGCTTTGAGACAAACACTTAACCCTGGAGTCTTACGGCTATAGATGGTGTAGTTGTCACTGGAAGGGTAAGTGTTGCATTAGCATAAAATAAGCATCAGCACTGGGCAGTGTAATGTAAATTACTGCTGTGTTAACATTGCTGTGCAGACTAGCTGTTGGCACTGTAAATCTAGTCTGAGTTCATAATTTACCAAGAATTAACCATGAAATCTGTTGCTTGCATTTGTTCCCATCGCTCCGTCTTGTTCTGTTTGTTCTTAGCACATTTCATAGCAGTGATTCACTTCTCCAGTAAAATAATCTCCAGTTAGTCTCTCTCTGACTGTTTTAGCACAACATCTACCATCTTAACTTTTATGATGCAAACAGCCAGGGAAGAGATGAGTTGTCTGGCATGTTGGCTAATATGTGCTCTCTAGTATATTCATCTGTATAGGTGAACAGTGTTGTTTGTTGAGTTGTTTTTGTGTGTGTGTTTTTAATACATCTGACAAAAAACCAGAGTGTGCACATGCAGCACTCTCTCACTCTCTCTGTGTCAGTATTTGTTACACACTTTTTCTACTGGTCTTCAGTTACCACAGTGCTGCCACTCATAACTCTGCAGTACTGTTAAGTTGGGTGGAGACACACCTTTTAATTCTAGGTCTGTGCACTCGTTAATCACTCCGATCACAGTGGCATGGTTGACACTGATTTATTTGATGTGCATTTTAGAGGCAAAGATACAAGTCAAGTAACTTGTGTGTCTGTTAAGGGAGGTCAGTGGAGTTTCTTCACGTGCTAACAAGATTTAGCTTGTCTGTATGAATAAAACTCGACATTCTGGACATATTTGTCTAATCATTTGGAATCGGAACCTGTTGGCCTGTAATCAAATGCTGTGTTTCAATCAAGGTACAGTTTGGTACGGTACAGTTTAGAATGGTAAAGCCCTAGGTCAGACTTGCATTTCAACAGAGACAGTAGCTTTATTTGGTAGGTGGGGTGTGTGAGCTGTATCCGTATGGCCACATCAGTGAGACAGGTTGTGTGACAGTACCAATTTGACGACAATGAACAATGGGATCAAACACGACACAACAGACAATAGCTGGTTGCTGTTTGCTTTCATCCTCTTGCAACTCTCTACAGGAAAAGTGGGAGAAAATGAATAAATGAATGAATGAATGAATGGTCATTAATTCCCAACACATTTTTTCCCAGCTTTACATGGACGTTTAAGCATTAAAACCATAGAGTGATGGCATTTACCCGCGTCAAATTGAGATGTCAGCACTGTCGCAGTGCCTCCTGCTGTGTTGCAGTCCCATGTGGGAAACACATAATAAATTCTTATTGCTTCAGTCATTTGTGATGTGTGTGAGTGTGTATGAATGTGTTATGCCAGTGCTGTGTATGCACTTAGTAGTGTTGTGCTGCCAGTTTACAAAAGCCCCATTGTATGGGCGACTGTGATTGAGCTGGCCCTCTGAATGTTTGGCTGGCTCAGGCAGACGTGTGAGTGTGGGTGTGTGGGTGTGTGGTGGAGAGGGCAGTGTACTGGACACAGAGCAGAGAGAGGGGCAGGCTGTGGTCATGAATGAGCTCCACTGTGTGCGCTCCTAGACCTCAAGCTTCCAAGCCATCGTCAAAATGGTCTCTGCTGCTGCCGCACGTCTTTTTTTCCTCCTCATCAGTGGTGAGTTTTTAACCCTAACCCTATTTATATAGAGGGGAAAAAAACAAAACTCTTCCTAACAAAGACCTTATTGTTAGAGACAGAGAAGAGGGTCATAAGGAAAAGATACATTATATTTCTGTGGTCTTTTCAGTAATGTTCCCCATATTGTTTTTTTAGGACTGTCTTTAGGTCTGTTTTCTAACGACCAGATTTGTTTGCCTCACTCACTTGAGTGACTGTTCTTAGTTGCTTTATGACCAGTCCTCATTTAGATCACGCTGTCCCCATTCAGATATTGGTCTTTCAAGATAATTAACATCAAGAGCCCCTTTAGTGCTGTAGCAGAGGTCCTTAACCGCCTCGGCAGCTTGTGCTTCAAGTGTCATCAGCTGTAGAGAAGTGATTTCCCTGTTGAAGTGCATGTTTGTATTCCCTTGTTGTTGACAGCCTTGCTCATTGAGACAGCTGCTTTACAGTTTACCTCAAACCTTTTTTTTCTATCTCAGCTACCTCACGATTGATTGATGATGCATGTTGAATCATCAGCATGCTTGGTTTTGTGTATTTGATGAGCCATAATCAAAGAAAAAAAAATAAAATGTCTTTTATTCTCTTGACTTAATAAACCAGAAAACTACTCTACCTCTGCCAAGTAGCTTGTTTCCCCCTATATTGTGGTTTGCACCCAAAAGTATTAGTCCTAGAATTATTTTATCTACAGTATTTGATTCCTTGACCACAAAAACATACCCTTTGCATTTGTAATCACCTTAATATCGTTATTAGTTAGATAGTTATTTACAAAAATCAATATTTCTTTAATAGCGGTATTCCTCTGGGTCTAGCTCCATAGTTATTAAAGATACCACAAATCCATTGACACACTTCCGATTCAGCAACTCAGCTACAGTTTGGTGTTAGTTGCATGTCTGTATCTTTATTTATCTGTATAAATCTTTGGGCACTGTATCTTTATACAATGCCCAAAATCTCACAAGCCCCACGTTTTCCCCTGTTCTGGATCATAATATCTGGAATTTTCACAGGATCTGGATCAATCTTTGATATATTCTAAAACCTATTGTGCCTATTGAACCGAGTTACATACACAAATGCTGAAAATGGCCCTGTCCCGCAATGATAAACAATCCTTCAAAAAATTCCTAGATCCACATGGCGAACCAGGTCACCACCAAAATCATTAATATCTGTCCATAACTTTTTGAGCTATTTTGCTAACAGACAAATCAATGCTGGCAAAAACCTAACCTACTTGGTGGAGGTAACAAAGGAACAACAGTGATCCTCTAACAGCACAGTTAAAACTGGTGTAGACAGGTACTATATTTATTGTTGTTTTTATGTTTTTTTTTTCTGTTAGCTTTACTGAAAGCATCTATAGAAAAATGTCATGAACAATAATCTGATTGGCTTAGATTCATGTGGCTATAGAGCTGTTGAAACAGAGGAGACAGATTCACAGTGGTGCTGTACGTAGCAATCAACAATATTTACCATTCTGCCACTTCTATGTTCTGTAAACAATGTTCCATGGTATCAACAGCAACCACTGTGCAGAGGCAAATATTTATATTTGCATTTATTTTTTGATTCCATTAGTTAAAGACATAAAATGTCTTACTGTCCATGCAAAGAAAAGCATAATTCTCCTAAATGCACATCTGTGCAATCAACATAGAGATGTAGAAAAGTGGTGGTATTTACCAATATACATTTTAACAAATTTGTGAACCAAATGTAAGAAAAAAATATGACTTTTGTTTGTAGATGTGAAATTCTATACTTTTTAATTCATTTGGTGGAAAATGGGAGCCAAAACAAAAGTGTTCCGTTCGTATTATTTCGGCATCAACTCATAATTGTCCCAGAGAGAATGAATCTAAAACCATTCTATACCAGTCACCTGCATGTTGTATAAGGCTGACTGTGTAGACATTGTCAGTTAGTTGGTTAGTTGCCCTCATGGGGACTGAAGCTCTGTCATAATGAGGCAGAACCTCATTTCTAAGGCCCCTGGCTGATAAAGCTGTCCACACTAAACACATTTTCACAGTGTCCTATTAAGCTGTGTGTGTGTGTGTGTGTGTGTGTGTGTGTGTGTAAACTAGGACTTGGGAATGGTTTTTTGCCAAAGGGTTGCATGAGTCTTTCTTCAGAGATAGACATTTGTGAATAGACATTTCCCACAACACCTCTAACCCCTTGTTGGACGTCTCTCTCAGGGGTCAAAGGTCACTGGCATCCTGGCAACACACTGGTCACAATGAGGAGTTTGTGGATGTAGAGCTGTTGACATGGAGATGAACTATGGCTGCATTGGCATTGCCTTCTCAGTTGGTTTGCATGATTGCCTCTAATTGTTTGTTGATCTGTACATTTAGCAGATTTTTTAATGAGATGAATAAATATCAGTTGCAAAATCATTCTTATAGTTTTAGCCTTGCAGTTTGGTTTTTAGGGCACTTTCTTTCTTAGTAGGTTTGCTGTTCAGTTTTGAGTGAAATACCTCAACCACCAGTGCTGGATTCAGCCCGGCCAAAAAAAAAAGCCTTTTGGACCGCCTTTAGCTTTGATTACGGCAGACATTCGCAGTGGCATTGTTTCAATAAGCTTTTGCAATGTCACAAATTATTTCCGTCCAGTGTTGCATTCATTTGTCACCAAGATCGTACTTGTACTGATGATGGGAGAGTCGGACCACTGGGTAAAGCCTTCTCCAGCACATCCCAAAGACTTTCAATGGGGTTAAGGTCTGGACTCTGTGGGGACAATCATGTTTCATACTCCCTGAACCACTCTTTCACAAATTGAGCTCAGTGAATCCTGTCATTGTCATCTTGGAATATGCCTGTGTCATCAGGGAAGAAAAATCCATTGATGGAATAACCTGGTCATTCAGTATACTCAGGTAGTCAGCTGACCTCATTCTTGGGGCACATAATGTTGCTGAACCTAGACCTGACCAACTGCAGCAACCCCAGATCATTGCACTGCCCCCACAGGCTTGTACAGTAGACACTAGGCAT